>JARKHS020000020.1:160000-468548 GCA_030143305.2 Amblyomma americanum
CTTAAGGGTAACGGAGTGGATTCCAAGAAAAGCCAAGCGTAGCAGGGGGCGACAGAAGGTTAGGTGGGCGGATGAGATTAGGAAGTTTACAGGCATAGGGTGGGCGCAGCTAGCAAAGGACAGGGTTAATTGGAGAGACATGGGAGATGCCTTTTCCCTGCTGTGGGTGTAGTCAGGCTGATGATGATGATGATGATGATGATGATGATGATGATGATGATGATGATGATGATGATGAATTCTGCATTTACGAAGATTTCGCATTAAGTTAGTTTCAAGAATGCTGTTAGCTGTCTCACTGTCCCCGCTTGTACCTTTCTCAATTGATTGCTATGTCCTTGATTGAAACTTCCGGGAGGATATCGGAAGCAATGAAAAAGCTATCAAAGAAACTTACTGTTATCATCCTAGTGAAATTGCGTCGAAATCGCGATATATTTATGAAAGATTTCAATTTCGTTCTTTGTTGTTGTTTTTTTACTACATACAATATTCCCTGACTCAGTTTAGTCTTCTAAAGCTCGAACGCATTCCTACCAGCCTCCTTTTAATGTCAATTTAACAGGCCCTAATGAGGCGACCACATAAATATTTCATCTGCGATCACACGTAACCTCAGTTCCTCTCGCAGTGGAAGGAGCTCTGTACAGTGACGTGTCACGCTCGACTGCTCGTAGAGATCGATCTTCTTCAGCGAGTAACCAACCAAGCCAAAGGGATTAGGCCCACTTGGCACGGGGCATGACGGGCATTCTGATTGAGCACCAGCCTTCTCATCTCGCTGCTGTAACATCTGCTCCAACTTATTCCTTGCAGTCGAATATGATTGCAGAAGGATATCATACTTTGATCTCGATATCAAAAGCGCGAGCTGTTCATCCCCCTTGTCGGACAGAGCGCTTGACCGATCATCTGACATCTCCCCTTTTTCCGGTCCTCGAGATTTAAACATTTTTTTTTTGTTTTCTGGAGTTTGGCTTGATTTTCATTCGCGGAAGAGAACGCCTAGCTCTTCGCATATATCTAGGCACTGACCCTGCTCGAAGGTTCTTGTCGTCTATCTATTCACCAACATAAAAAAGTAAGAGGCACACTGAGAGCAGTTTTTGAGCGGCCTAATGCTTAACAAATTATGAAGATCACTAGCATAAATGGCAGTTGTGAGAAACGTACGAGTAATTAAATGCTCAATAAAAAGCAGAAGAATGACCATGTTACCATTTTTTTACTCTAATGTCTGCTTTTGCCGAAACTGCCAGGGAAATGAGAATAAATTTAGGTTCTTACTATTGTGGACACTGCGTAGGCGGTAGAGGTTACCTAGGATTTGCGTTTTCTTACTCTCTTGTTTACGATTGGATGAGCTCAACTATAGAGAAAATAATTGTCTGTGGGTGCCATGTAGGGTGAAGACGGTGATGACAAAATTTTAAATTCAAAGCAAACACACCCTCTCGTGCCTTGCTGTTCGGTACCGTGTGAAAAAACACGCCCTGTGGTTTTCCGCTTCGCCTAGTTCTCCGTACCACCGTTCATTGTTCCCTATTGTTAACGTTGGTGTCGAATACGAAGGCCTTGAGTTGTCAGCAGCTTTACTCCGAACAGCCAGCGCTGCCTGTCAGCGAATAAGATGTTCTGCTGTTGAACACAAGCTGACGAATATGGCCCCAAATTGCGCTGGCCACATTGCAATGAAAGGAAAGGTCGTGCACACTGATTTCCTATATCTCAACAAAACTAATTCGTGGTTCTCGAAGTCACAGTCTGCGTGCAAACTAACTTTCAGGAAACAATCGACCGCTCACAAGACATTCCAGTAACATTTCAATCATCCATTCGTAGCCTCCGGTTATCTGGTCGTTGAATGCGTGTGGTGATGTTCCAAGCTCCAGACAAAATTTCGGGTGTCTTATGTTGTGAGGAATTTGCTGCGTTTTCCCAGTGAATCATAGGCGGCCCGGCCGCCAAAAAGTGGAAAAGGAGCTCTTGGGACCAGCAATGCGAACGCCACCAACTTGAATCAACTAGCTGCCTATTTCATTTGCCTCTAACAGCATTCATGTGATTTTAATTGAGAAAAACGCTCCGCTTTTAAAGTGATAGCCTTAGGACGGTTGTGGAGGCGAAAACTGCCTGGTGGTGGCGTCAGCAGCGTAGGTGTCTAGCTCTGTGAAGCGTAACGTGCAATGTGGTGTTTTGAACGATTTGCCTCATTCCTCCTGCCACCTGTCTGCTGTCCCCTGTCCCCTGTCACCGGCCCCTTTCCCCCCCCCCCTCCAGTTCTAGAGGAGCAGAGAGAGACGCCGAAAACAGAAGAAGGCAGGAAAAATGAGAAAGGACTAAAAAAAATAACTCAGACAAGAGCAAGCGTACGTGAAAAAGAAAATGGCCTGATTAAGAACTATTCGTGCAAAAATTATGCTTGCGGAAGGTGTACTTTCTCACATTGCTGAGGAAGAGCAACAGGGGACACACAAGCCACCACTGGGACTGTGTTTGAAACAGCCACCTGTCAGTGCAGTGGCGCATGGCTTAATCGCTGCGCCACTGCGCATGACGTGGTATGAAGGCTCGCTGCGATCTATCAATGCGCCACATTTTGCGTAGTTGCGCATTTGAAATGGGATAAGAAATAAATATATTAGAGAGCGAAAAACAGTGCAAGCCGGAATATAATAAAATCAGATATCGACTGGAATCAGAGCTGTAATGGATTAACGACTAAAAGAAAATGCTATCACATTTACTCCGCATCAACCGAATTGATCACCCCCTATTTTTTTTATTTATCAATTTTAGCGAGAATAAGCTGTTCCTCTGATGCGGATGTATACCGGAAATTACTGCAAAAGAACTGTGCTGGTGCAATTGCCACTGTAATGAAGAGTCGAGAAACGCTTTTTCTTGTTCTCTGTCTCTATTACTCCATTTATTTTTAGGCATTCCTGTGCTTCGTTGATATGTAGTTAAGGGGAGACATATAACTCCTGGATTCAAGCAAGTGGGGTACGAACACGGTTTGTGTGGATACAAGCCAGTACAAACAGGAGCTTTCTTTGATCAGGACAAAAATGTCGTTGTGATGCAGTGATCAAACTTAGCCAAATAATTCGTTGACGCGCCATTGCTATGATTTTGCAAAGCTGTTGCTTTGTCTTATGTAAAGCTGTTGCTATGTCTGCTTCAAATCTGTCACTGACTTTGGTCCCTTTAACTTTCCTCGCTATCTGTTAGAGCGTGCATTTGCCCGGATCATACTCGCCGCGGCCTGCACACACTTTCATATCTTTTACTTGGCCATCTCAACTGATGATTAAGTAGAAACATTTGCTGTGGTTGCCTCAGTTTAAACGTACTGCCGACTGCGAATGCGTCCCTCCGGTTTCTGGTGGAATGAACACAAAACCTAATCTACCAACATGCCTAGAGAAATGCGATATATACATTAGCTTTTAGAGGGCGCTTTATTGCTATTCTTAAATCGCACCGCATATTTCCTCTTCGCCTCCAAGAGTTCTAAAGTTCACGCAAGCCGCCTGGGTTCTTTGCTTCGCAGCAATCTTGGCCACTTTGCACCTCCTTTCGTGAGCCTCACAGCACAGCAGCTAACTTATTTCTCACGCTCGGGCCCCTTTGTTCGCAATGCTAGTAAACATACGAGATATACGAGATAGGCCAAAGGGAAGCTTCTCTTCGAAACAGATGTGCAACTCGCAAATGAAATGAAAACCCTGCGTCAGAAATCACAAACAATAATGAAGCTTTAACAAGAGCTGAACAAGGTGCACTGGGCATACTGGCTAGGCTCGTGGTATCCTCTTGCCGTTGATATTTTGCTAGATAAATGGCATAGTGTTTTTTTTTGTCGTTTCCACCGGTGTGCAGTAATGTGTCTTTTCTTATTCGCTTAATCTTTGCTCTATGCCCGTGCTTTATTTCGTAGCATGCCTGTCTCCTGTAGCAGTGTGTTCGGCAGAAGTGCATTCGATTCCTAATGACGACGTGCTTTATTAGTTACTTTGCGTGGATACAAAATTTATCCTGTGTGCGAAAAAATCATGGGACCCTGCGTATAAAACATCTGTACGAAAATATGCTCTGAGACGCCCTGTTGTGACTACCCGATTTATGTGTTTCCTACTCAGTATGAAGGAGTTTTCTAGAATATATCTCTACTTTCTACAGGGAAGAAATATCGATAGGATTTGTCACCTCTTTGCACAACTAACGTAGTTCCATTCTTGAATTGCGCGTTCGAATAAAATATCTAATCATAAGCACACCACGCTCTACGCAAATTTAGTAGACTTAAAATTTGATTATCTTATCAAACGCTCTCCCGCAGTGTGAAAGAATCTACGAGGTTATATTTATCCATGTCATTGACAAAACATGAACGAAGGGAATGTTACATGCATTTAAAGCTAAGGTTCGCCCCTACCGTTCCACCTTGGGAAACAGTTACGATATTTCTCACATCCTTACTGCCAAGGCCATAGAGTAAGCCGATGACTAAAGGCAACAAACGATTCCTTCCTTCCTACCTTTCCGATTTATTGAGTACTGTTACGTCCATAACACTTTCTGCAAGCCACCCCCAAGGAGTGTTCTGCACAAAACAGGGGTTCAAAGTCAAGCTTTTTAGGCGGCACGTAAAAGAATAATGGTGTATTGCTATCGGCGGCGCTTTTTGAAATAAATATGCAGTGACGTCAAGAAGGTTTGCTTTCAGCGCACGGATATCTGAGGGAAGTCTAAACAGCCATTACTTTCATACGAAGTTCAAGGAGCCGTTCCCGGTCTTGACATAAACGAGTTTGAATCGAGTGGCTGGTAAAGAGTGTTGCATATTTAAACAAAATTTTCTCGAAAATGAATACTCCTTTTGCTCTCGAACAAACGTACTTGTAGCCAGAATGAACCACAAAATGTAATGTTATTATACTCGTTTAGTCTACAGGAGACGTGTACCGGTCCATCGGACGTCGGCTTCGCACGCGTAGTGGCCTGGTCTGCTTCCGCCTCAGCCATTGCGCATGCGCGTCCGGTGAAGCGGTATGCGTGTGCTCTAGTACGCTATGCTAAAAGAGTCCATCGTCCTCAATGTCTATTTAATAAAATGAATCTCTCTCTCTCTCTCTCTCATTTGATTTCATCTTGCACGCAGACGGCCGGTCGCTGCCCCAGAATCACCGCCAACGCAGCTTTCCCAACGGCTCCTTGGTGGTCGCCGATGTGCAGCGCAGCGCAGACAGTGGATGGTACGCGTGTGTCGCTCGGGACCCACAAGGCAACACCGCCAGAGGTCAACTTGCCGTCCATGTTATGAGTGAGTGCTTCCCGGTGCTGTTAATGCAGTTCTTTCTGTAACTATTGCTCATCCAAGTATGGTAGTCTGTGCTGCCATTACTGCTCATGCTGATGATACAACTACTTCTGGGAACGTTGGTATTAGTAATACTATTTAGACTCTTATCGAAACCTCTAAAACTGCTGCTAATCGTAATGTTGCCACTAAAGCATGTACAGCTGCGACGACTGAAGCCACGTCGAACAGTACTAAGCAAAAGAATTTTTCAGCGAAAAACTTATTATGAACGCCATTTTTTTCATAAAGTGCAAGATTTCACTATAATAGTGAGTATATTCGCAGATAACCCGACGAGAGTCTTGCATTTTTCTCTTTATTAACGTTTTCGGTGTCGTCAAGAGCGTTCCTACTGGTTTTCTATGGCAGTCTTAACTTTCCGATGCGATCGAAGGAAACGCTTTAAGAGAAAGATTTCGCCACATATCACAATAGATCACAACCTTCATTATTTCCATAAAAGTATTTTACGATTTTCCAATTTTTAAAGTTTTTGTCCGAGAACGGTGGACATGGAACCTGACAGTACTGCGACTTCTACTATGCATCTTAATCTGGAAGAACAGTATTATGCAAAACTTTAGCTCGCTACGGGCGGAAAATTTCAGAATAATTCGCAAAGGAGTGTTCTACAAAGCAATCAAATCTTCATTAAATTAGCGCTTTTTCCAGCTCGTGTCGATTCGACAAAAAGACAAAGATTTTGTCTTTTTACGCGCTATACGTTACCGATGTTTGAAATGTAAAGAAGACGTCACAAATAACCTGTACCAATGGTATAGATCATATGCTAGATTCCAGGCTCATAAAAGATTTCTTGTGTGTGCTCTTAACAACCTTTCTTATGCAATAATTTTATACATAGTAGTTGTTTGTAAAGAAGGTGCTTATATCCATTCTAGTTCCGTTGCTTCTTTAGATAAATGTCTCCTGTAAGTTTTCTCTTTCATACAAAACCCCCGGTTCTAACACGCACCGGTCAAAATAAAGCGCATCTTCTGCGACAGGGAGACAGTTTTATCCACTTATTGTGAGACGCAGTGTTTACAAATACCTTGCGCTCCTGCGGATACATACGCAACAGATCTTAACGATGGCATTGTGGGATTTCTTTTCTACTGAAGGACGAATCCCAACATAAAAGCGTAACAACTGTTTATTCCATTAGCGATGGCAGCGGACACGCTCGTCTCGCTGGCGGAAGGAAGAAAGCCGCTCTTCCCAGCCGGGCAGCCGGTTTTTGTAGACACGCAACGTCGGTGACGCAGCGGTGGCGCTGTGTTACATCGGTAACGCAGTCCAGCGTGTGGCCGTGTTACGCCGGGACGGATAATAACAAGGTGGAGGATGCGCGGAAATATGCGCAGAGTATGTTGCCACAGCATCTTTGAACGACAAAGAGTTTATAAACGCAAATGTTTCGTATACTGTAAGATTTCACTTTAAAAATCATATATCCGCAGATCACCCGTCGCCAGACCTGCATTCGTTTAGCTATTAACGCTTTACTATCGTCAAAAGCGTTCCCCATTGGTTTTTATGGATCTCTTAAATGCTCGATGCGAGCAATGAAAAATATTTAAAAGATTTCGCTACACATCGGAAGAATGGACCATTTTCTTCAATTTTTATCACAGAATTTTGGAGAATGTTAGAAAAAATAGAAGAACAAAGATACCTATGCGTCACTGCCGAGATGCATACAATGTAAACGAAAGGCTTTGTGACCCGCTTTACGGGGTGAGATCACAAACGTGACGAGAATAGAGGTTACCTTAGAAGTGCGCGCGCAGGGTATAATTAGCACATAGAGCTCATTCTTTAGAGCGCATTTGGCTAGATGCTAAATATCCGGGATCAATATTGCGCAGTTACCTGTCTTCTTCCTAGTTGTCATGATCTTTGAGAATGAGAGAGCTATATATTATATTTCGGCGGTTTCAAGAGCATCTTCCTTGCAGTGCCACTGGCGAAGAATCTGTATATTTTAGACAAACAATCCCAGTGCACAGATGAGGCATCAAAGATCGGCTCCGCAGAATACTAGATCCATGCGCGCCTCGAAGAGCAGCAAAAAAATTCAAATCAAAGCCCGCTCGCTCTTTCTTTCGAGAAGTCAACTTCCTCAACCACTAGGCTGGCATTCGAGCCTAGTGGATGACGTCATCTGCCAAAGCTTCGCAAAAGACATTTCATTGGTCCGTCGTTCTACTGACGGGTAAAGGCCTGGAGGGCGTAACCGACGGGTCGCGCCGTCTGCTTGTTGCGCGCGCGCTTTCCGTGTGCCTTTCCGTTTCGCACACACATAGAAGGCCACAAAAAAAAGTGTTTAATTAGTTGTCCCAGTTCATGTAGGCTTAGAGGGTTCTGTGCGTTGTGCCGTTACGTTGAGCCCTCCCCTCTATCGTATACTCGATCGCTCCGCACACGCACTGCTTCTCGCTCGTCCATCTAGTCTGCACCACCGCTGTCCTGGTGTTTCTTGGCTCCATCGAAAGCCTCGAACTTAGAAACAGAGGAAAGCCCCAAACGTTCATAATTAATGCACAAATGCAAAGAGAGAAGCGCACACGCGCACGGGGCTTGCTTTTCAAGAAATTCCGGACGGTTCCCGGGTCCGTGCTTCGCTGCGCGTTTCGGACAAAAGGGGGACTCCTGCCCCTCTGGTTGTGAAACAGTGGATAGGCACCACCGAATATACAGGCATGGATAGGACACTCGCCTGCTAGGGATTGACTCTGACGGAAACAGATATTTGAAAGGATGCGGTCGCTAACATGTTGCGGTGGTCGAGCGGATCGGGTATATCGATCGTTCGATATGCGAAGAAAATGTTGCGACGCCGTTTCGTCGTTGGAAGTGCACAGATCAGGTGGAGTCGAACAAGGGTTCGGTACAAGTTGACAAAATATTACGCCTTGAGCCGTATCTACAAGCAAAACAAGTGGGGAACCTGGACAAGAAAAAAGCGCAACGAAACACCGTGAGGAACCCCCCCCCCCCTACCCCCACCACCATGAAGTATCCTTCTGGCAAAAGCAAAAAAAAAAAGACTACTTTCGAAGGCGGCGCCATGACGTAGACAAGTGACGTACTCCAGACTCCGTAGCTCCCGCTACATCGACGATGCCTCGCAACCAAAAAGGTAGAAAATATCTTCCAGCAGAGGGTGGTCAGTGGCGCTTTAAGGCAGTCGCCCATGAACAAAACGCAGCTCGCCAATGTTCTGTTTTCTTGAAAAGTACGAAATTGTGCAAAATAAGGTGCATCAAATAGAACTGATAGAAGCATAGCTCCTTTACTTCCTGGTAAACTCCTTCATATACACAACTGCGAGCCACGTGTTCGATCTAGCAGACTTCTATCAAATATTCAACATCTGCTCACATCTTCGAGCGGTATGCGCGGAAGGGATTGTCCTGGCGACTTAATTTTTTTTATTGCTCTTTCGTTCGCTGATATGAGAGAGCAATTCCCCTTAAAATCATAATATTTTTTGCTCGCCGCCTTCATCGATCCTTGGACAAGTCTCCATTTAGGTATACTGGTGGCTAATTTGAACCAATGTATTCTTCGTTGCAAAATTCTTCTAATAGATGCGCTCAAAATGTACCCACAATCAAATTCTCTAACTACCGGCAGCCGTTTCGGTTGTTTTTATTTTCCTCAAGAAAACATCTTCGCGTGAATTATGAGACTAGCTTGTCGCCATGCAGGCCGCATTGCATGGCGCGATTGACAGCCCCTTCCTGTAGAGGCCTGCCATAATGAAATTGCAAACTTTCCAACTGATTTGAATTTCCACGCGGCTTGAACTGCGTCAATGCTCCTTTCATTTCCTGTCCCACACAAAGCACAGACTACTTTAGTCTCACCACATTTAAAACTTTGTTACTTTCGGCGCATGAATTCTCGGGATATAATACTGTTTTCCTCATTTGCTGGGTAAAATACAATAACTTCCGCTTGTTTCCTGCTCAGTCGATTTATTTCCTCTCAGTAAACCCTGTTACACTCTCGTTGTTTACGCCTTGTTGTGGGAGCTGCGGCCAAAGAACGTTTCTTCGCGCTTCGCTCGTTTGCTCCAGGGAACGAAACAGAGGGAAAGGAACAAAATGTCGAAGAAAATAAAAAAAGCAGGGCGTAAGCCTGGCGCATATGTTAGCGTGCAATTTCACAAATGCGAGCCTGAAACCCGTAGGGTGCGAAACTGCGAAAAGAGGGTGCGCTAGCGCGCACGCTTCGTTATAGTTTCAAAAGCGGGAGGAGCGTGCGAAATAAAGAAGAAAAATAATAGAGTTAATAAAATGCGATGAACGGATTGCCGGAAAACAAAGAAAGCGCGAAACGCTGACGGAGACGTTTATAAACTTTCCCAGAGAGTTCTAGCTCGGGCCAAAATAAACGCACGCAGTAGAAAATTTATTCCTCTTGCTGATGGAGTGCTTAAGCATTTACTTGTACATTGAAAAAGAAAAAAAGAAATACCCGGTCGCAGGCTAGAGCGGAAAAGAAGTGCAGGCGGAAATCACTAGATGAAATTTTACTTTACTCGCGCAGAGCAAGCTGAGGGCGCTAAAGGCGCGTCCTTCGAGGCTTAGAAATGCAAATTTAGCGGTTCGATATTTGGAATTCAGATGCGGATTATGTTTATGGGTTGGAATTTTTTCTTTATTCTTCTGTTGACGGAAGCGCTCTGCAGTTGCCCCTTTACGAGCTGGTGCTGGTGATTTGACGGGCTTAATGGAGACATTTTTTTTTGCCAATTTGTCGCGTTTATGAGTTTAAAAATAAAAAAGCAAACATGTGCCCTATTAGGGTTTTTTGTCCAATGATGCCTGTGCTTTATAATTTTTGCACCCTTTTAACTGACAGCATTTTGAATTATATGTAGGTGGAATGTGAGTTCCAATTTTCTAAGATTACTTCTTCCTTTTCGATACCGGTTCTTGCTATATTTCTGTGCGGCCAGATGTTCATCTACCTTTGTAAAGAGGTGATGGTCACTGGGTGAAAAGTCCGGAGAATGTTGTGATTGGGTGATTATTTCCCAAAAGAACTGCTGCAGGAAAGCGACAGTTTCACGGGCGACGTCGGGGCGAGCGTTATCGCGGAGAAGTCGCACGCCCATGCTCAACATTCCTCTTCTTAGATTCTAAATCACCGGTCTGCGTTGTGTCAGTGAACCGCAGTATCTGCCAGCATTTATCGTGGTCAGCCGTAAAGTCGAGCAACAATATTCCCTTTCGGTCCCAAAACGCAGTTTTCATGGCGTTGCCGGTAGACTGTGTACGCTCGAATTTTCGCGACTAAGGAAAAGAGTAATCTCGCCACTCAAGTGATTGTTTTTTTGTCTCAGGTGAGAAGCGGAATGCCCAGGCTCATCCCCGATAACAACAGAATACAAAAAGTTCTCCTTTTGCTCTGCATAACGGCGAAGAAATTCGCGAGAAGAGACAACAAGGTCTTGACGTTGGTGGCCTGATGTGAACATTCGCGTACCCATCTTACGCACACCTTCCGATATTCTGATTTTTCAGTCAAAACATTATAGATGGTACTTCGAGACACCTCAGGGATCGAAATGCGGAGATGAACAATAGTGGTGCTGCGATCTTGTCGCATCATTTCTTCTTCCTACGCGACTCTCCCGTCGGAAATTGAAAGCTAAGGCTTTCATTTGGACCAATTGGTTGTAGCTGTGAAATATATTGAGTAGCGCAAACACAGACAGGGACCAAAGTAAGAGTAAGAAATTGAAAGCCGCCCGCTTCGTTCTTTGTCGTGAAACTTAGTGGGACCAGAAGTAAACCCTCTGCACCTTTTGCGGTCGTTTTTTACGTCCATGCACGAGTCTTCATATACTTCCGTCAATTGGCGATGAATTTCAGCATTTTGAAGGTCTCTTGCGTTCAAAAACGGAATGATTGCGCGAACTTTTCACCTTGCCGTAGCTACAAGCGGGACCTCATTACACAAAGGGCCGCTGTGCTCTGAGTGGCCGGCCCAGAAGGACAATCTTTAGCTTGTTTGGGAAAGGAGTGAGAATTGAAAGGAGCAGTGTGGCCCACAGTATCGCAAATAGTTTTCCTGCAGCCCCAGCCCTTCGGAGATATTACTTTTGGGTCACCCTCGTACATCCACTTGTTATTAGTCCGAAAGCGCTAATCCGGAGGTTCAGATTCTAGAAACATTGTATATTCCTGATGTATAGCTGCAAAAGAGGTACGAAAAAGAAATCAAATAAATATTTACTATTGGACGGCGAACCCAGGGCGGCAAGAAAAGCACGGCTCCATCGGCCGCTGCGCGAGCCCACCAGGCTATCGACGTAGTTTCTTTTTGTTTATTGCATGAAAACCAAACCCGCTGAGGAACCAAATGATTTACATGCACACATATTAATCCGCGATGCAGACACATATTCTCATGTCTTCGGGCTCCGCACTCCACCTGCACATCAAAATTGCTGCAGGCGTACACATTTGTTAAGAACCGGCAAACGTTATAGTGGCCGGTCGTGCGCAGCATAAACCCCCGCACCAAGGTCCACTTTTGACTTTACAGACTGATATGAGTCAGGCGGTTATGCGTGTCGATCAATCATTCTGCGTGTCAATCCATCCATCAAAGCCAAATCAGCTTTGACAAATCGCACGGAATCGCAGAGTCTTTCATGACAGGCAAGAACACCCTTCGTGTTAAACTGCATCACACGCTCGCTTTGTACATTACAAACTTCCATCTGAATTAACTTACACCTGCTCCGTCTCGCGCCACTGCCCGCTCATCGTCGTCTTCTACATTGCACAAATCCGTGCTTTCGCAATGATTCGAAAGTAGTAAACATCCTCTGTATTTTTTTATTCTTTTATTTCACAACACCCAAGGCAGCTGCATTGTCCCATCGAGAGAGGTCAAATCAGCGAAATCATTATCAACATAAAAAAATTAAATGAACAACGTCTGGGAGAGATACCTTACACGAAAATTCTTGTCTTTCGACAGCTCTTCTAGTCGAAATTTTGGCGCACGGAGCATGATTTTCTTCGCACCCCTTCTTCGCTTTGTGTTTTTAAGAAGCCCCATCTCCTGCGCGCTCTGTCTACCGTAGATGGCTTCTTTAAGTAGCATACTGACATCAGTGCATGCAATAAATGACATGATAAACAGGTTCATTGCGCCACGTTATTACCGACTCGTAATACTATCGCGGAAATATTTTAAACTCGCCTTTAATCTAACGCCGCCAACGAGTACCGTCGGTTGATAACACGTCGCACTTCCGCAGCTCCACCAGTGGTGAGCCCGTTCAGTTTCCCGGACGACCTAACGGAAGGGAAGCGTGCGGGCGCCGCCTGCATCATCTCGGACGGCGACCTGCCCATCACCATCGAGTGGTTCAAGGACGGCCGGGAGCTGGACCCCGCCCTGGAGGCCTCGGTGGCCAAGGCCAACGACTACACGTCTTTCCTCTCCTTCACCGGCGTACGCCGGATGCACTCTGGCAACTACACCTGCGTCGCCTCCAACCCGGCAGCCTCCGCCAACTTCACCGCGCCCATGGTGGTCCAAGGTCGGTGGTTCAGCGGGCCGTCTTTACGCTGCCAAAGCTTTGCTTGCTTTTCCGTATTGGCATGGTCTTCTGAATTTATTCGTGTACTATCCTACTTACCTTTTCACTCTATCATGTCTGGCCTCACCTGCTTGCTCATTTTCCCCCGACTGTCCGTCCGTTACCTTCTCCACACATCTGCGCTGGTATGCATGTGCGCTTGAGTGGACAGGCTGGATCACCTTTAGGATACTATGACAACCATCCAAAATGGCACAAACTTATCGGGTCAGCGTTAACCATAGTGCTAACCAAGCAGGGCCCAGTGAATGGGTCGCAAAAAAAAAGCTCGAATTGGGTCTGGAAAATAGTGCCAGAGGTAAGAGCTGGCGGCAGTGAAAGCTTCAAAAGGAACTGACTGGGTAAACCTTTGTCTCATTTATTTCTGAATGGCGTCGTTTTTACTTGAAGGCCGTTGCAGGAGATTTGTCAAAAAAGAAATGTCAAGCACTAACACACCATCAGAAAACAACGTCAAAAAAAGCGAACACAACCGTAGCAAGACGTTAGAAGAGAAAGCGTTGTTAATGGACCATATGCGGAAAATGTGAAATTCAGCTCCTCCGCAAGGCTTGTTTTCGAACCAAAAGGACCCGTTTCCGGACGAAAATCTCGGGTTCTTCGCGGAAACGAGAAGGTTTCTCCTCCTGAATAACCTGTGGAATGTCGTCAGTTGAGTTCAAGAAGACTCCGAGTGTGCTGCCAGAAGAGTGCAATATAATAGGGGATGGCGGTCAAACTTCTGTGGCAGCAGTAGTAGAGGCTAGAATGGCAGGAATCGGCAGGAATGGGCTACCTATATAAGGATAGTGCTCTCTACTAACATTCTTAAAATTTTCCGCTAAACCATTTAGACTGACCCCGAACCGTCGCTCCTACTTCCCCCCTTCACCCCTCCGCGTCCGAACAGCGGACAACCTACTCCCCAGGGCCCGGCGACAAAAGCCGGCCTCCCTCCTTTTCCGCCCTAGCCTCTGCTACAGACAGCTCGGGATCATCCGGAGTTTTCATTCCCACAAAGAATGTGAAAGTGTCGTCCTGGTTCGAGACCTTTTGGTTGCAAGACAAGCCCTGCGCAGATGCTGACTTACAGATTTCCATAAATTATCAATTCACAATTCTCTTTGGCATTATTATGACTCCAAAAAACATTCAAACTCTGTGGCAATTTGTGCTCCGAAAGGTGAACCCACCAATAAATAGAAGAAAGAAAGAAGGTTTGGTTAATGGGGGTTTAACGTCCCAAAGCGACTCAGGCTATGAGGGACGCCGTAGTGAAGGGCTCCGGAAATTTCGACCAACTGGGGTTCTCTAACGTGCATTTACGTCGCACAGTAAGCAGGCCTCTAGAATATTGCCTCCATGGAAATTTGACTGCCGCGGTCGGGATCTAACCGGCGTCTTTCGGGTCAGCAGCCGAGCGACATAACCACTGAGCCACCACGGCGGCTAGAAGAAGAAAAGATGGAGTTGTCTAAATCATCTAGGCTAGATTTATAAAGTTATTTTGCCACTGTGATTCAAACGCATACTCTGATTTAGACCTTCATGAATATATGTTTCTTTTTATCTTTGTTTGATTTCAATTTGTCTGGATAGCAATTAGAGTCCGGTTTTCTTTATGGGCTCATGATAGTTCCAGGTCTCCACAACTAAGCATACCAGTTACAGCTTCTCTTTTCAGTTAACGAAAACAAAATAGACGCTCTGTAGGTCTCAAACTTCTTTTTGGTTTATCTGCTTAGTACACTCGGTAAGGGCTCCAAAAGAAAAAGAGGCACACTGATAACCGTGCGAATAAATGTTTTATACCCAACTATATTTGTTTCTATGAGCATGCCGGAATTGTTTTCTCAACTAGCACAGTTTTTTATAAGCTTAAGAGCACAAGTCCTCTACATGGGTGCACAAACACAGATAATAATAAATGATAACTCCTAAATACCTAACTTTATGTACATTTCACAGAGTTCCCATTAATTTTATAGTAGAAAGTAGGCACGTGTCTTTTTCTCTGTTTATAAGTGTACGTCGATTTAGACTTAATTTATTTCCGTTCCGCTCTATAAGCACTAGTCGCATGCACATTGCAGGAACCGGTTGATTTCAATTGAATCAGTTTTATCAGTCTCTCTGGAGTAAATTATGCAGTTAGCAGCAAAAAGATTAATTATTACAAGCGTTTAATGAACACTGGGAATATTATTCATACAAAGAACGACAGGCTCAGATCTGACGCTTGTTGAAGAAAGGAAAAAGTAGGGAATTAGGCATGCATTACCCAGTGCAATAAGCCAGTGGATGAAGTATTATTGCGAGCGAGTCAAATTTACTATCGCGTTTTGCCGCTGTAGAAGTTCCTTCCGGTCCAGCTCCTAAGGAACCCACACTGCTTCAGGTGAGGCGCGAGGAAAGAAGAGAAAGAATTTCCTTCCCGCAAGCGCTGAGTGGGTCCTCCCTCCTTCCCTTTGCGCTCAGAACTGTCGTGGTTTATGGCCATGAAACATGCACGAACCTCTCTTTGCGCTTTGCTTAGCGCTTATGAGGGAAAAATAAGGGACGAAAATGCCGGTGCGGAAAGAATGCGCCCAAAGAAAGAAAGAAACGCCCCCGCCGGCCGCAACGATTACTTCTTCCTGGCCTCCTTTATGTTTCCTCCTCTACGTCGTATCTTCCCTCCCAGCTGCGACAGCACAAGGAAGAGTGGTCTCGCCATCGTCAATGCCTGCTTCATCCCCTATTTCCGTGCACTAACCACAAACACGCAAGTTAACAGCTCCCTTCTGGTCGCAGACGCTTCTCAAATATATGGTTGTTCGTATATTAGCCTGTGCATATGCATAAAGCGCATGTGATGGCCCATGCATTTGAAACGCTTTTGAAGACCAGTTACCTTGAGGCATACGAGCGCACACTTTTCACAGGAAAATAGGTGGTTAATGAGTACTTAGCAAAACAGAGTGCACTTTTCCGTCACTAGCAGCTAGGCCTAGACTTTGCAGAGGTTGTCTCGCGCTCTAGCTTTTTTTCGCCCGTTCATCCAGGCTCCCTTGCTCAATGACTACGTCACATGAATACCTCGTTATTTCATAGCAGAGCAGCAGTGAAAGTTTTTCGTTCTATGCGTTATTTGTAGAGGCTACACGAAATTGCCGGATGAAATGAAACTAAAGGAAAAATTTTCGCGCTTTCGGTCAATCCAGTACTTTTTAAAAGGTTTGCACGTACGGATATCTTTCTTTATTCTCGCTTTGTGTTTAGTAAAGTACGATGATCCTACCGGGTGGAATGCAATATTAAGCTCGTGCCCTTGACTTAATGACGACGGCTCAGATGAAAGGCGTCTCAGCAGCTTGATTATACCTAATATTTAACAACGAAAAGCGAACAGAATATTCAGTTTTAAGGAGAAATAGCGTCACAACTTTCCCAACACCAAGCGTTGCCGTGTCTTTACCACTTTACTTTCGGACTACCGACCTAACTACAGAACATTTTTGTTGTTTTAAGTTCCAACAACTCTTTGTTATCAACGCGCGCTCTTAGGTGTAGAAGTGAGGTGCTCAGGTTAGACCTTATCTGCACTACCAGCGCAAATGCTACGCTTCTTGGTACAATCAACGAAACCGTTCTGAGAAATATTATACTGACGGGTCGGAGCAATGTTCATACAACATCGTAACCGCACTCGGAGCAATCGATGCAGGAAATGGAAAACTAGGATTATGGCTTTCCTTCTGCCAGTCTTACCTCACCTCTTGTAGAAACGCGCTGCACGCAACTGCGCTGGCAAGAAGAACGTTCCTTCATCTCCCACCGCCTCTCCATCCAGGGGGAGCGCGGAGGACCTCACTAATTATGCAGCGGCTGGGCAGGCACCCAGCGAAGCGGCCGCGTAAGGGACCCAAGCCTTTCAGGACTGTCTCGATTGTCTGCCGCACTGGCCAGATGTTTCGAGAGCGCTTTATTTATCATGTTTCGCGTCTGTTTGAGTGTGGCAGCATTCTTCGCGAGCTCCTTGACGGCCCCTCAGGCACAGGACGGCTGAGACATTTCTGGTGGCAAGAATCACCGCATCCGCTCGATACCGACCGCTGCTGCTGCTGCTCGTTACACAGATTGCGGCCGGAAGTGGACGCCGTTCCATGTTGTTATTTGTTACGCGTTGGAAAGATACTATAACGCTGGCGCGGATCCTGCCATCTGTGAGCACGTTTGCCATTTCAGCCTCCCTGGCCACGGTCGGCAGCCCTTCAAAGAACTCACGTTGCCGTGCTGTAAAATTTTTAGCTTTGTTTCCTTCCGGAAGAATGTATGACTTGGCTTTTTTACGGAAGTCCTTGTAGTTTTTGTGCAATGTGACCGGCTGTTGAAAGGGGCGGAGAAACTCTTGAAACTTTAGAAATTTTGCGATGGAAGTAACCTGTCTTGTTTTGGAAAATCGTACCTAAGACAGGCTTCTTTCTACTGCAGGTTCCTTTTCCCTGCTATCAAAAGCAATGCAGGATCAGGAAATTAAAGTAGCTTTCGAAACTAAAAGTTTACGCCAGCAGAATTGTTGCGAAACATGCAAAATATCAGGTTAAGATGTGGAAGCGCCTTGGGCTGCACCAATCATAGTCGTGTTCCTTAAATTCGGCTTCAGTATTTCCATTTCGACCTCCGCATCCGTGCAGTTCAAAACCTTGTTCTAGTTACGCAGCAGATGCGTGGTCTAATTAATGATATGGCTAGGCTTTTCGGGAAGTGTACAATCTGTGGCCGTCTTTCTTGCGCAGGCGGTAGAGCCAACCGTGCATACCGTAGCAGTACAAATGGAAACTCGTTAATAGCAAACAGTCAGTGCTTACTTCTGAAGCGTGAGTGCAAACAAAAGTTTTCGCCTTTTAACCAATATTATAAAGGAAGTAGATTTTCTTTCAGGTCATGTTGCATACAAAAAAATAAATGCGATTATTGAAGGCGAAATTGCAGCTTTTTTTCTGACTGATATTGTACTGGAATGCTCTAATAAAATTTGTAGGTTCTTGAAACAGTTATAGAAATTGGCTTAAAGTACAAAGTGGCGCTGAGGATCCGTTGTAATGAAACGACAGATATTCTAACCTGAACATCTTCGATGGAGATCCATCTAATTTGGTTTGAGATAAAAGTTGCAAGTTTTACTCACGCCTAAAGAAAGGCAAGCTGCAACACTCCTGCATCGTTGCCTTTCCCTCTCCCTCTCTTCCTGCCCCACTTTTCTGCATCTTCAGTCAATTCTTTGGATGGAGTTCCAAAAAATACCTCTGCAGCGAATGTTGACATAACAGTCTTGGAATTATAGATTAAAGGCCTCTTCGATTAGCCTTATTATTAATGCATTTAACCAGTGCAGTAGTCCTGCTTTTGCGATTTAATAAAGAGACTGCGCCGAGACCTGTGCGGAGGGCTCTCAGGCGCAACATCACCGGTAGCGTAAGGGTGACGTCATGGTCGCCTGAGTCGTGCAGGTCACGTGATGTGTCACGCCAACGCTCGATGCAGACTGCAACGCTGACTCTCACGTCAGAAGTGAGCCATTAGCATCTTCGCTCTAAGTGCTAAATGCATAAAGAGTGGCTTTTAGTTCTGTCCTTTCTTCAAAGGCCTACAAAGCATGAGCCACTGTGGCATGAGCTTCCGGCATGCTGCTGGTAACATTGGAATGGAGATGAGATTTCACTTGAACACCTTTACCAGCGTCGTTTCATGAAACATGTTTGAAAATATAGAGCTGAAGGTGCCAACCCCTAGGGCATACATTGTCTCCGTACAGTTCAGCCCAGATGGCGCCAGGAACCTGTTGACAAGTCGGCCATCATGGGGCAAGCGGTGACATTCGACTGCCAAGCAGATGGCTTTCCCGTGCCTGTTATCCGGTGGAAAAAGGCAAACCGTAAGCATTCATATCAGCTTTTGCTGGTACTCATAACATACAGTTTCTCAGTATTACATAGAAAGAAATGCGGCGCCTCCGTCTATGCGTGTTTCTTAAAGAGCAGTTCATGCACCGGGCTAATTCCGGCAAGATGAGGTTTTATATTTGGCTCGGCTAGTGTTGGACAGATAACGTAGATTTCGCCTCTGAATCGGCAGCTGAGGGGTGATGTTCTCCTCTGTGCGCAAAAGAAATTTTGTTAATAGCTGCTTGCTTTCATTTTCTAAAAAAATTACGCAAGTGGTATGCAGGTGGCGGTAGCGCCATCTACATTTGATTTCTTGACCCTTTCTAGCATGTAAATGTTCAGTGACACTAAGGATATTGTAATTCGCACGTCGTACAATAAGTCACTTCAGGTGAACTCCATAATATCCTATGTCTTCCCTTAAATGTATGTGTGGTCTTACTGGATACACAGGCGAGCTTTTACATCCAGCTCATCGGTGAAACGTGGATGCGCAATGGAGGAGAAACTTAATCGTGCAAGCCTTATAGGCTGTGTTTCTAAACTAAAACTATTTCCCTATGCTGAACCATAAAGTAGAAAGTGCATGTGTGGAGACTTTCTGTGAAAATCATCTCATTATCATCCTGCCAGAGGGCGTAAAAAGTAGCGGGATTCATTGAAATGTTGTACATTTCGGTCATGTTCTTTCCGCTCTATGCTCATCTTCATGCCAGGGCAGGTTACTGTTTGGGAAGATTGTATTGTTCCAAAGGTAGCAATGTAGATGTAGCTAATTTAAGAACAAATGCTGCTTTCTGTAGCGCAGTACGCACGCAGATGGACCCATTTTTGTTCAGTACAGTGTAGCACACTGCTCTGGTGATCTAACGGAAGTCAATATAGGTGAGGGCTACTGAGAGGAGCTTCGCAGTTTCCTTTATCGCGTTTTTCTTTTCTTTTTTTTCATCCGAAATAACCCCAGGCTCGGAGGGAAGTCGAGAATTTTCGGTGATCATCAGCAACGCCAATGTGCAGATTCTCGAGAATGGATCGCTCAGCATTCGCGAGGCGGACACCAGCGATGGCGCGCACTACATGTGTCAGGCGCTGAACGGCGTCGGTCCGGGAATCTCCACCGTTGTCAAACTGGACGTGCACGGTAAGTGAAGCAGCGTGCAGGAAGCATCAGGTTGGAAACAAACTAGAATATGAAGCTTTAGGCTCATCATGGCGACCTCTTATTGTGGTGTGCTTGCACTGCAGAATTATTTATTCCTTTGTATTTCTTTGAGAAAAACAAACTTTGTGAGGGGGACTTGCAGTGTTAGCGTCGGTGGCGCACATGTCCAGCGATTTCAGACAAAAATTTTGAAAATTGAAAAATTGCAATATATTTTTACGGTAATGTTGAAGGTAATGATTCATTTTTCTGATATGTAGCAAAATCATTTTTTTTAAGTGTTTCCACCTCTCGCATCGAACAGTTAAGACTCCTATAGAAAACCAATGGGGAACGCCTTTGACGATAGGAAAAATGTTAATAGAAAAAATTCAAGACAGCTATTGGGTGATCTGAAGGAATTCTAGTTGTTATAGTGAAATCTTACATAATATGAGAAAATTGTGCTCATAAATGGTTTCCTGGTTAAAATTTTTTTTATCCCGAATTACTGGGTATGAACTCGAAACTGTGCGGCGCAATTCATTCAACTTATAACTTACCAACCTATCAGAAGGCTGTGCTGTGGAAGAAGCGGGCACGTTATGACGTCATAGATTCACGGGGAAGCGTGCATTAATGCTAAAATATGCGTTCTTCTTCCTCATTGTGCCTGTCTTCGAGATGGCACCTCTCACTGCGTGTGTTCGTTGCGTGGCACGCCACACTGCGAAGGTGAATCAGCTACTGCTGTCTGGCAATAAAATTTTTATAAGAACTTATTACAATGCTAAGTTGTTGTTTGTCTGCTGCTATTCCTGTTTTAATTGTTTTACAATGTACGCGTGTCTTGAGGCAGTCTACCGGCCCCGCCGGTTCAGCGGCTTTGGCATTCCGCTGCTGAACCCAAGGTCGCGGGATCGTGTCCCAGGACCGTGTCCCAGCCGCGGCGGCCGCATTGGACGACGGCGATGTGAATGTCAATGTGTTGTGCGATGTCTGCGCACATTTCAGACCCAAGGTGGTCTTGATTCACTCAAACCCCTCCACAAAGTCGTCGCTCAAAGACGATG
Source organism: Amblyomma americanum (assembly GCA_030143305.2). Lineage (NCBI taxonomy): Eukaryota > Metazoa > Arthropoda > Arachnida > Ixodida > Ixodidae > Amblyomma > Amblyomma americanum. The sequence continues at coordinate 181,125 of JARKHS020000020.1, forward strand.
CGCCGTTTCAGAACGTCCAACCCACCTTGACAATACTTGAGGGCACCTTTTGCAAGCATCGCACCTCTGAGAAAAGTTGCATTTGCCTGGGTCTGGCTTTTACCCACCTAAAGCCAGCATTGTTCAAGTGTTGCTTACATTCGAATTCATCGCTTGCAGATGAAGAAAGCTGTCGGCATCGGTATGCCAATATTTCCCATCATATTCTCAACAGTGCGAATAATGTACCAGGTTTTCATGCTTACTTCTTTTTATTGTCGAAGGAAAGGCGCGCAATGTTTTCATGCCCACGCGGGATTTAAGTACCTCAAATTCTGGTCAAGAAAACTAACTTCTGCGCTCGGTATTCTCGACAAATTCACGACGCCAATGTGAGCCACACAATGCTTTAGTTTATGCAGATTTTGTGGAAGCATGATACTAACATTACTCTAGATTTCCTCCGTCATAACAAACATTCCTGCTGTGCGTTCCATCATAAGGATTAAGAGCATCTTTGGCCTTGTTTGAATATCACAGTTGGTTCTTGCGTCGTTTGGATTAAGTAATGCTTTATTCTGCAGTCGGCTCAGTTGCAGAACTTTAGATAATTCTGTGCTGAATGTTTTCTAGATCTTGCTATTAGATGCTGCTTAATTGTAAAGCCTAAAGTAAAAAAGCGTGGTAAGAGGACGCATACATACGCTCAGGTTCGAAAGCAGTTTATGGTTTATGAAGGTTTAACTTCCCAAAGCGACTCAGGCTATGAGGGACTCCGTAGTGAAGGACTCCGGAAATTTCGACAACGTGGAGTTCCTTAAGCCGCATTGACATCGCACAGCACATGGGCCTCTAGCATTTAGCCTCCGTGAAAATTTTACCGCCTCGGCCTCAGGTTCGAAAGCAGTTCGCAAGATAGCTGTTCGCCTTTTGTTCCTTGTTCGCCACCGTTTCAATTGCAAAGAATAAACAGCGTCTGGTTCGCCAGTTTCGCTCGGCGGGCGAACCTGTTTCGTGGCGTGCGCAATCTTTATTCAGCTGATGTTTCTCTTGCTCAGAGATGCACGTGAAGTTGGAATTTTTTAATCCATGTTTACATTTTTACAATTTTTTTCAGTATAACGCGTTAGCGATAAATGCTTAATTTCCATGTACGCGGAATTGGTCATTATCTACTTTACATTCATAGATCGCGACGAGTACCACTCATGCCGCAGTGGTGAAGTTCCCGGCAGGGTGTTGTTTCAAACACACCCACCGGAGAGGCTTGTAAGACCCAGGTTGCTCTCTTCGATCAAAACCTCGCGTCAAATAAGTAATTTAACTGCCACCTGCCACAGCGACCAGTTTGCTCAAAATTCAGTGAGAAGGTTGTAACGAGGTCACAGTCAAGCAAATTAGGCTTGTCACTTAAGTTTCTTCCCTGGGAAATTTTCCCTCACATTGCGGCTGATTAAGGTTATCGCGTTAAAAAAACTGCTGTGGGTAACAATGACCCAGGTTCGAATGGTACTGTATTACTCCGATATTTAATTGCATCAGTAAAAAAATCAGCGTTTTAATTTTCACTCTGTTAAACCGGTCCGATGTATCAAAATTCTTGCGCTTACAGTTCCATCTGTTGTGAATGCACTTTGTTTAGACTACACGTCAACAAAAAAAAGCACTTTCTTCCCGCGGCGGAATAATTTGTTTGGGTGATGAATGCAAGCGGAACTTGACTGCAGATTGAAGTCGTATCCAGTAATAGCCACAAGTGCAGCACCAATTTCAAAAACAGAACAGGTGCAGGCAAGTCCTGCTGCTGCTGCTGGTGTTGTCAGGAAGAATGAAAAGGAAAGTGCACTTGCATGCCTACTGGCTCAAACTGAGCCACAATCTCTGCCTCGTGCTGAAAGTAGGAAAGTTGAAAGACAGGAGGGCAAAGAATGAAAGAAAAGACGCGCGCTAATATGCCCCTGGGCCGATCCCGGAGGCAGTGCAATACCGGGCCGACCCGCGCCAGATTGATTCAACCAGTCCGCCATATTCCAAAAATAAATTTAATAACTGTCGTCCAAATGGGACCCCTATCTGATATTGCAGGCAAGTCCAGCATTCTTGGGCATCAATTTTAACTGGGAGAAAGCTATGAGAATTACAAGACACTGTTATGAACATAATAATGAGAATGATCAAATCTCGAGAGGCGTAGCAAAATATTGATTTTAAAATTTGTCCCGCGCTCGCACAGAGTAGTTAAAACACATAGAAAACTAACAAGGTGAATATTTAAGAATAAACAGAAAAAATCTTCAATGTCCCGAGCAGCGATCTGTGGATACATTACTTCTTATGGTGCACCTTAACGACATGCGAAAATAATTCATAAACAACTTCTGATTGAAAAAATTCGCTTCCCCACACCTACAGCATTTTTCTAAAGCTCTACTAGTGTGCGCTGCAAGCATCTTGCAGAGCCGTTGTATAACGAGGATTTTCCTCTGCACTATCCTTATTTGAAACTCATTTTATAGATGTCTTAGCAGTAGTTTCACCATGTCTTTGCGTTTGTGTTCTTTGTGAGCATTTTTGTCCGTGTTTCTATTATGACCTGTGTGGGTAGTGGCAGCACACTTCGAGCGCAAGTTCCAGGCACTGACGGTGCGCCGTGGGGAGGGCGTGACGCTCGCTTGCCACGCCGTCGGAGAGCCGCCCATTACGGTGACGTGGACACGCGACAGGCATGCCTTCAACCCCGCCAATGAACCAAGGTGAGCACTACAGTCTTCAACGTTGTAGCTTTTGCCCATAAGCACGTCCCAGCTTGGCGCTTGAAATGCAGAGGAAAAAAAAGAAACAGAAAGCAAATCCGGAAATAAAAAAACACCAGTTGGTGTGGAGCCCCGAGAGGCGGCGCCTTATTGGCCTTCATAAGGTGGAACGCATCACGAGCCCCCCGGTTGCCTACTTGAAGGAATCCGCAGCAATGGCTTCCTGGCTTTCGCGATTGGTCGCCATGGATTCGTTCCTGATCGCGTCGGCCATAGTTCTTTGGAGGCGAAACGCAGAAGACGACCTTATTCTGTGCGATATGTCAGCACGCATTAACGAACCCCAGGCGGATCTCTGCACAACTGGATACCTCCACAATGGCGTCGCAGAGGCTATGCATCGTTTCGGGACTTTCAACCCTGCATCAGTTTTCGTCCTTAAGTACTCTTTAAGTAATCTTTTCGTCCTTAAGTACAGTCATAAAAGCGGAGTACGAAAGAATAACAGAAAGGGAAAGAGGTTAACCAGGCAATGCTTGGCTGGCTGCCCTACATGCAAGGAGAGGGATCAAGGAGAAAAAAGGAGATGAAAGGAAAGTTCGGCTGGTAGTACGAAGACTTCACATATTGTCCTTTGGTCTCCAAAAACAAATGATGCACACACTCTACCTAGGTCTGATTACCAAGCCTGTCGGTCCTAAAAAACAAGTCCTTAAAGAATTTCAAACGTAAGACCTTTGTGATGCGTAAACGTCCTGAAATCGCGAGCGTTTTACTTATTTTAAATGAAGCGATATATTAAGAATTTTCATCATGTCTTCCAGCCGACCTTACGCTGTGGTGAAAACGTGGTTACCAATTGTTGAAGATGGAAGGCGTGCTAAATCAATGATGGAAGCTAGCGGCTACGGGAAGCCAGCATAAGCAAATGTCTTACTCAGCACTGGTATTTTAAATTATAATTTCTCCCCATGCCGCCGGGTACCAACAGGTGATACAATGGGTACAAGGTTTCCCCTGGTCTGGTGCTTGGCTTCTTTAGGGTGAAATGCTTGGGAAATGGGTCTTCGACCCCACCTTGAGAAATCAAAAATACCTTTGTCATGGCGCTCTTCCATCGTAGATGCCCTTGAACCATAAAAATCCTCCAGCACCATCACCATCATCATCAACATTAAAGGATAATTTGAAACATTTCACGGCAGCTTTCACGTTCACACTGAGTCTGCAAACGCTGGGCACCTCTTCTGTTTTCCTGCCACTCGAGACTCATTTGAGACAAGCGTACCTTTTTCCCCCTCACTGCAACGAAAGAAGATTTGCGAGAATGCAAAAATATCATAGACTTCCCCGTCTCTGATCGCTCCGAGAAGGTTCACAGAAAGGGCTCACACGTGAGGGCCTTTCTTACATTCTTTTGAAGTGACCCTTCTGCTTCAGGTACGTGGTGGAGGAGAAGCCCGGCGACGAGGCCCTGGAGTACGTGTTGCGCATCCCGAGCGTCGACCGCAGGGACTCCTCCCTCTTCAGCTGCTACGCAGAGAACGCCTACGGAAGGGACGACACGAACTTCCAGGTGGTCGTCCAGGGTGGGTCCGTGTGTGTGTCCACGAGTATCGCAACACTTGTCTAGGCAGCATGCAGTGAATAAGGCTACATTTTGAGAGAAGTCTTTGCCAAATTGGCTTGCACGTCAGGGCTACAGCCATGTACCGTCGCGACCAAAAATTTAAGAAATGCATGTACTGGAGAAAAGAATATTGAAACCTTACCACTGCGATCGAATCTCCGGAAATTAATACTTGCAGATGAGCATCTACGCCCCCTTGTATAGTAGGTATTTAAACTTATAGGCTTGCATGGCTGTGACGAAATTAGTTTGGTTTTACCGTACTCGCTTCTCGCAAAAATTGGCGCCAACTTTAAGTATTCGCGGCCACGACAGCCCGGCGAAGAGATACACAAACAGCGACACAAATCTTTTATTCTTTTTTACATTTCCACAGAACTGACCATGTCAGTTTGCGCAGTCTCCGCATTTCTGTTTTCAAAATACGGTGGTCCAAACCTGCGTTGCCAAGAAATTGCGCTTACCTGAAATTTATGTTAGCGTATCTACGGAGCGAGCGCACCTGCATATAATAAAGTTCGCTAACTGCGCGTGAAAAAAACAGCGGTTTGTCAACATCACCAATGGTGACCTCTTGGAGCTTCCTAGAGACTCTGGCAGTTTCATCCCCTGCGTGACAGATAACGCTCCTCCAAGTTATGTCCATACTAGGATTAGCTGCAGCGCTTATCTGCCTGAATATTTTCATCGTAATTGTGTTTCTAAAAGCTTGGCAATTAGGATTTAGCTAAGTTCACCAGATTTTGCTTCTGGCCTATTCTGAGAGCAGGTTCGGCTCTGTTAGCGAAATTATTGCGAGTGCAGCACAGAAAATAAACGTTGCATAGCTTGCAATAAATAGCAGACTACCGTGAATATATGGATTCAGAGCGCATGTACTAACTTGATTAAATCAGTGAAAACGATCTATTCATTGCTTTCGCCCCTGGTGAGACCAGTGTCAGTTAATGTTATTATTTTTTACAGTGATTTATTTTCAATACCCAAATTTATATTTGCTTACTTTCATTTGGTTAATTGCTACATGCTCAGGTATATAGGCTTTATTATTTTTGAGATAATATTTCCAACAAACCTTTTCGAAGGCATGTATCCATTGCTTATATATTCGCTTGAATAGAGTACATTAGGTGTTACACGTAGATGGAACAAATCAGTCCGAAAGTAAGGAAAGCTTACTTGATGTAAAAATTACGCCCCCAATGTATGTGCTTCAGAGTGCCTGAAGATTGACAAAAAGAAAACAGTAAACAGCAGTTTTAACATTACAGCACTCAGAATTGAGCTATTTCAAATAGCCTCAATTTAAGCGTTGTTCTGGACCTAACCATCAAATATTCTGTCTATTCTTAATATTCGCTACGGAAACTATGTCTTACCGCTGCACCATTGTGGGTCGCCATGCATTCAGTGTCAAGAAACTTGCAGTGCATCACGAGAACTTAGCGGTACTTCATTGCGCTGGTTCCAAAGATTCCAGTTTTTTTTTACAGCTATGTGTTGAAAGTGAATACGTGGAGGTTCTTTGAAGGAGAATATCTTCAATGGCACATTGCAAGTGTTCAGCGTCTGGTAGAATAAGTCTTCGCCTCTCGGTTTCCTTGCTTCACCGTGCGCTACATTCTCCTGGAACAGAGCCTCCGGACAAACCACGAGGCCTTGAAGCGACGCAGACCACGAGTCGATCGGTGACGCTGTCGTGGTCTCCTCCTTACTCCGGAAACAGCCCGGTAATCAAGTACCTGCTGGAACACAAGGCACGAGAAGGTACGCACTGCTATAGTGAAGCACTGAGAGGCGGAAACATAGATGTAACAGGAAAAGTACTGAAATATCAAAAGAAAATCCGACTTCGCTGCCAGTTTGGAGCAGGTACGAGGCTTTTATTGCTGTGCCTCAACACACTAAGGCTGTAGATTAAAGTGTCCTGATGAACTTTTTGAAGGTTCTCAGGTTGTTCTTTGTAAATATGACAAACTGCATGCGAACAGCATAAAGCGTCTCCCTTACAAAAATATTTATACAGTTTATTGACTTTCTATAGACGTTTGTCTATAAGTTTTATAGAGTGTATATAGAAAAATCTTACAGAACAGTCTATACGCAATACAAATTCTACTGACAGTCTATAGTTAATCTATAGATTTATAGCCTTAGACTTTTAGTAGACGTTTGGCTCTAGACAGTCTATAGATTACGAATAGACAAAAAGAAATACCTATAGGAAGTAAATAGGCTATAAGAAGTCTCTGCACAATCTACAGACCATTTTTATAATTGCTACGTGGTAAATTACAGCTTCGAAACTTCAGGTCTACCTTTAGTTTAGTTTAGGGGGTTTAACGTTCCAAAGCGGCCCAGGCTATGAGAGACGCCGTAGTGAAGGACTCCGAAAATTTCGACCTCCTGGAGTTCTTTAACGTGCATCGCACAGTACACGCACCTCTAGAATTTCGCCTCCATCGAAATTCGACCGCCGTGGCCGGGATCGAACCCGCGTCTTTCGGGCCAGCAGCCGAGCGCGATAACCACTCAGCCACCGCGGCGGCAGGTCTACCTTAAGGTCTCAATGCTTCCAGGAAGAAAAGTATCCCTAATGGATACTGTTAATGGCTTTGTTTTTATTTTTAGAGGAAAATATTGCGGTATTTTTGACGACATCTTGTGCTTGACAGGCTCTTGGGAGCGCGACTCGCATCTAACTGCTATCGAGTCCACTGACTTCTCCCACGTGGCCGGCGGCCTGCGACCCAAGACCAGCTACGAGTTCAGGCTGCGGGCAGAGAACGCCATCGGGCTCAGCGACCCCAGCGAAGTGCTCGTGGTAGCCACAGAAGAAGAGGGTATGAGCAGTTCATGTATATGTATTTAATTCTGCTGCGACAAATAAACGGTGCTCGAGAATATGAAGTGGAATTGAGGGGCAGGAAGGAATGGTGACCGTCGAGAATAATAAAGTGGGGGTGGGTGGGGGGTGCACCAGCGTCGGCAGTCCAGGGAAGAGTACGATTCTTATTAATGATAGTCGAGAAAGTGCTCTTTCGGTGCCGAGTTTATAAAAAGAAGGCAGTTTTAAAGCTTTTTTAAAGTAAAAAAGGCGAGAGACTACTACGGTGACCATAGTCATATACATTCTCGACATGTTTTTCCACTTGAGCACTGAGTACCATTTAGAAAATTCGTGATATATGCATGTCATTATGAAGGCACTTTGGAAGGCAAGGAATAGTCTACGCGCCTGCGTTAGGTCCCGCCTCTCACATTAGTATCTAATTGGTAACAGACAAAACCAACCCCTTGCTTTCTTTACGCTCAAAGTGGACATAACAAGAGGTACAGATAGTTACACCTTCTTTCTTTCAGCAATGGAGGCATCATCGTTTCATCTTTCTTAAATTACACAGGCATTTTTAAAGGCGGAGGCTGAGAGGAGGGAAATAAAGCAGAGCCACGCCATCTCTCCTCACTTCAACATTAACGCCGCTTGTATGCTGAGGCAGCAATTACTTCTGCTAAATTGTTGCTTAACATTGGACAGTGCTTGGTATCTACAGCGTATCTGATAAATTGGGCGTTCTCGTCGTGGACACGTATGTTCAAATGCAGCTCCCAGTGGCGCTCCACGAGACATCAAAGTGACCCCAACTGGCTCGCGAAGTCTCCACGTTTCTTGGAAGGTAAGCTGTTGTTGCGACCCTCAGTTTTTTGCAAAACGCTCCCGCACATGGTCCTCGTTTTTTTTTTTTACGCAAGCACCATGCACATAACAGTAAAATATCTGTCAGGTGATGTGGGGTGCTCTTGCGTTCAGCTTTGCTTTAACGCAAGGGCATCACCTTTCATCAAACAAAAGCTGCATCGCGGACTTGTCCACCTTGAAAAAGCTATATGGACTACCGTTGGAATGTGGCACAGATTTCACACACATGGCAACAGCTATCCTCAAGTTATAGCTCCCTCTCCGCAACATAAAACCCCATGTAACATGATGTTTTTCAGCGAAGCATTCGTTAATAATAATGATTGGTTTTGGGGGAAAAGAAATGGCACAGTATCTGTCTCATATATCGTTGGACACCTGAACTGCGCTTTAAGGGAAGGGATAAAGGAGGGAGTGAAAGAAGAAAGGAAGAGAGGTGCCGTAGTGGAAGGCTCCGGAAATATTTCGTCCACCTGGGGATCTTGAACGTGCACTGACATCGCACAGCACACGGGCGCCTTAGAGTTTTTCCTCCATAAAAACGCAGCCGCCGCCCAATGTATTTTATACCGTCTGAATTTTTCACTTGTTCCAAATTATTTCTAAAGAACCGGTTTATGTCAGCAACCACCAAGCGTTTCAATAATAATTTTCTCTTTTTTTGTCAACAGCCACCCCTGGATGAAGAGTCCCACGGTTTAGTGCAGGGCTTCTACGTTGGGTATCGCGTCCGCGAAAGCAAGGAGTCTTTTGCTTACAAAACTTTGGAAAGCTCTTCCTCGTCGCCGATACAGCTGTGCGACCTCACGGACCTGCGCCGTAGCACTCGCTACAGCGTCGTGGTGCAGGCATTTAATGCCAAGGGTGCTGGGCCGACTTCAGAGGAGGTGTTCGCCCAAACACTCGACATAGGTGAGTTGCGTGTCACACGCATATGACACCTGTGTCTTTTACGATAGAATCGTGATCTCTTAAGGCATATAAGTTTTTATAGATTCTCTAGAGCAGGTTGGCACGTGTGGGCCTCTATGTTGGCCAGAGTGGCGTGTGTCGACCAGCATAAAGCGCTATATAGGCCAATGAAATTAATGAATCGCAGTTTGGCTTGCTTATTGAGCAGTGTTGACAGTTTTGCCCTGTTCTGTGCAGCTCTCATCATATATCACCATTATATCTTTTCTCATTTTTTGAAAACAGTTGTGCCACTAAGATGGTGTTTTGAATTTCGCCGATAGTATATTTTCTTTTGAAATGTTCGGCGAGAGAAAAACGGGGCGGGTGCTTCTTTTCTAAACATTTTCTTAGTCTGGCACTATAAACCTGTGGAGCCTAATTTTAGAAAATAGTTTCTAAATAATACTTCTACAAAGGTTCCAGCAGGTTCTGGTCGAAATTCTGCTGTTCTCGTGCTGTGTGAAACCCGGTACTATTTAACATGGTAGTGCTCTATTTTGCGTCAGGAGGACCTCCGCACTGTTTTTTTAACCAAGGTATAATCTGCAGTACTAACTCCCTGCGCACATTTAGGTTGTACCCTGAACGTTCAAAAAGCGGACTTGGCATGATAATAACGCAGTCCTCAGGAGAATGTCGGGCTAGCTACACGTTCAACAGTAACTTTTTTAAACGCCGATGATTGAATAGTTCATTCAGTTACTATTTACTTGAGCACAAAATACTGAGTGGGACTGAGAAAGAAAGTTATAGGCAGACCGTCTGAGGAATAATGCTTGAAGTGTGAAAAATTTAAGGAGCTAGTTATGCTCCTTCTTTCACAAAATAAGAAAAAAAATAAACGCCTAAAACAGCGCGAACTTGGTTTTGACACACAATTTCTACTAGCGCGATTACCATAATCGTTAACGCGGCATCAAAAACAAACTTCACTGAAACCTCTGTTGAAAAATCGGGAAATTTTCTACCTTATTCGCTATCGCGAAGCCAATTTATAAGAACGAAGGGCCGAGCGCCCGTGGTGTTAATTTCACGCCTGTTTTGATAAATAATATGGATTTTGTATTCAGTTGTTCCATGTAACGCAAATATCTGCGCATTTTACGGGGATTTTTCTAACATAATTTAACATTTAATTAGCTGTCATCTATTTCTAGCCCCTATCAATAAATACTATAAATTTTGTTTAGAATAGTTGCATGTGGTGCAAATGTAACCTAATTCTAGCCCCTGTAGTGCCTTGAAAGTTTTTGCCCTCCCTTAAAAGCACTAAAGGCGTCTGGCTTCACGCGGACATCCTTACACGCGCAGACGCTCCCGCGGCCCCGACGCTGAAACTGGTCTCCTCAACATCGTCTTCTGTTCATCTTAGCTGGGATGTCGAAAAACAGCAGCCTATAAACGGTAAGTGACGCTTGCACACAGTATGACTCATACTATTCATTTTCCAAGTTAAGCGGCTAATAATGCTTTCGCATTAAAAGGTTTAACTTAAATTGGAGACAGCGGAGCGAGATATCAGAAAGAAAAATGAGAGGTGTAATGTTAGGAGAAAAGAAGGCCGCAGAATCGGTAAGGGAACAAGCAAGAGTTAATATATCCCTACTCCAAATCAAGACGTAAAAATGGGCATACGCATGATATTTAATGTGAGGGGAAGTCACATGACGGTTCCTAATGGTAACGGATTGGACTTCAAACAAGGGAAAACGTTGCAGGAGCCGTTAGAGGGTCTGTTGTACAGATGTGATTAGGAGGTTTTCGGGGGTCAGTTCGCCGCGAATGGCACAAAACAAGATTATTTGGAGACATAGATGAGAAGTGTCTGGCCTCCAGAGGACGCAGCTAGCCTGATGACGGTGATGCTGCATCGCTGTTGAAGCGACGAGCTCACGAGAAGGCGGTACTCCCGCAGGGTTCGTACTCTACCACAAGGCCGAGCCCTCTCCAACGTCCGAAGTGCAATCCACGGCAGACGCGGGCGACTGGTCCGAGGTCCAGACCGGTGCTGAGCGGTCGGCATACGCGTTTCGCGGCCTTCGGTGCGGCCGGAAGTACGCCTTCTACGTTACGGCCTTCAACGCCGCCGGAAGGGGACCACGGAGCAACACTGTAGTGGCAAAGACAGATGGATCAGGTGCGCGCGTGTTTTTGTCCAGTGTCCGACCATTGTCGAATATCCAAAAGAGAGCTCTCAAGAAACCTCTACGGCACTTCGTTGGCGGAAGCTTAAGTTCCAGTTCAATCGTAGGGAAAAAAATATGTAGGCAGAACTTAATTCTCGGTCACGGGATTAATTAAAGGAGGTTGTGGTTTCATTTTCATAGGCGCATCGGATATGCACGGGCCTTTTTGCGCGGTTTGCTTAAGTTAAACAACCCCAGATGTTCCAACGTAATTCGTAGGCCTCACCAATCTCAACACTTACAGCACACAAGCTCTTTCTGCAAAGAGTGTGTGATTAGACAGCGAAAGTTGTCTCTAATTGGTGACACCGCATGCTTCGCGGTTGGCTGATTTTGCCCGTTAAAAGAGCGCGCGTGATCAATGTTCGGTGGAAAGGCACGCCTGCGTCCTTCTTTGTTATGCGCGGAAATCTGAATAGACGGCGTTTTAATGTTTTGCTTTCAAAATGAATGCTGCTGTCATTGCAAGCATCGAGTCTCCAAGCTTCTGTCCCGTAGCGTTGCGACAAACTACCGTGGTTCGATGCCAAATGGTTCTGATACGAAGCGAACTTTTCCACTTCCACGCCATGACGTGGACCTCCTCAACGATCCCGCGTGCATATAATTTAAAGGTTCTCTGTTATACGGCCGTTGTAGTTAGGATAGTTGAGGCAGAACCAACATGGTAGTTGGGAAACACCATGTAGGCATAGTGCCTTTTCCTGTGTGGCGCGTGAACGCGGTTGTTTGAGTTGCTGATAATTTCAATGGGAATCCTTCGTAACGTGGGAGCTCAGTTGCCGTTTTGTACACAGCACCTGTGGCGCCGGACCAACGCGACCTTTTGGTGAGCAATGTGACCTCGGTGACTCTTCAGCTGGGCTCGTGGAAGAGCGGGGGCTGCCCCATAACGGCATTTGCCGTGCTGTGCAAGCCTCAGTCGCACAAAGATTGGTCTCCGGCAGCAGAAACGCATCTGATACCTGACCACGAGAAGCCGCCGGTGCTAGTCATACCGGACCTCGCACCGGCTACCTGGTACGACTTGCTGATCACGTCCCAGAACGATGCAGGAGCCACAGAAGCTGAATACGTCTTCGCTACTCTAACGCTATCCGGAGGTATGCTTACGTTAAAGAATACATTATCCCAATGCCTAGTTAAATGTGGATTTCGCCGCTATCGTATATTATTGTATAATGAAAGGAAGAAAAGTAATTTATTAAAAGAAACAGAATAGGAGGTTAGCCTCACGTATTGTCGGAAACAAAATCTCGTGAATGGCATGAGCGGAAAGTGAAGCCGATGTCTCTGTTCTTAGCCGTTGGATAAAGGTTCCACTGTAGAGACGCAAGTCGCACTGACGAGATTTTATGTGTGGTAAGGCCCGCCATATGTCAGTGGCGCGGGCAGAGGCACAAGACTTCTTATTTTTTTTAAATCCCTCAATACAAATTCTATTTCGCGCGGTAGATGAAGGAAGCGATCACTGTGGCCTATGAACCATGGTCATTTCCAGGATGTCTTGGAAACTTTTGTGCCCAGTACTAAAAATCTTTAGCCTTACAGTCTGTTTTGGGCGCCATGGAATAAAGTGAATAGAGTAAAAAAGGTTGAAAGGGGGAGGGGGGGGGGGGCACGGTAAGAAGGGCCGACGATGTGGGACCTACTTAATAGGCGTCGCTCCCAACGCCAGAAAAAGGTTGCCGACTCATTTCATTGCTTCGTGCCAAGTTCCGTGATGCTTAACAATCTATTTAGACGTGAATGGCTTATCAAGTACGTTCAGAACCAGCCTTGACACGATATGCATTACTTTCGGTCAGCTACAGATAGCTCAGAATGATCATGAAAGTGACGTAGTGTTTCAGGGAGTGCCACAAAAATAGAAATATACATGTGCTGTGCGCACGTGCACGTGTACAAAACGAATAGCCCCACGGCAATGCGACAGTGCACTTGTGCTGAGTAGCACGGCAAAATGGAAGAAGAAATATTACATAATTGGGCGCTTCGCTTTGGGGAAAATAGAGAATCTGAAAACCGAGGCGCGAAGCTTCCAAGAGAGCGGTGAAATGACAGCCTTTATTCCTTTCTGTTCATTCAAATGATGGTAGCTGAACTGCGCGTAATTCGTGGTGTGCAAAAGAACATTTGTTAAAGTAAGTCGTTTGACTTTCGACATCGACAACGGCATCATTGCCTGATTTAACTCATCACTTCGCTTTCTTGTCATACCTTTATCCATGCATGGTTTTCGATAAGACATATGCTGTGCGCGTTTCAATTGAGCACTGGTTCTCTACCTAGGTACTCTGCCGCCGCCCCAGTGGACCCATGCCGTCGAGTCCCAGCACCATCACATGCGCGTCCTCATTCCCATTATCTCCACTCTGCTCGTTGTGCTGCTTCTGACTGTCGCCATCTGCTACGTCTTCTCACGCAGAAGGCAGACTTCAATGCAGAGGCCATACTCAGGTATGAAATAAATGGTTCCATCATTTCAATGCACTACTCGTGAAGATTTCAGTCTCAAAAGAAATCCGACACATTAAAGAGCTGAACTTAGTGACACCCAATGGTCTGTGCTCGTGGAACATTCCACGTCTTCAAGAAAAGAAGTGATTAGGTGGGAACGAGGACAGCACGAAGGTTATAGGATGTTTGATGAGAAAGGTGTTGGGTATCAGCGGTGCTGAACTGTGCATAGAAATCGGCCACACTTTTTTTTTTTTGCCTGTAAGTTGGGCTGGCCATAACAGCCTATCTGTAACTTTACCCCTTTGCGTACATAAGGCCGGAGAGACCGGTGCGAGCGTGTCTATGCATGTCTTCTAGTTTTGTTATTCACCAGATAAGATGTTTGCATGGTATAATTAGCGCCTCATTAAGCTCCTAACATGTTGCAGACGAACGTCTGCGCTTCTCTGTGGGCGCTTCTTATTTTTTCTGCCCTACAACACCGCGGTTACAAACGGCTCCATAGAAGTTTTCCCCGACAAAACATCAGTGCATATATGGAACTAAATGAGTGCTTCAGAGGAAACCGAGCCTCCCCTCAAAGACAAAGACAGCAGCGCAAGCCAGAAGCTGACTTCTTTTTCCGGATCATTCTCGCTTAATTGTCTTTAAGTACAGGTCACTGTTATCGAAAAGGCAATAAACTTCCGGCATGGAATTAATTATTAGTCAATTATTATGAGGAACAAACACCATTTTTGGTTTTATGATGCGTTTTCACCTTGACGTAGAATATTTTATAGTCATCTCCATCTTTAGAATAGAAATAACCAAAAAATCTACTGATTGTTCTCTTGATTGTTCTCTTTCATATTGGAGGGCCCTGTATATTAGATACGATAGTAAATAAACCCATTTGCGGATAAACAAAGCTAAGGCACTAGTCCAAGACTCTATGTTCATAATTTGTGATCGCAGGCGATCTCCAACAATCTCCAGAGCTCACCAAGTCCGTTGACACAGTACCCATGAGTGTCTGGGAGAAGCCAAAACAGCAGAATCTATTCCAGCAGTCGCAGCACCAGCAGCACCAAGCTGCGGAGCACGAACAGCTCTACTACCCTTCGCCGTACACGACGGCTGCAGGGCGTCTGGGATCACTCTACGCAAGCGAGGGCCTGCGCTCTGGCTGGACTTCAGCCCGCAGTCTCCAGAGCGCCACAGACGAGCCCGAAGAAGACAGGCACAGGCCACAGCACACTTACGACGTGCCTTTCCTCCGTAGAACTTCAGGATCAGATCAAGAACAGCAGGTAGAAAAAAACCAGCAGGATCGATGCACCTGAGTTTACGAATAAATGCGAAAGCATTAGATGGTTATGTCTCACTATGTCGCGTCTGCGAAAGTTTCTCCGCACGATTTTGTCGTTAAATAAAATATATGTGCAAAAGTTTGAGATTGTTAGATAGTGCGTGATGAGATCTCGCTGTAGGAAAAATTTCACGGATGTGGTGTAATTACGTAATTAATTAAATACAAAAAACGCAATTGGATGTAGAAATATCAATCGGTGTCGATGTAGTGCTAAAAACGAAAACGAGACAAATAAGAGAGTGCTAGAAGATTAAAAGGTGTTCAATTAACATAAAATTGATTAAATAAAGTAGAAAAAGTGGCCAAAATAGCACGAAGTGCCACAATGAAAGTACCCTACGGTGACGTCACGACAATGTGGTTACCATTTCAACCACCGCTCCGCGAAGTCATGACAATCTGGTTGCCATGGTTACCGAGCGCTCACGTCATGTAAACATGGATCTGAGAGCTACGGCGCCCTTTCCTTTGGTCAAAAACGTTTCCTTTATTTAAAACACATGCTTTCGCATTCCTCCACGTAAGCAGTGTTAAGTGCCTTCAGGATTTTCCTGCCCACTTTATCAATGTGAAAGAAAACGCGATCGGCAAAGATACATGTGATCAACAAGAGTTTTTAATAACCTAAACAGTTAACTTTGCTGTTGAGATCACATTTGGTGATCGAAAGAAGCTGCGGCTTTGATGGATCCTTGTGGCAATCTACTCTGGCCTGCTTCAGACACTAGCTTCGCACTCCCCTTTTGAACCTGGGGGGCCTGGCACAATTTTGATGTTGGGGTCAGGCATAGTCCAAAAAATTATGTTCATGAAAAATACTCCACGGAAAAAGAGGACCATCAGAAGAGTATTTCAGCTTTCATAAGAAGCAGAAATGGTGCACAATTTAACTGCTTTTTTTCTTCCTTGTGCTTTCAAACCCCTTCCTGGTCTGGACGCAGCAGTGCGCTCAGGACAACGTAGTTGGGTCAACAGAGTGCATTGGAGACCACATATATTCCAAACCTGGTAGGTATATAAATCCATAAATCCCCGAGTGAAGTTCAAAGATATCCATGGTGACTTGTAGACGACTAACGGTGGTTTATCTTTCACGTTGAGTTTAGTAGTTTCTCCCGCACCAGCAAACGCTTAACGCTTGCGCTAATCACTCGCAGCGATTCGCTCAATTTTTTGCCCAATAATGCAACTCGTGCCGTTACTTTCTCAACACGAAGTGCGGCGTCGTATATGCGCCAATTGCAATATCGGGACTACGTTACTTACAGTATAATGTACAATGCACATAGTCTGCTCGCTGTTCACCGTGGCAGCACATTATGCATTTTAATCGCGGAACGCTGGCCAATGTTAACTAAAAAACCCGTGCACTTGATGATGTGGAAAGATAAGGGGTTTTATCTCGGTAAGCTTTGTCTTGCCTCGCATTCATGCGTGTTGGTTCTTTTACATTTTTAATGTGAAATACTCATGCCGTGTTGTGCGATGGATTCTGTTCTGTTTTGGTTTTACGCAGCCGTGGTGTATGTGTCGCCAGAGAAGTGCAAAGCCTTGCGCAAATCCCACCATGCGGTAAGCGTCATCGAGGGCTTCCCCGATAGCAACGTGTCTTACGTCTACTCACGACCTAAGAAGAAGCACTGGGGCAGCCATGACGAAGAGGCGTTCTACGCAGACCACAAGCTACGGAATCTGGCCAGGTAACCTTGAGAGATCCCTACTGAAAAATGTATATAGGTTTAAACGGGTCAGCAAATAGGATTATGGCACATTTGGTTTGGCTTTATAGGATGGACGTCCCAAATCGGCTCAGTCTATGAGGGACGCCGTAGTGGAGGGCTCCGGATAATTTCGACCACCTGGGATTCTTAACGGGCACTAACAATGCACAGTACACGGAATTTTCACATTTTTCCTCCATCGAAGTGCTACCGTAGTGGGCGGGTTCGAACCCACGACTTGCATGCACTGTGTGATGTAAGTGCACGGTAATTAATCACGGGTAATGGTAGTCATACGGAGCCCTCCACTAAGAAGTCACTCAAAGGCTGAATCGCTTTGGAAGCTTCATCCTATAATGTTAAACGAAATGTGCCATAATCCTATTTATCTCCTTTTCAAACCAGTACACATTTTTCAATAGAGATATAACGATTAATACACCTAGGGTGTTTTATTCAGTGCTTGTTTGACGGTGTATATAGCTTTGGTAAGGACAGGTTATATTGGAGAGACATCGGATATGCCTTTGCCCTGGAGTGGGCGTAGTCAGGCTGATGCTGATGATGAAGATTGATTATGAAGCCTCTCTAACCATAACAAATATGGAGCAAAGCTCCGACCACACGGCTCGGGAACTATATTAAAGCGCACTCGCGTAAGTCTCCTTATTACCTACCGGTGGCTTCTTCTCCGGCAACAAGAAAAAAGAGGCTAATTCAGGCGATAGGGGGTTTTATACCGAGTGCAACTTCGCATATATTACGCGACAGCCTATAGAGCTCGTTCGGATGAAAAGCCATCGAAGTAGTATTAGTCGGCACCGCGTGTCAGAAATAATTGGGGGCTGCGTAAAAAACAAAATGTATCATGGTAATTTGTGGTTCTAGTCATTGATCATTGGTTGGTGTGCGATGAGCGATGGCTATTTAATGAAATCGTTTTAGTTATTTGATTAAATAAAGAAATAAAAAAATTGAAAAACTGGGGGTTAAAAGGTGTAAAAATTCTCAGAATAAAAAGCAAATGCTTCACGATGCTAATCAAGAAAATATAGATTGTGTAATTGGTCAATTAATGAATTGATACAACTGAAAATAAAAAAAATGCGTTCAAAGATGTCAAACTGCTCAGCATGGAAAGCCTAACGGACTATGCTGTCACGTCATACCTTTAAGGTGGAGCTTAAGTGTCATCTCCAATTTTTTTTCTTTCATTTTCGCTGCACGCCCGACTCGGTTGGTGACAGCGGTAGTATGTCTCTCAGAGGCCAGACTTAGTTTGGTATTCAACAGACGATTGATTCTTGTCAGGTGAGAAATTTCGACTGACAATCGTTTCTAACGTGATCGAAGTTCGAAGATCTGAAAGTCCGAGACGGCAATTCAATTATTACATTGCGGCTATGAACACTGTGCCTTTTTAACAAATAGACAGCCTTTTCATGTAATAAAACTCTTCACCATGCTTTGCTAATCGCAGGTACGCCGATGACCTGAAGCAGACAGAGCATGACAACGGCCTGGAGTTCGCCGTGGAGGCTTACGAACTTTCTGAAGCCGAATGTGATATGCCGTCGCGGCATTGCTCGGTGAAGACTTAGGCGGCCCTAGAAGACTAGGCGCGCATACCTGGCCCAAAAAAATCCCAACGTCGACTGCCGATGACCCGCTGTTCGTGCCAGAACGCCAACTGTACACTGACCGCTCTCAGCTTGGAAAGACGACTTCAGCAGGCTGTGCTTCTACCAGATGTGATAGCGAACGGCGGGTGAGGAAGTGGACGTGCCGTTGAAAAAGATTGTGCTCGTTCGTGCACACATTCGACGGAATGAGAGAAGCTCCAAGGTCCGAAGCGAATCATACGTCGGCAAGAATGACACATCAACTGGACTGCAGCAGATGTGTGCGTGGAGGTGATTACATAACTGTGAATCTGATATTCGTTCACGTGCTGAAGGAATGCGCGAAGCAATTGCTGTTTGTCTTATGATATTTCCTTTTATTGGACTCCGCGCAATCACAATCTAAGATCGTTTCCGGGAAACTAGCCGCGGATAATTTACCGCATGTTCGATCACCTCGCTTCGTTAGCCTGATCAATATCTCTCCTTTCGAAATTGTGAGGGCAGCAGCATATTGATGCATAGAGTTCTTTTCCGCCATATTCAATAGTCGGGTGTTGTTCCTCCCTTTTCTCTAAGTTTCCGAACGGTGAGAAGTACCTGGACTGCTGACTGGAATCATAGAGGTGCATGACAGTCACGTCTTTTTATATTGCAGTATGCTTTGCGTGTCTGCAGTTATAATAATTGAAAATGAAGTATTTTGGTTTTCTAATGACATTTCTTGAAAATTGAAGCATTAGCATCATTGTGAGGGACGCTGCCTTCAACCGCACCACTGTTTGCTATCATCAAAAATTTGCCTTTGGCCACAATAGTATGTCCGTTGTTTCCCTACAGTCTATGAAACTGCATGGCTGTAACTTTGATTGTTTAGATAAAAAGTTTTTACTGATCAACGTGAACGGTGAATATTTCGGCGCTATAAAAAATAAAGGAATAATATAGTCAAAACTGATCCCCTGCAGGCTTGCTTGTACCTTCACACCATATGAGAGGCAAATTAAACTAGCCAAGAACTGCCTCCCCCCCTCTCCAAAGAAAGAAAAACCCTCACCTCAAATACATTTTTTTCACCTTCATCGCGAAGACTGCGAACGCTCGACAGTGCCCCCGTGCTCCGGGATTTCGGTCGTTGGATACCTGATCTTCTGTTGAAGATTTTTAGTGCCCGTCGGCCATTGTGTTCTTTACTGTTGTTGCTGTGAGATATTTCGTTTGAAGGGTGTGATTACTAGAACTGAGAAGGGCTATACATATTTGAGAAGCAAGAGGTTGTTTCTATATCATGTTTAACTAGTACAGGTGTGTGTGTGTTAAAGATTGTGCGATTATCTAAAGAGGAAAAGAAATGCCACAATGTTTTATACGCCTAAGCCGAGAGAAAAGGATTATATTTTGAATTTTATGATAATAAATGCTGTCTTCAAGACACTTCTCCAGCGTACAGTTTTTTTCTTTCAATGAAAGGCACTCGCTAAAGCATTGGCCTAGAGGGTAATTTACATATTATAGAAATATCAAGCGTTAATTTGTGTGCATGCTTGCGAGTGATATCGTGATATGGTAGTTTCAGGAGATGACCGACCTTGAGGAAAGAGAACAACGAGGGGCTGCTGTCATTCAACAGTTGGTCACGACGTCAATTTTTCTTTGCTCAATGTTGGCTGAGCTTTTCTAGCAAACATTAGAATTCCCACACGCCTAAATTCACTAAAATTTTAATTTTTTGCATAATCGTGCACTCCGTTTGTGATGCTATTACTCACGGATATTGAAGCTACGTAAGCGGGTGTCTAACTCTTCACATGTGCTTCCAGATTCCCCAAAGGCATGATCGACAGAAGACGCCACATTCCATCCTGCAGCTATCTTAATACGCTAACTGTTCCCATAATGTTTGTAAAACAGCACCACGCAACTTTTCTTGACACCTGAGGGCGGCGCTGTATGTTATAAGCGGCGACAAATGGAAGCTGTCAACTTTCTGAGAGATCTCTGCCAAAATTCTGTTTTTTCGCATATGAGCTGTTCGTGCTTAGGAGAACTGCAAATGCATAAAGCTCGTCAATACACATTGAATCTAATATGCACAAATTAAAAATGTTAATCATGAACTTTCAGATTGTATGTTTTTGTCTTATTATAAAAACACACAAAAACACTCATGATTCGATATCACAAGGATGAGAGAAGGAAAACCGTGTTTTCGGTCCGGTTGTCCGACGCCAAGAACGTAAAGGAGGACCGTTTTGTGTTCGCTGCATAGAAGGTCAGTTAACATAGCATTCTAGCAGCCCACGTGTCTAAAAGTGTTTTGTGACACCCTTTTGCGTAACACTCTTTTTTGTTGTCTGTGTGGACTGCGCTTAGGATGTGCGCAGCGCCGCGTCAAGAAGGGGAGCAGCAAGCCTTGGAAAAATTCTTTTGAAATGTGATTTTTTATATCGTCCTCAGCTTCGGCCACAAGCAGCATTCATGGTTGACTAACCTGTGGATCTATAAAGTGCTCATTTAGGGTAGGTAAAATTTTGGCGAAAATGCAGGAGCGGAACTGTTAGAAAAACAGTCTTGCAGTGCTTCCCTTTCGAAAAACTGCAAATCTCGCTATTGTAAGCGTGGCACTTTGAACGAACAGTCATTATGCCGTGACTGCCTTCTTGATGCATGCACAGGAACTCATCAGGGAAAAAAGTAGCGATATATACTCGCTCACGTACACGCACTTTCACGTACACACACACTCACACGCATACACAGACGCACACATGCTCACACGAAAACACACATGCACACCCTCATGCATTTCCAGCACGCACATAGGGTCATATTCTATATTTCT
This sequence comes from Amblyomma americanum, assembly GCA_030143305.2. Lineage (NCBI taxonomy): Eukaryota > Metazoa > Arthropoda > Arachnida > Ixodida > Ixodidae > Amblyomma > Amblyomma americanum. Next base: position 202,329 of record JARKHS020000020.1, read on the forward strand.
CGTTGGCGTTCAGGCTTCGCTTTTCCGTATGATTTAACAGAGAACATCTCATAAGTTTTGAATTCGAATGAGATTTTTTTAGATAGAATATGTGAACATCTTCTAGTGTATCGAGTGCTGTGATAGAGAAAAATGTCGGACAGGTGACGTCTCTCGGATTGATATGTGTGCTGCCACGAGGTATATACTCAGTCGCGCCCGTTAAGCGCAAGTACATGATGCCCAGTTTGTGCTTATGAGCCGAATAGAGACACCTCACAGAGTTGCTGTGTGGGAAAGTTGGTATGTATCTTTATAAAAAACTTCACATGATAATGCACAATGCACACAGAACGAGAGGCCGTTCCTGCCTTCTTTGTTCTATAGTTGGCAGTCAGCTTTTCTAGCCTCTCCGAAAGTCCCGCGACTGCTTCGGCGTTCATATGCTGGGATGCGAACTTACTTAGAGACATGTTTGGAGGCAAAAAAAAAATATGCCCTTAGGGAAGAAAAGATAGCCAGAGGTGCTCATAATGCGTATGTGCGTTTATTCACCAAATTCCGCAGGCACCTCTTAACCAACTCATATCTTTCTTGCTGACGTAGTAAAATAAAATGGATCATATAAAGTATGCTTTTACTGAAGCCGAACCGATATTTTAAGATCTTTCCCGCATTACTGCATTGACTTTTTTTATATCTTTACTATAACCGCGCTTTTATACAGTCCTTAGGTATTTAAAATGTCGGATGGTAAATGCACCGCACCCTGCAATATTTTCTTACGCTTTGCACCCCTTCTGTTATGACGCATTACATTAAACTGTGAGCGCTAAATGAGCAGCAGTATTCATTATGTACTGCGTACACTTGTGACTAGTAGTCTTTGTGTGCTGCATCAAAACCTCAGCAGCAACATGAACCGATCATCTCTAATTTTTTTTACCTCTAACATCATCGCTTCAGTCCGGATATGCTCCAAAGCAACAAACGGTATAAAAACTGAAATGCATGACCCTCTGGGGGGATTACAGTCCGCGGCAACCTTGACGTGTAACACAGGCGATTTTGCGCCTTCTCTTGTCCTGGTTTCTTTCGCGCTTGATAAAGCACATTCAACAAGCATGCGAGGTGTTCAAAGGGAGCGCGAAACCAGCAGAGTTAGAGCCCAGCTTGCCATCCAGCAGAGCGTCTATTGTTCGAAGTTGACCCACCGCGGAAAAGGACAAGAGCAGGAGGGTGAGCGCCCAGAGCTGCCAAGAAATGTAGGTCGCCACGCTTCTTTGCATGAGCAGGCCTGTCTTGTAAGCGCGAGTGGGATGCCTCTATTTTGACGCAAACCTTTTCCTTTGTTTGCCTCGCAGTAGCCGCCTGAACGAGTCGATTGACCTTGCGTTGACAGGGCATACATCTCGTATATAGCCCCTGAAAGTAGACATCGCCTAATTTACGCATGCTGTCCTGATTTGCTTTTATTTTTACGCCCTGAGGGAAAGCTGCGACCGTGTTGCTCACGCTTTTTTCACTGGGAAAGTGCGCTCTGCTTTCGTCATGAACCCCGCCGCTCCCACAAATTTTTCGGTAAATGAAAGACATTGCCGGATAATGCATGCCTAATTGGGCGCGGATGATTGATGACCCCGGCATTCCCGGAAAGTAAGCCCGAGCCGGGTTTTAGTGTAGTTGTCGACGACGACACGGCTCTCCCTCTGACCCCCTTCTCACAGAAGTTCATACGGCAAAGTTCTCCCGACTGGCAAAGTATGTTGTCGTGCGTGTGTGGCACTTGCAGCAAGTTGGAAACTCGAAACGACTGTCATTATCTGTCAATGTGTTCTTTATCGTGAGATTGCTTCTTGAGCTTGGTTGTGCGTATTAAAATGTAGCTAGTAACAAAAATTTGCATTGCAGATAACGTACGGAAGGCAAAGAAATATTTTCAGATCACTGCGCCCTCTGTTAGACTGCAGAACCAGAGGTGGGCAAACTTAAAATTCACGTCCGAATAGTAAACCAGAAACTGTTCTTTCCTTTCCTGATACTTATGTAATGGAGATTGATTTTATAGTAGACGGCTTCTCGGCGCTGACTGATGGACGGCACACAGACGTTGCGCTGAAGAGGAAATTCAACATTGCATAATCTCCCACAACGGTACACACAGGACCACGCGTACGCATTATACAATAAACTAGCAACCAACTAGCGTAGCTGATGCAGCTGGTACTTTACTCATTGCGGCCTCATGCACGACGCCAAGGCTAGTCTATCTGATAGTGCTGACATGTAAAGTGCGCGGAATCCCCTTTAATGGGCGCGCCTCAATTCCTATATGCATGTGCATCAACAATAAGCTCATGTCCGCTTCGCACTCTCTGCGGCTCTGGCCCCTCTGTCTCGAGATTAGTAACGTGAGGGGAGCTGGGGGTGGCTCAGATGTAGTAGCTTATGACACATATATACAGCCGAACAGGTATGCACACCCTTTCGTTGTAATTCTAGCTCTGCCGCAGTCATGGATTCTTTTAGATTCTTTTCTGAACTGGGTGCTTTGGTGGTGCTCGTTCATCAAGAAAATATCCGGCATCTTCAAACAACAACAAAAATGATTTGCTATACCTCTGTGGCAGACTTACACGGTGATTTGTTTTAGCGCATTAGCTGTTTTGGCCAAGTTTCCCCGGTTTCAGGTAGCCGTACGTGTCGGCAGGGTCCTATGCATAGGCACGAGATCGGTTCGCAATGACCGAGGCATGCAGGCAGCCTGCAGGCAGCATGCAGGCAGCCTGTGCCTGGCGCCTCGTATTTTCTGCGTGCCGACAATGAGTCCTGGACGGGGAACGAGCAAGGCTCCGCAAAACACCTCGAAACGCAAGCTTCATGAAATTCATTGAGCTCGCCTTGAGGAGATTTGACCCCGTTGGGCCAATCGTCCTGTCTGAAGAATTAAACTTCAATGTCACGCTTAACAAGCAATGCGTCGACGACGTCGCATCAAGGGACTTCATACTGGAAACCAGTCCAACGCTGTCGACAGCATCACGAAACGCATGCACCAAGGAAGTTTGCAGACAGGGCTGTGTATAAAGCGATTACTCCCATGTGCAAGCACGTCCCTGACCACAGGTAATGCGTAATAAGTTTGCAGGAAGCGATAAATTCAGGCGAGAGCCAAAGAAGGCTATGGCTGAGCGCAGTAATTCCCATCCTCGCCATTCAGTACTACTCCACGAAGTCATTATCACCACCAAAGCAACCGCTATCAAATTCGTTATGCATTATGTCATCATTTCACCAACTATTTCGCAAACTGGTTACCGGTGATTACTCGTCGTGCCACTCTAGTACGCACTTGTTGTTGTTTTTTTTTCTGGACACCGTCTGGTACGAAAGCTTTGTCCTTAATTTAACATCGGAGTCTCGCCGGCTCAGGAGTACGATCGCCTGACTTTACCGACCACTGGAACGAAAGAAGTTTGAACTAAAATATGTGAGGAATTCTCAGCTAAAGAACATGTCCATGACAACGCTGTTAAAAGGTGAGAGAGTGCGAAGCGACATGTGTCTTCGGCACGCCTCTGCTTTTATGCGCTGTGGCCGGAGACTGCATCGAGTGCAGCAAACAGAAGGCGCCTTTTTTGCGATCGACAGAGGGTAGTTTTCTCTGTCGCTCATTTCCGCCCCTTCGCTTCCCCACCGAGACAAGGCGCCGCAAGAGCGAGCGGTGTGTGGGGAGGAGAGCGCTGCTCATTGGTATTCGGGCAGCGGAGGCATCGACGCTGAGCCAAGGGTTTGTATTTTGGTGAGCGCATCATTGAAGGCTCGATTGCTTGCTGCTCACGAGACCGCGCGCCGAAACCGTCGCCTCTATGAATGGTAAGAAGGGCTCCCACCGCAGAACCACACTTGTCTCTGGCACGCGAGTGTTGTGGTGGAAGACACTGAAAACAGCTCGAGGGTTGGCAACGATGATGTTTTTTGTAGTTTTTATGCTTGTGCGGCTGCACCTAAAGGTGTGAAGGTTGTCTTTTAAATAGTGAATGCTGGCAGATGCCGCTTTTGTTGTGTCGGTGCTACTGAGTATCTCATACTCTGTTTTTCTCTTTTATGACAAAAAGTTTTAGCCGCTAAAAATTTTTTTCTAAAGATTTGCGCGTTGCGTTTCAATAATCGGACACATAAAATTATTAAATGTACAATCACTGCTCTAGCACTAACACGTGGTGTATTATCTTAATAAAAGAAACATGCTTGCATTATACAGCGAGGCCGGCAGTTCCTTCATTTATATAGTGAGACGATTATACAAAATTAAAAAATGAAGGAAAATGGCATCGAAATAAATTATAGCCTCGAGCTATCCTCATGCCATAGCTGCCAGCAGAGGCTCAGCGCGCAAACTATACACACAACGCCATGGCCTATTACAATTTGTGACAAATTCAAGTAATAGGAAAAATGATCACCACAGTAGGCACACTGTCGCAACAAAAAAAATTAGTCCGATGTTTTAGGGCAACCCCCCAAGCAGGAGATTATTTGTAATATGTAAGTAATTAGTCACTAGCATCCATCCAAGTCCAGCCTTAAGGCTACAAAGGGAAGCTATACAGCTTGCACAGAAACTTCGTAGAGGAATAAAAATTCGTCCAGTTCTCCCGCCATCCCCTCTCCTCAACGGATCATTGATCATCAAGTGACAAAAATCCTCCCTGTGCGGTAAAGCCCTCTGTGGCCCTTTTCACAGTGTCACTGTCCAAGCTCAGCCTGGCGGGGTTTCAAGGCGCAAGCGGCTTTCTCAAGCTATGATGGCTGTCAAGCCAAACTCCAAGCTTGCTCACACGTTGTACCCGTTTGAGCAAGCCCGTCAGTAACCAGCGGAAGTGAAAATTCAACGGCCACTTTCTCTGGAAGCTGTGCGGATTTCATTTGTAACCTTATGGCTGCGCTTTGGCGGATGGTCGGGTGCTAATGCTCACACCAATGTGGAATAAAAGAGACGCATCCACCGTACCACACAAAGGACGAATAAAGGTGACTGTGAAATCAAAATCTATCGACGAAAACTTCAGTAGTGTGCACGACAAAAAGGTGACCCAAAATGAGGCCGCGCCTAATTCACAAATGCGTGATGAAAACAAGAACCTCTCATTCACTTACTCTTCATTTACGTTGCCAAGCATTAGCACGATGGATTAAAGAGGCCAGAAAAGATGTGCTGACGGTATTCGTTTTGGCAAAACCAAAACTAGCACCTGTGGTACCTTCTTCCTCTCGTCCCTGTTTTCAGCGCTACTACAATGTTCTCACAATCTAAAAGCCAACTAGCCCAGCTTTCGGCCTTAATTCCCAGAGGACGTCATTAAGGTCAAGTGTTTTGAAACGACCAATCAGAAAGCACAAAAAAAATTTTAAATACCCCGAAATTCTTAGATTGGTCTAGAGAAGTCACGCGCTCTTTTGATGAACCGGGGCAGGTGGCAACCTGCCTCGGTGGCCACATTACCTTGTGCAAATTTAATCTGTATCCCTCCATCTGTAATTACTTCAGTTATTGTCCAACTCTTTACTAACTGTTTTGTTATTTTTGAACTGTATCTATTGCGTTTATTGCTGAAAAACGCTTTGTTAGCTTCTTTCTGTTGTGTTACAGTGTTGTACTTCTGTATTGTACCTGAATTTTTCATTCGTTTCTATTTCCTGCCGCCATACCATGTTCTGGTTTTCTGGGGCTTTGTCAAGCTGTCTGTACAACTTTTAGCCCAGGCGGCCAACCAGTTGTTGGAAAATAAATTTGATTTGGTTTAGATAGTGAGCAAACTGCCCGTCTTTGCCAAATTCACTGTAATTAACACCTTCTGAATGTGGGGAGGCGCATGTCACGGAAGCTCGGGAAGAGCAATCTGGGTCTCACAAAACCCATCACCGCTCGCGCTTCGCTTAACCGCTGCATCACTGCGCCAGTAGCGGTATGAGGACTGCCAGCGATCTATGAATGCGATTTAGAGGGCGGTGGTGGCGTCATCAACACCAGTAGACCAATCATAGGGCAGCATCGAATTAAAAAAAATATGAGGGCCCTCGATAAAATAAAAGTTGGCCTAGCGCCTAAATTTCAAAACACCAAAATTTAGGAAAAAAGCGCAACCCACACAATAGATTAAAGTGGATTAGTGGGTCGGATTAGTATAATTGAATATTATTATGCAGGAAAAGCTACTCGAACATTCCAGAAGCTGGTAACTTATGCATACAATATAAGTGTAATGGAACCTGTTCCAATCAATGTTTGGCAGGAAAAATCCAAAGAACAACACCAGAGTAAATGCTATCGCATTCTCTTCTTTAAGAATGTGGCTAAGAAGGCCCCGCATGTTTTTTACCAGAGTGGTTTATTATTTTGTTGTATCATGTCATCACATCCAATGGCGCGCAAAATCGAACGGTACATTTCTAACAGATCGCAGAGGACAGTCGCATTCGCACTCGGCGACCAGCCATCAGCATCCTTAGCTTGAAAAATCAGAGACGAAAAAAAAGTGATTGTAGCACTCGAAAGCGCCTGGCGCCGACTAGTGGTCATCCCCCTGCCTAGGCTGTGTGATACTGTTCTGCCAATGTCATGAGCTGGCCGCGCTACAAGCGACCAAACGCGTGCCAAAACCTATTGCCAGCGACATTAACTTTAACTTTGCAAGTGAAAGGAGCCCTGGGAATGGAGGTAACATTATAGGGAACTAGTATGAAACTAAAACCTATACTTAGTTTAATCAAGAAAAGTAAAGTATTTTTGTTGTATAATATTTAAACGTGATTCTTTTTACTGTGTTAAAAAAGTAGGCTTGAAATTTCTTTTTAGTGCTAATATTGTAGCTTGTCTTAGCTCTCCCTCGCGATCTTGTTCACGAGCCAGCCAGCTGAGCACATGAACAACGCCTTTATGAAACAAGATCCACGTGGAAGCCTTTTTACGTGCGGATAGATAGCAGCGGCGGTTTAGCGCTACCGTTTTGTCTTTGTGTAGCTTTTTTGAACGTGTCTGCGAACAACGGGAGTTATCTGTGTCAAACATTTCCGCATTTCGCTGCGCTGGTTGTCGTTAAGCTTGTAGTGACAGCAAGGTGAAGGCGACGAGTGAACGCATAAAACTGCATCTCCTCGGACTGCCCGATGATTATGCGGCAGCGCCTAAAACTTCAGCCTCCCGTGGACGTCGTGGAATGTAGGGGCTTGTTCTGCGGAACGATGCACACCTGCAAGACCGGCCTCTCCCTCAGTCGCTTCAACATTTAGGCCTGAAGGTAAGGTTTTTGTTGCTCACAGGTCGCTCGTCGCATTGCGCAGTAAAGCCTTCCGTCCGTTTCCTTTGATGCACGTTCCGGTCTCTGCGTCGCATTAACGCGGCAGCGTTGCCTGAATGTGCTCAAGAATTTATTACTAGCGGATTCGTATGTGACCTGTATTTTTACATGGATGTATTGAACGGCGAAGAGGCTCTTAATCTGTAGCATTTCATGCGGCAGTTTTAAAAGGGCCCCCTAAAGGGGGAGTGATAACCCGTTGCGTGTCCGTAATGCTCCGGTTTTAGCCGTCTAATATGCTGCTCTCAGTGGTGTAATAAAACACCCACATGCATAAGGACGCAATGCAACCAGGATAGAATTTGAAGATGATTAGGTTTTCGCTTTTGCCATGTAAACTTTTCGCGTTTTCGCTTGCGTTAACTTCTCTCAGCGTCCAGTAGAATGAGAGTACAAAATTGAATCACGCAAAGCATGAAGTGTTGTTAGCTGGAGGAAACTGAAAAGTCGCACACATGATTAGGCGCCATAGCAGCTCTTTTTTGTGTGGCAACCAAGCCGGGTTTGTAGTTCCTGTCGAGGAGCTATCATTTTTGTGTTTTTCCGCTCTCGTTATCTTGTAGGCGTTTCTTTTGACACTGAGAGTACGTTGTGGCTCTTTTATAGTCGGCCCACGTTTTGTTTGCATACGGTCTACTCAAGTCCTTTTACTGTCGCCAAGGTCTACATTTCAAGGCTTCACAGCAAGTTAATGGAGTGTAGTCGCCTTCCTACAATTCAAGATTCCATGTTTTATTTCGCGACGCCTCTCAGGGCACAATACTGAGTAAAAAAAAAAAGCATGGCTTTCGATGCAACGCAACTTCGTTTGGAGCACCCCTTCGTATTCTTAGTAATATTCACGCAATGCAATTCACTTTTTTACGCGGTCGCATTCACCTGAGTACCCTATATCCTCCGGAAAAAAAAAACCGCACCATCCCTTTACATGACGGGAAGAAGGTAGAACGCTGCTCTGATTGGGCTGAGAACACGGTTCACAGCCGTTACTTTAAGTCGACGTAGCAGTGAAAAGTGCTGGAAAGTCGGCTTATGAGTAAGAGCGACGTTTTTCTGCAACCTTACGCGAGCACCGTTTTATCTTCTTCGCCCTTGGCCTTGTCTTTTGTCTTTCATATAAAGGCAAAAAAATCTGTCTTTGTGCCCAAAACGTCATGATAACGTCACAATTTTTCTTTATTTGTTATTTCGGCTCCTCTGCCAGGTGGCGCCAGAAGACTATGCCTAGCTTTGTCGTCACGCTGGTGCTCTAAAAGACTTTTGCTTCCGGTTGATCTAACTCTGCGCGGCGCTCAACACTGCAAAAGCAGTGAAATTGCTTATAGCATGACGATGGTTTGATTTATACGCCTCTGATTTGAAAGAAAAGCAGCGAAAGGAATTGTGAGAGCTGCAGTGCCACTGGAGCCGCTAATTGTTTTGATTGGTTTGCTCTCTTTTGCACGCTTTGCTCTCTTTGGCAAGGCATGCTAAAGCTGCACAGTGAATTGAAAAAAAAAAACTAATAATATTTTTCTCGCCTGCGCCGTGTTAAGTCCTTGCGACTTGTTGGAGCCAATCACTCGAGGCGGCCCTCATTTCGAACTATGAATTCGCAGTCACTCGATGTCGTTGCGTGCCATGTGTGTAAGACTATAAGTGTGTTTTTCGGCACTGTATAGTCTTTGCGCTTCGTGTTTCTCGTTTTAGTTTGGCTGCTATGTTCTCCCTTCAACTGTACACAATACAGTGACGTGAACCCTCTCTACTAATTCATCACAGAGCATCGTTCTGCAACCATAGGGTATGCTGAACAGATCAATGCCTGAATGTGCTCAAGAACTTATGTGCGCCGCCCCTCTTATCGATAATGCGTGCAAAGCGAAGTGCTTCAGTCGACAAACTTGAAGCGCACAAACAGACGAGGACGAAGAAAAAATACGTGACACGCAGGAGCGCTAACTTGCAACAAATTTATTGTGAGCCTCGAAGCGGAATAAAAACGAATCGTTGCCCGGCATCACGCAGGCGCAGACGGTTAACCAGTCAGTGGCGACGCAATCATTGCAGTTCCTTTGATGATAAAGCGATCGACGGCTTGGAGACAGTCATCCCCTAACCCATCTATCAAATCTGCCTCGATGATCTCACGGGTTAGATGGCATCTGCTTCTCGCGACCGTGGTGCATTCTTTGTAAAATTGCAAGCAGCTCAAGTTTGCACTTTGGCCGGAACTCGGTGCATCACTGGTGTCGTCACTAGGATCATCAATGGCTTCGCGCTTCCTACAGTGGGCATCAAGGAACCCTCCGCATTTTTCCTTCACATTTCTACAGTGTTCACGGAAGCGGTCGTTCACACACCTCAGGCTTGTCCAATTTGTGTCTTCCCACAAGAAAACTGTAGACTCTGCATGGCCGATTGCGCGCTTTTCACGAACTTGACATAGTGCCGCTTCTTGCACCCAAGGTTGTGAGCGGCGCCGGGATTATGTTTCTGGACCTTGTCGGGAGCGTGAAAAGCCACTCGGACATTCGCCCTTTGCCCAATCTTTTTTAGCCGATCGGAGATGCCGTGAATGTACGGAATCACCATAATCTTATGTTTCCCAGCGGAAACATGGTAGGTGCCAGGCTGTTTTGACAACTTCTGTTTCAGAATGCCTTCAGCAACGCTGACTATTACATAATTTGAATAACCAGAAGCAACCAACCGGAGGGTTTGCTCCTCGAAACTGATAGCCATTAGCTATGGGTAAGACTTGTTCAGGGTGTTCGAAAGGCATGATTTAGCTATGCGCCTCTTGACAAGTTTGGAGTGAGCAGAGCGGTACTGGAGAAGTGGCTTATTGCACGTGGCTCATACTTCCAGTAAACCCGTTCGTCCTGAAATAAAACATTAATATGAAGGGATCGGATGCGGTTGTCCGAATTCATCTTGTGGGTTATTTCTAGCGGCGCTAATCCTGCGTGTACGAAGCTTAGTGTGTTATTAGCTTCATACGCGCAGGCTTAGCGCCGGTGCAGGTGTCCACAGTCACAACATGGATCTATGGGTGTGTTTTAAAACTAAATCGGCTACGAAATGGTGCTGGCCTATGGCTGGCGCAGGCACTTTGTGTGACCAGACGTTCATTGTCGGGCGAAGAAATTGCTTTACTTGAGGAAGAACACCTTCGTGAGAAAGGTGTCGTAGTCCAAAGTGACGCCAGGGGCTCCCTTCGTTTCTCTTCTTCTTTTTGACTTCAGTGACTGATGCCATTTCCGGTCTTTGAAAGTGGCGCATCTGTTGATCAGAGAGCTCCGGTGTCAACACGCCATGCAATGGATGTGACTGTCCCCAATTATCCGGGTGGCTTGAATGTTGAGCGATTTTGAAACGTTCATTTACGATTTTCTCAGAAATGGGAGTGCATTTGCACGTTGAAATATTGTCTGTAGGGTTCCCGAGGAGTAATCTATCTTTATAAGTATGATATTTACCTTTTCTTGGTCTTTTATGTAACAAATATTTTACGAAGAAACTAAACATTTGGTATTAGCTTGTTCGTAGGCAGGAAAAGGTTATTCCAGTGAGTTGCTATGTTCATAGAAAGAAAAGATTCCACTAAGTAGCTAATTGCCTGCCACAAATGGACCTTCTGAGTTTTTTTACTACTGAATAAATGCGGAATAAAAAGTCCGATAATCGAAGAGCGAACACTAAATCACAAGTTTTGTTTTGTAAATCTGAAAAAAAAGCCGTCTCTTCCCTTTAAAGGCCTCGCCTTCTAGGGAACGCAGTTCGCGAACCATGATCTCTCCCGAACGAGTGACCCACCCACAGTCAGCACAAAGCACATCGGTTTATTCAGGACCACACCAACGCTTTGAAACGAGGCACAGCGGGGAACGTAGGGACGGAGGATAGCATGTAGTCCAGGCTCTCGAGGCTTCATTGCTCAGACTACAACAAAAAGGGAGCTAAGACCTGAGGGCAGAAAAACACACTGAGGGGGGCTTGATGCGAGATAAAAAAAACTAGGCTGCTCGCGTAGCAAACAACCACGTGAAACCGCTATTCCATATTCGGAGACGCCTCTTCCATCCTCCGTCTTCCTGGTAAGGTACCGCCCCGTCTTCCGTGTACACGCGACGGCTCGTGCTGGGTGCCAAAAGCGTTACCACGGCCCTGCAGCGCTCTCTCCATAATCCATCCGGCACTCTGATTTTGCCGTCCTTATCAAGTCATCGCACAGCAATCTATGCCACATCTCGGGAGCAGTATATAGCTCTATCATGCGCACTGGTGCTGCACCCGTACGCAACTATATGACTGGAAGAGGGCACGCTAAGTTTAAATGGACAGAAAGGGGCCGCAGAGCCCCACTATTTCTGTTCAATATTTCATGCTTATCTCACCAATGGCGGTGAGTTTTTATCAGCTCTTGTCACGCACACCCGGGAAAATCTAGTATTACAGCGAAAGCCTTTAATGGCTCATGCTCGCGTCCGTCCGTCCGTCCATCCGTTACTCTCTTGAACTCAGTGAGAAAAAAAAATCTTTGTGCACGGTGGGATTCTAACCACCATCCTTCCGTTCCGCAGCCGAGCGTGCTAATGACTACGTTACTTCCTGCCAACGCATGTGTAGTTCTCCTTGTCTAGGACGCTGGAGAGTGTTTGCGGAAAGGCGTTGAATCAGACGGATGCCTCCCAAGCGCCCTCCTGTGTCTCAAGCATTTAAGATTCAGAAACAATTGTGGACTTAACGTATTAACAGCCGCCGCGGTGGCTGAGCGGTCATGGCGCTCGACTGCTGGCCCGAAATACGGGTGTTCGATCCCGGCCGCGGCGCTCGAATTTCGATGGAGGCGAAATTCTAGAGGCCCGTTTACTGCGCGATGTCAGTGCACGTTAAAGAACCCCAGGTGGTCGAAATTTCCGGAGTCCTTCACTACGGCGTCCCTCATAGCCTGAGTCGCTTTTGGGCGTTAAACCCCCATAAACGAAACCTTACATATTAACCACACATCAGTGACACAATCAGCAACACTGCGCTAAATGCTTTCGCCTCACCGCACTTTAGGCGAACAAAGTGCGCCCCTGAATTTTTGCCTCCCTGCTTTATATTCTCAAAAGGAGCGCAAAAGGTCAAAGAATTAGTTTTTTTTTTTCACGTTTTAAAGCGTTGCCACAGTCTGTTAGCTTTCAAGTTCATTACAAACATTGGTTTCTACTCTTATTTTTATGTGTTTAGATTTCATTTCTAAATTAACGTTCTCATCATTCTTAGCCTGGCGTCTTCACTTGCCACGATTATGTGACATTCTAAGATCCTCATTTTAAACCATCGTTTATTCTACCATTAGTGGCTTTCTTGTTAAAATATTTCTTAACATTCGGCCTCAGCAACCCGGGGTTTATTTTTAAACACCACCCGGTTGCTGCTACAGACCGAGTCTCTTCTTTACTACTACACTGACTTATCTGTTGTGAAACATTTTTTTGTTATTCCGATGCCTGCAGCGCCCGTTGAGGACATTTTTGTAGCGAGAATACAAAGGAAAATTCTGACATCACACTGTAAGAAAACACAAAATCCAACAGCACATTATAATCTCTAAAAAAACTACAACTAAAGGAGCGTACAGAAACCGTAAGGCATAGTAAAAATAAAAACTGATAATGATGACCCATGGTCGCACATAAAACATGATTGTACATAGCAGATGGCATGAAAAACAATAACATTAATAAGAGATAAGAGACAGGACGCATTCTTAAGTAAGAACAATGAAGTACAACAGCGAGAAAAACGTGGTCCAACGTTGTACCAAGCGGCACTACAAGAGTGCTTAGGAAAAATCCTAAAAGTACTCATTTTTTGCTCAAGTTTCTGTCTATTTAGTACCCAAGCTTCTCAGATTCGACGACGCCCTTCAAGGTTTTAGCGCTGAAGCAAGCATAAAGGAGAACAAATTGCAAAAAAAAATCAAGAAATTTGTCAGGTATTTTATCAAAATAAGATATACTGTAAATTATTGGAGTCATGTCCCCAATAAGAACGTTCCAGGGAAGTGATTTCCTGCCGTCTCCGAATACGCAACACACACATCACGCACAACTTCATGCTATCAAAACAAGACAAACCTGCTTCCGAAGAAGGCGGACATGAACTTACGGTTAACCACATTTTATTCTCTTGTGTCTTGTGCGAAACTGCAAAAAACTAAAAAAAAGTACTTTATTCAATTTTATAACGAATACATTCCTTTTCATCCAACACTGTTTTAGGAGATAACGCAATTGTTGACATGCCTTGCGTTTCTAACTTTTTTAGCCAAGCGGGATTTCCTAAGTTTTAAATTCTGACTAACTACTTTGCTAACTTTTGGTAGACCTCAGCCACTTCATTCCTGAGAAGGAAACCGAAGTTTTTATTTGGTTAGTTGGGAGCTCAAGATCTTTGCTCATTCAAGGATAGCCACGGTGGTTGCCTGACGTTCTTCAAAGATTTTACCATTAGCCATATCTAAATTTCTGTTCCTCTGTTAACACTAGATATTACAAACATTTTAGGCCCTCTAGACCATCGATTGTTTTCCACATTTTTAAAAAATTTGCAGAAAACGTTTTCTGTACATTGTGCTTGCCGCATAATGTCCTTATCTGCCTATGTGCCATTAAACCCGAAACAAGTCATCACAACGATCAAATGAAAATAAAAGGCATCGAGGGCCGGAGAAACAATGGCACGATGTCAAACGCACAAAGCATGTTGCGCGTGCAGTGCCGTTTAGGCATCACTCGTGTCGGCGTGAAACAATTTTGGGAGCGCTTTTCGCAAATTACGAATGCAAAGACTCCAGTTGGAAGAAGCGTGCTTTTTGCAGATACCAGTTTCGAATTCTGCCGCAAGCTGGAACCAAAGTTCAATGCACTGCCGAGCATTTGGAAGCTTAAACTTCGCGCCAATAGAGACGCGGAGCGGCATGCGAAACATCCATCGAAATGAAACGGCCATGAGGCTGTAAGCGCAGAGTCTTTGACGAGTGAAACTCTGCCAGCTGTATTCAAACCACTCGCTTGAAAAAACCCCGGCTCTTTCGGTGTTGCTGACATTGGATCTTTTCAGTTTATGATGACATCCTTAACGAGGGGAAGCCAGTTGTGGAAGTGAACGCTACAACAATCCGGTCTTTCATGAAATGCGTGTGCGCGAGTTTGCCCAACGTAGTAACTGCGAACAAACCATGTTAACGGCGCCAGCGCAGCGGCATAAAGGAATGGTAATATGAATAAAAAATTCTAAGTGGTTATGCAAGCCGGTTGCACAGGGCGCACACAATGGCGTCCTCTTAGCTAGTTTTCCCGGAAAGGTACCCTCGACGTGCGGCGAAGTACCGTGCTCTGTGAATGGCACGAAGACCTGGAATAAAGCGACAGCCTCATCCTACCTTTACTTTTTTTTCCTCTCAATTTTCGAAAGAGCTCATACACGGTGTCTGTTCCAGAATCAGCCGGTCATCAAATATGAATAAAATATAACTAAATCAAACTGATCATTCCATTTAACCTGGACGAAAGAGTCCTGTACAAAAGCTCTCGCAGGATCTGTGTAATTAAATTGAATTTCGGAATTAGGCAGTGGAATCACTGGAACCAGAAATGGGCGGAAATTTTATTATATTGCGCGGAGTATATCCTGAGAGAGCTAAATCGCGGCAAAAGGCTCTTCCACGGTGCTGCAAAGCAAATAACTGCACCGGGGAAGTTGAGGTGCGCGCTAGGCCTTCCCACAGGCTTGCCACCACAGTGCTGAGGGCAAGTGATGGTTATCCAGTGGCCTCAAACGCACGAGGCCACCACGTTGATGCCACTCGTGCTTCGTTTCCCGGTGGGCACCAAAATCAACAAGACCAGTGGTGCGCATAGCACGTGTGAAAAATCACGTGATCGTTTGCGATGGTGACTGATGCGCGGCAGCTCAAGGAAGCTCCGGTGGCTAGCCGCTCCGCTATACCGCGCCACTACCCGAGCCAGGACTGATACGCGGTGTTTATTATCCCCTGCCTACGATACTGAGTCAGCATTTTCGGCAGCTTTTTGTATTCATATGCACGTGCGTTTGAGAGAAGCGACACCGGCAGTTTACAATAACCACATTTTTGAATGAATTGAATTCGAAGCAGACTTTATTTGACTTTATTTAGTTTTACTTTGCATTGCGTTACTGCGTGTACGTGTGTGTGTGTTGGGGGGGGGGGGGGGGGGGGGCAGGGGGAGCTACTATAGAACGCTGGAGGCTCGAGATTTCACATGACTATGACCTCATTTTGACACCACTTAGTGGAAAATAAGAAGCACAGTTGCCTTTACTGCACACGGCTTACTTCGGCCACTCGAAAATCGATGATCCGTCGACGAGAGATTAGGTTGACCAAAGGCCTTTTTCCAATTAGTTAATCCCATTAGGATCTAGAGCCGAGCCGGGAAAAATCTTGTGCCCATTACAGAACTGGTGGGATGCGGAAGCTCTAAACACTAAACCTCCGCTTAGTTCGGAGAAGGCTAAAAAAATGACGTGACTGTGAGGTCACTGCAGACCGCAGTACACGGATACGAAAAGTAATGATGCAGATGTACAATGCATGCTCCATTAACCAAATCCTCAATGACAGATGCTAGGGTATGGTGATTTGCGATAGCCGTTGATAGGAAGGCGAGGCCGGTTTTTTAGTCAGTATTTCTGGCAAAAAGGATACAGTGCTGCGACTTTCGTCGGAGATGAGCTACTGCCAGATGTAGCTGCTCTGAGCACTGCACCACTCTACGTAAAGATGGCCTGCGTTTGCTGGTGGCACCTCACAACATTCACATGTCTAATGGTATCAATTTGCAGATCTCTCCACACCGCTTGGACTGGATTACACTGGCTCAGGTTTAAAGAATGCTTTATCTCCATTTATTTATGTCACTGTCAAGACAGTTTCTTATGCAGCACAAGCATCAAATATAACCTGTACTTTACATTTCGGTGAATAGTGCTTCCTGCGCTTTCAAGTGCGGAGTTCTCATCGCGTTGCTAACGTCGCATATCGCGATTTAAAGTTTTGTACGGATGTTGCAGTTGATTCTCTGGCGTCACAGTTCTAACAGTGGTAGCCACAAACAGCGCAAAATAAAATGAAAGCAAAGAAAACGAGACACACAAGGTAACAACATAAAAGGCTCTGACAACCAAGTCCTTCCATTGTAAAGAAACGTCAGTTTTCTGTCTGATATGGTTTCTTCCCACATTCAGAGGTGCTCTTAATCTATGCTAACTGTAATAGACAAATTATACCAAGGGCCGACTATAGATTCGCTCCGTATTATTGTCGTGTTTGATACTACGCCTAAAGAGCACGCATCCAGCTACGTCAGGAAATAGTGTATGCAGTCGCAAAAGTGCTCCAGTATCTGCCCAAGAGTCCCGGGGCTCACTGTACTCCAACATTCTCATCGTACGGGTGAACACAGCGATGTTAAGCGTATCAAAGACAACCTCTAATTTAGCTTCCTCCTACGTCAGATGGTTTTTTTGCTGACTTACTTAAGTCTAATGTCGTCTCTCGTGATTTTATAAAAACATTTGAAAGAATTTCATGACTCACAAGCTATCTAATAAAATAGCCATGCTGTCCTGATTCAAAACAAGGAAGTCATATAAATGAAGGAGCAATCCTGTCTGAGAGGGTGTTTTTTAACTAAAGGTGCTCCTGAGCTGGAGTTAATATCACATTTTCATGTTCCATCGTCAGCAATACAGCGTTGGCGAGAGCTCATGCCTCTCTTAAATGCATTCGGCACAATTTTGTACTACGCTGTAGATGAATGCATTAGAAGTATATCTCGAGCGTTTTGAAACTCGTCCATAATGAGCCATACTACTGCCTAAAGAACCATGTTTTCCCGCTTTTGATGGAATATATTCTTGAATTATAATTTAAAGACTTGTCGTTTTGTTATTGCTCTCGATCATCTGCTCGAACAAGTACGTCTGCCTGAGCTCACGCGAACCACAAGTTTTATGTGAGAACTGCATACAACTGAGATGCTAAGCACGTTTTAAGCACTGCGTCGCAAAAAAATATTGGCGCAAGTTTCTTTTATTAAAAAGCATGGACGACCACTGAAAGTTGGTGCCGCTCCTTCTGCAGGCGTTGCACAAGCTGCGCGGGGAGAGCGCAGAGAATGCTTCTATATGGTAGTGATCGCGCACTAGTACTTTCCTCCCATGTACCACTAAGAATGCATCGCTTCTTCTGCGTACAGCGTGCACATTTCCTTTTATTTTTTTTTATTTTTTCTATTCGTTCAGCTTGAGAGGACGAAACAGCTCGTGCGTCAGCTTTGCACGTGAGAACATTTTCAAGTGGCTGCGTTTCTTCCCATTGCGACATCTTTGAGCATTGTGCGAGTGCTTTGCAAACTGTGAGAATGTTTTTTTTTTTGTTACGATGGAAGCCGTCAATCATGTCAACAATCCTGACGTAAACTGGAGTGCGCAGACTAGCCACTAAACTGTCTGCGATTCTTGAGGCTGCGCGAGGTTAAGAAAAGCACAGAACGCCTACAGGCAGCGCCTTTCTACTGGGATGGGACGCTCTATGTGATAGGACTCCGCCCTCAATGTCATACGAATCTGAACCATAAGCGTTAAGCTCTGCTTTCGATTTGTTCAGTTCGGTATGTGCTTGCATAATGATTGCTATAGGCAGTTGAAAGTGTGTCTTTTATCATGGGTTAGTGGACAAGGTATTACGAGTGCTGCACTATCTTTTTGCTGCTTTCTATTGATCGCGGAAGAGACATGAATGGTGGTGCGTTCCAGGCACCTTTGTTGCTTGCTAACACCCGGGGCGAGAATATGGTTTTTCCCATAAAGAATGCGGAACGGCTGCCTTAGGGAAGTTTATAACAAAGCTACTAGGCTGGCGGGATTGCGCAGCCGACAGCGTCTTTCGTGGCGCTCCTGGCAAGTTTATTCCACTCTATTATTTTCAGGTAATGACGAGGGTGTTTCACTACTACGAGTACCACTCAGAGGCACAATATTCAAATGACGTTGATACGGCGTATCTATAATTTCAAACTATCTTTTCCTCCAAGGAAAGCGAAATGTGCCTTTCTGGGTTCTTTACATTATGATGATGATGTTGCTAGGTTTTTGTGGCGCAAGGGTACCTAAGGCCAAAGAGCGCCAAACACTTTGTTGTTTATATTACTCGGCGGAAATGGAAGCACAACTCGCCAAGAGACAAACCCAATGGACTTGCTTAAAGACTTTAAAAGCGGAGGTTGCGCCATTATCTGTACATGAAAGCAAGGCACGGGGCGTTAAGCGTATGCAAGCAAGCCTTTTGTGCTTTCCGAGCCCTAAAACAACGATGCTTGCACGCCAGATATAGAATCTGTCAAAATTTTGGACAGGAGTTTTTATATACTCGAGTTTACGAAACCACAAAATGCAATTGCATAAAAACGAGCAGACGATTGCAAGAAAGCCTCCTGCACTGCCTCGTATTAAAGTTCACATGTTCATTTTATTCTTTAAAAAATAAATAAGGGTCAGGCACAAGTTCGCAAGAATTCATGCTACTTTTTTCGGGAGGTAAAATTAAATTTCTACAGAAAATATGCACCACTGATTTTCCGAGACGCCCTTCGCTTCGGTGCATAGACGCGAGTCTCGGATCACTTGCTCCCACAAAGTGCACTGGTGCGCAGAAAATGAAGTATGATGGTTGCGACATCAAACGTCGAATCGCCTGGGTTGCTCTTTGCAGCTGCTGTTTCATCGCCCAAAGCAGAAAAGCGTAGCGACTGACGTAAGCGACAGATCGAAGCCAGTGTCTTTTAAACAAAGTACAGAGCAGCCAGCCCTTCGGCAAGTTTCCTCCAGTAGCACTATCAAAAACCGACGCTTACTTTCTCTTGTCGGGATGTGAACTTCGGGCAACGCTGTCCTTCTGCTGAAATTTGAACGGTATTTGAAAATGCAAAACGCCTTCCTTGTTTCTATCAAGTCTCGTTGTCCGATAGAAAATAAAAAATTTGTTTCGCTTTAAAGCGTTCGCGAAAATTACGAAGAGCACTTAAAAGTGCTTTCTCTCATTCAATGCTATAGCATTGACCTTTATGTTAATTTCATTTCTTTTTATTTCTTTTCATCTTTTTTAATGACACACCTACTGATTTGCATAGAGTCGTAAGGCAACCGCGTCCTATGTTCACCTTTGTTCATTAAGAAGCAACGTGATTTTGTTGCCTGTGGGCTGCGCCTTCCCTCTCGACTAAAAAAAATTTTGTTTTTGTTTGATACCACAGTGACCTCATAATGGATTTTGGGACCAGTTTTGTGGCCAACGCAGACAACGACGGGCTTTGTTGCAGCTGAGCTCTATGATGGTGTGGCAATATTAAATTTAGTTGTGAATTCTACATCCAGTGCAACTTTTCTGAAGTGTAGCAAGAAGATTCTATATTATTCAGTGCGCAATTTTCGCCTGCGATTCTCAATTTAAGCGAATGTTTTGCATTAGACGAAGTAGATTATTGGTCCGTAATTATTTTTATATAGGCGTTCTTACACTCAGTTAATTTTTCACGTCTTGATCCTGGTGTGTAGAGCTGCCCCAAAACAATAGCATTCAATGCGGTAGGAATATTTTGTCGCAGTGCAGTGTGAAATACTAAAGATAAAAAGAATTTTATTTTTTTGACGTCATTGATAAAATAATATTAACAGGCACTAGCAGCTTTCTTTTAGTGGAAATAAATTGTACCTGGCCGCAGGTGACGAAAAAATAAGATGTGTTGAACACGAAGCTTCAAATCATGCAACCCCGGCATGGCGCAAATGGTAACAGTTTTGTCGCAGACGTATAACAAGGAGTTGGACTTGTGGGTTTGAACTGAAAAAAAAAACGATAAGCATACGATGAATTCAGTTATTTAAACCAAGTTCTAATCGGAAACGTTCAGCATTCTTGGAATGCAAAACATAGTTAGCAGGCTATTGAGTGTGACTTACACTCAAAGTTGAAATTAACTTAGTAGGGAAGCCAGGGGCGTGATGAAAGAATAGTACTGTCGGATAAGCCGCACAGTTGTGCGCTTTGAGTTATTTTCCCTTTTGTTTACACGCCTTTGGAGACCGGGAAGCACCACCTCCTTGCCACCTGCTAGCTGTAAACATTGTTTGTTCATTGCCATCACCTGCCTAGAACGTTTGGTCGGTTAATTAGGTTTATCACCAGCATTTGGGATACAGACAGGATACCGTACATGGTCTTGAAAAATATCGTGTTCGGGCTACCGCGACAATTGAGCCTGTTCCATCGCTGTTGCAAGCACGCAGACCACGTGGTGCCCCGCCCTATTTTTTCAGTACAGCGCGGAAACCAAAAGAAAACGTGTCAGCCAAGTTCTTAAAAGTTCTACTTGCTTTCTTGCCTGCCGGCTGCCTCATTTCACTTCGGTGTACTTTTTAAAGACTAAATTAATTCCTTCTACAAGCACATCGCCAAGTGTAAAATTAAAATTGTGTTAATTACTGGCATATCAACTACAGATGGTGGCAAAATAACCGAGATAGTCACGAAGTGACTTTTGACGACACAGAATTGCCGCATTAATCGCCGAAAAGTGTCAGTAATTAATTCGTCAAAAATATTATTCGCAAAAAAACTCGAACGTTGCATTCTGAAATAAGCACCGAATAAAGTCCGCCGAATTTTCGAAAAAAAAAAACTAGAAACTCCATCCCCTACGTATAACGCATTGGTATTGCAGAAAAGAAATTTTCGTCTTCCGTCGCTGCAACAACACGCACCACAAATAATGAAGTGCAGAAATTGCGCATTATATCAGCACGCTATTCTCGCCTACGGTGTTACAGAATTTATATAAGAGCTCCTTACCTAAGCACTGGTGCAAACCGTCACCCCCTGGTACGTGCACAGGCACGTAGCGGTGAAATACGAGTTTTTTTCCTTAACTAGATAGAACACATTAGCGGCAGTGTAAATAGTCTCGAAAAAAAAAGCAACAGCCGCTAACGAGGCTGACATACCACTCAATGAAGACCGAAATTAAGACCTTTGCTTTCAAGTTTTTTTTTATTTGTTCGGCTAAACTGAGGGCAAGAAACGAAGGCACGGGACTGCTAAAACGCTTTGCACACTACAAGAAACCATAAGCAGGAGGGGTCATGGCTATCAGTCCATAACAAATTATGATTGTCAAGGTCACCACGCTCGAGCCCTTCAGGTTCTAAGGACTTAACGCGTTCAGAATTTTCTGCTGAATTTCTTGCACAAGCTATAAGTTCTGCAGCACTTTCTTGAAGAGGAAGTGAGTTGAAGAGAGTATCCTCGCTGGCGTGAAAGTGTAAAAGTACTTTTGCCTCCAAGAAATACGTCTATGTGAACGCTTCAAAAGGCTAAGGACAGACGATTTGAACTATATGCTTACATGTTCGTACACTCTGTGACAGGTGTCGTTCTCGGAGTTACTGCTCGAGAACTGTGCCTGTCCACAATTTTCTTTCACAGTGACGTCCATTCCCCTCTTCCTGCCTACTGGTACAGCTCGAAGTTTCATCTGTGACAGTAACCACTCGTTAATATGAAAAGAGCCTAATGATAAAGCGGCTTATGTTGATAATAAACTAGACCGCAGATCGACCGCCGTGACGAGTTACGGAAGCTTGCACAAGGTCATTTGCCGAGCACCGTGCAAATCAGATACCTTCGCCTCATGAAGCCTACCTCGCTTTATGCGAGTAAGGCAGTATTCTACACACGCCGCGTTTTTGTTGACGCAGCAATGAACAATACTGAAGTCACTTGTAAAACGAAGGAGGACAGTGATTATGCCGGTAAACAGCGTTCACGTTAACGTGTGCACAGTGCATAACAACGCTACGCTGTCAGCTGTGGATAATTCAATTACTAACGCAGCGACACGGAACAGCCTACTCCCTTCTCCCTTTCTTCCTTACGTCAGCTGTTTTTATGGAGTCACTTACCGGCTTCCCTTCCTGTCTGTGGTTCAATCAGCGTGTGCGAGTCCCTCACGGCGGCTCGGTTGGGTCCGGCAGTTTTGCCCCAACGGCTCCAATACCAGCACCTCTGCTCATCGTGCTGTAGGCCACACAGGAAACGAAAATAAACAAAAAGATAATGCAGTGTAGGTAGAAGGCGCATGTGTGGGCAGGAATAGAGGGAGCTGCTGACCACCAGCTCAACATTCAGTATTGATCGCTGTTGGATGTGGCAATAAAATGCTAGTAAAAGATGTGACCTTCTTTTTTATTTTAAAAGTGTGCCATGAGGCAAAAGCTGAAAAAAGGGGAAGGAATGTGGGAGATAGAAAGTTCAAAGAAGGAGTGAATACCCGTTGCTCCGAGGTAGTCGCAGAGGTTGTCGAAGAAATGAGTGTTCATTGTCCACTTCACATAGTCGCGTTCGCGGTTCCACCGCAGGCCCACCACCCCAGAGGAGCCGTTTTCTAATAGCAGCCGTCGCTGGGCACGTCCACAACAAGTGCCGCACATCACAAATGTCCGGTGCAGCGCTACAGTGAGGGCACCTGTCAGTTGCTGGAAGCTCTTTTCCACGCCACCGATGACGGACAGATGGTGTCAGAGCCGCCCCAGCCCGAATCCGGCGCACGGATACCTCCTCCTGCAGAGTTAGACTACGGGGGAGAGGGTGCGAACACGGAGGAATTAGAGCGCGTGTTCGCTGGCGCAGAACTTCGGAATCGGAAACATGGGACAGGAACGGATCTGGGGGAAGAGGGGAAGGTGGCGGGTCGTCTGATGTGTGAAGATGAGTCATCGCATCCGCTCGAATGTGATGTGGATCCTGAGCATGGCCGCGAATCCAGTGTATGCGCACAGGACACGGGTACTTTGCGCATAGCACATGAATTGATAGTATATTATGGAATGTGCGTCGAACAGCCTTCAGCTGTTTGAGGGCGGCGAGGGTGTCGGTGTAAATGTGAACTGTATTGAGTATTAGAACGAGCAGAAGGGAAGCAATGGCATTATAAATGGCTTGAAGTTCCAATGCCAGGGGAGTGAATGTATCCGCGGTATACGTCGCGCGAGAGTTGAGATGCTGATTCGATGGACTATACACAGCAGTAACTCCTTTCTCTGCAGTATGTGATGCATCCGCGTACAAAATTCACCCTTCCGGAAGATACGCGGCTGATACCGACGGGGAAACAGTGGGGCGATTGTCTGTGAGCTGGCAGTATGGCCACGGAGGAGGTGTCTTTAAGCGATGAGGTTTGAGAGACTGTTTTCGAGCTAAGTTGGCCACCCGTTGGTCGATGAGTTCACTGAGTGTATTAAGTTGGGCGAACTCGTGTAGCACAAGTATGGATGTTAAACGAGGCAGATATGTTATGGCGCACATAGCCTCTTGTTGACAGCTTCAGGGGAGTCCCACTGTCTGCGGGTGAGACGTTGAAATTGTGCCTGATATACTATCCGTGGCTGAAGGATAGAGCGCACAAGCTGGCGGGCCGTATGAGCACGTGCGCCACCAGAGCGCATAGCTATGCGACGAATCAGACCTAGAGTAGCGTGAGCCAATTTACGGGTGACTGTCAGCCACGGGGTGCCAGTCGCAGATGTATGGAGGAGAAGGCCAAGAATGCGAACAGTTTCTACGTGAGTAATCGTAGAATGATCTATCGTAACATTTAAAGGGAGAGATTTCCGTAAGCCGGCTTTATTTCCAATGCGAATGAAACATAATTTAGTAGGAGAGACTGTTAGACCCAGATATGGGAGGCGAGATGTCAATACATCCAGAGCGCATGCTGAAGGACCGACTGATGGAAAGACGCATCTGGATGACAGCACCACAAGGTTATATCATCGACATACGCAAGCACACGGATAGAAGGGATGGTCTCTAGGGCTCGAACAAGAGGAATAAAAGTCACGTTAAATAATGTGGGGGCGAGAACGGAGCCCTGGGGCACTCCTCTATTGGAAATGAAGTTACCAAAGGGCTTTCCGTGGACACGCACACTGAAGGATCGATTTACTAAAAAGGCGTAAATGGAGAGGAGGAACCGGTGAGGAAGACCAAGGGTTTGAAGGGAGGCAAGAATGGCAGAGTGAAGGATGTTATCATATGTCTTTGTTATGTCTGTAGTGATCACGGTTCGAACAAGATGAAAAAATCTGACCTCAGCGGAAGTGCTCTGCAATTCTGCCAAGTGAATGCTTCCGTACTGTTTTCTTCTTTTTCTACGAGTTTTTTTAAATAGCTTTCGAGATGGACCGCTTGAAAAGCGCCGTGATAACCTGATAGATTTTGATCGCTTAACTTCGTTAATCGAAATTTTATATACATTCCGTTGGAGCTTTGTTATAGAGCGATGAATTAAGGTTATAGTATGCTTATGATAAGAAAAAGTGAAACGATAAAGACACATTGCAGTAATAATAAGTAGCCAATCTATCATTGGAGCGTTGAGAAATAAATGAAAATTCTCAAATAAAGCACTTCGCATTTTTGTGTTAATTTTTTCTGCAGCAGAACTTCAGTTCACATTCCACAAATGCTCACGCTATGTCCCAATGGTCTGCCAGAGAGGAGAATATACGTCTGCGAACTGGATCTGTGTATTGAAT
Source organism: Amblyomma americanum (assembly GCA_030143305.2). NCBI lineage: Eukaryota > Metazoa > Arthropoda > Arachnida > Ixodida > Ixodidae > Amblyomma > Amblyomma americanum. The sequence continues at coordinate 227,339 of JARKHS020000020.1, forward strand.
GTTGTTGAACTGCCCTTCATGTTCAAATGAAAATCTCAGGAGATTCCATTTCTCACACTTGCAGTGGTTGTACAAGCGGCCTACTGGTTTACTGACCAAGGTAGCCCCCACCAACTTTCGTTATTCTTCCCAAGTATCCTGACACTATGGTATCAGCAGGGCGTTGGGCATTTCATTTCATGCTGCCTGCTCTGTTTGGCAGGCACTGTTCGCGTGATTTGCTGTGTACCTAAGGGTACATGCAGGAAGCCGGCGTGTGACACGCTGCGCTGATAACAGAAAAGAACAGAAAGAATAGTTAACGTTGCGCGGACAGCGGGCTAGAAATATCGTCCAAAAACTAATCAATTTCTGCAGTCATGGTGAATAACTACAGCCTAGCATCTCGTACTGACACCAGGGATGGGAAAACCCTCTTGAGCACACATCGACAAAAGATTGCCGCGACTAATTTGAAACACGTGGTAAATGCGCCAGTAAGTGCTTCGAAAGCGGGCCCATGCCGGTCAGTGGTGCGACCATGAGGTTAAGGACTCACTCGGGGGGCACGCAAACTTCAGAGGCGACTATACCTACAGCTTCATTTGAGAAACACGATTCGTTCGGCCTAAATCTCTTCCCTCCTGAAACGAAGTATTTCAGATGCCGGAAAGCGCTTTTGGCGCAGTAAATTGTTTCAAGGTGCATTCAAAACATGTCGCTTCATTCCGGATTCGAAATTTGCTTCAATAAAGCAACGAGTCAAATTTTAAATGGTTCTAGGGTGCTGTAAATTAAGCTTCATAATTCAGTGGGTTTTTTTCTATACACAGTAGTAGTTTCGCGCGGTGGCAGTAAACCACGGCCCGACCGAAAATATTAACTTTTTGATTGCACATTGTAACCTCGAAAAATATGCAGAGAGCTCGTTTCAACAACCGTTTGGAACAGCGTGCATATTTTTTGTGCTATTGTAAACCTGAGTGGCTTATCTTCGCGGTATTACTCAAGAAGCCAGCACTTTTCACCGATCTTCTTGCTCTCCACTTGTTCCCATTATTCGTCGTCATTCTAATGATGGCAACTAAAACCAATGCCCCCTTTAAAGCGCCATATCTAACTTAATGTGTTGTGCAGTTTCGGCAACCGGGAAAAGATTAAAAAGAATTATTCCCTCATTTTGCTTGCTTTCGATAACTGTTGGCTTCCTTCATGTGTATCTCAAAAACGAGCCACTCATTTCCCTACCCATGTCTTAACGAGGGCTTTGGTTCTGGAAGTCTTCATGCCTCAGGACGCATAATAGTGTCCTCGCAAAGCTTACAACCTCCCCGTTCGGTCATGTCCCACGTGACTCGTGCAGTAGATAGAGGACGTACTACGTCCGCCGCTAAGAACGAGGCTGTCGCTGATTAACACTATCAAGCTTAGGACGGCAGGACGGCAGATTGGGAGAGTTGGTGTTCCATGGTAACAAAAAAATTCACAGCGCTCGACAACAAGACCAGAAAGAGGAGGAGACAAACATGGCGCTGAACTTACAACTAGTAACCATTACTTACTCAAGTTACTAGTACAGCCAGTAACCAATCAAGGGAAAGCAAGATCACATTCTTTGTTTGCCATCCAGCAGGCTCAGAAGTTCATCTACCACATCAAAGGCACAGGTACGTCCCATACCAATCACAGAACATCTACCACATCAAAGGCACAGGTACGTCCCATACCAATCACAGAACAATCAATTCGTCGACCATGAACTTCGTCATTTGGCTGTACTGGCTGCACTTTTCTTTAAGTGGCTACAAATTACTTATATCATTACATTTGTAGCCAAACTACTCAAATATAACTGACCGCAGTAGGAGCCAGAATGCGCGGGTGTCTTCGGGAACCTCTGGTTAAATATTCTAGCCCGAAACTGGCAGTGGAATGCGTTATTGCTGCCGCTTATTATCAAAACTCAGGAGTACCTGCTGCGATCAATGCTTCGCAGTACGGTCCTGAACACACACTAGGCACTCCAGAGTCTCTTACGAACTCTCATTCTACCCGGTGCCTTTTTACTTGGATCGCTTCCTTCTTGTGAACCCATCTCTAGGATTGGAACGGAAAGGTCTCCAGCTTTTCATTAGTTCATTCCCGGTGGGTTTCTGTTTCAATATCTTTAAACACGCTGAAGCCCACGAATATGAAACATTTCAGTAGGCCTTTTAATTTAATTTGTATTAGCATATGATGGGTTATAATTTCTGATTTTTTCAGTGCACGTTAAAGAACCCCAGGTGGTCGAAATTATCCGCAGCCCTTCACTGCGGCGTCTCTCATAGCTTGAGTCGCTTTGGGACGTTAAACCCATATAACCAAAAAAAAAACAATTTCTGATTTTGCTTCCAACGATTTTAAAGCGCCCAAGTTCATCCTCCTTACGAAATCGTCATATGAAGAAAACGGTCAGCTTTGAGTGTTTCTGACAGTAGAACTCATTGAAATTAGGCTGGTCACTGCGCCTTTAAAATAATACTCCTTTCCAGATTCAGTTATCTGTCAGTGAGGGCTCGACATCACTCACTTACTGAGATAAGGCAATGAAAAAATTATACACATGAATTCCGTTAGCAACAACCAAGAAACACAATCAGCAGCCATGCCAACAATATTTATGTAATAACGGCGCCCAACATATAATTCCGAGCTTTCCGACACTCCCTTTGGAGTGCACTGATAAAAAACGTAGACCTGCGGTTCAGGCACAGAAAATTGTATATTCATGTTCGAAAAAAGCTGCGACACTTGAGAGTGATACTGGATGAACTCATGGCTGATGGAGCCAGAAATCTTGCATTGCCATCTGCGGGGCAAAACCTGGGTCTTCTAGCCCGAACCCTAGCATGCACCCACTGAGAGTATAATCCCAAATTTCATCTTGATGTAGGTATAAATATGCATAGCATGCTGTGCTCTGCCCATTAAAGATGTCAACGCCGGCCTTTCCGTTCGCGCTTCACTATAGCCTGCCCCATACAGTACCGTTGAAATATGTCTTCTTTTTCCTTCGCTCGCACATCACTAGCGAAAACTGCGAAAAAGTGCGCTGCCCGAGCACTGAGTCCCCAGGCCGCCGGACGGGGACACTTAACGTGGCGTACTGAACGAGACAACAGCGGTACAGTCGTTCGCGAACTCCCGCGAGACGCTGCCGACCCCATCTAACGGCAGTGTTATAAAAACGAAGCTCGTAAAAGGGGAGGCTCGTTTAATAGACTGCACCATCGCGACAGTTGTGTCGGTGAAGAAGAAGAGAAAGCTGAAAGTGCTTTCACCGCAAGACAGTGAGCCGGGTTCCCGTGCCCAACCAAACGATGGCCAGCTGTAAAAAGAGAATACCTTCGGGGAAGAAATAAGGAAAATAGAAGAAAATAGCAGAAAGAACGGTGTGTGCACAAGCTGCATACAGTGCCAAATGCATAGGTGAAGAAAGTGGCTATGAATTACGTAGATTGGAAGGGCAAAAAACACGAAGGGGCCAGCTTACGAGAAGGGTACTAAGTTACTTCGCTAGAACCTGCCGTTCCAACGACTCTGAGAGCCCTTGAAGGCGGCAAATGGTTCAGAAGATGTTTAGTTGGTGCCTGTGGAGTCATAACTAGTCAATGTGCAGAATCATCTTGATGCTGTGCTCTTCGTTGCTTTCAAGTAACATCACAGCACAAAGCGCTAATTATGATTACTCTTTTGTGACGAAAGGTAATTTTTAAAAAGCAAGAAATAATTTATTCGGTATAACGCTTCGCTCCCATTAATATAAAGTGGATTTACAATCCTCCTCTTAGTTCAAACTATGACAATTTCACAACATGTTCGGTCTTCATCAGTTTAAAATAATGAGAGTTGTCTGCCTGGTTTGAATTGTTTGCTTCAAACTCGATTACACAATTGCGTGCATGGAGTGTTTCGTGCAAACTAACAAAAGCAGTGATCAACAAGCAGAAAAATGTAACCTAGATAGATAATCTGAATCCATGTAATAGATAATCTAAATCCAGAAAGTTCATAGCAACATACATGCGATGAACGACCAGCGTACCCGAAGAAATAAGAAAAAAAATCTGGGAAATTGAAAAAAAGCGCCGACGACTTACTTTCGTAGCAATGCGAAGACAAACGATCCCAGGGCGGACGCAACTAAATCTTGGCCTGTCACAGCCGTCGCCACAAATCTTTCCTAGCTTCGGTTTCAGGAACCCGGAAACCTTTTAGTTCTTGGAACAGCCCCCACATTTGTGAGAATGCGTCGAGGTGCTGCTGTAGACGCCTTCAACGAAACACCAGAGCTACTGTATTTCGTTAATTGCATAGCCGTGCAGTCCAAAGCCAAAGGCCGTCAGGAATTGTTTTTCTCTTAGACAAGCGTGTGGTTACTCACGAACAGAGAGGAGGCCCATGAAAATGAGTGATTTAGTATATATTGTTCTATTTTTTGTTGCTATTTTACCCCCAGGCAAGGCCAATTTCTTTTCTCTAATGAACACGTGCGTAACTTCCTCTATGGCGTCCATAGTTGGCCAGCTTCGTAACTGATTAACACAATGTCAATAAGTTTATTACTCTGACACGAACAGTGCGCTGATTATTTATATAGCACAAGATTGGAGATGTTCCTCGCAGAACACTTCCAAGTAGGCGGTGGCAACTCAAGACGCTTTCTTTTCGGACTGTTCCTGAAACGTGGGTGCGCGTTCCGAGACTAATCAGCACGTGTGATCGGATGCATCGCAATGCCAGCTCTATCTTAGCCGCTTCTCTGACCTTCGTTTTTTTTTTTTTTGCGCAGTGGTCATCGTTTGCTTTTCCGACTTGGAGAGTACAGAGGCGTCTCTACAACAATTTACCACGCGTGTCGATGTGATTTCGCCCAAAATTTCAGAGAACCTTAGTTTAGAGGCAAAAAGTTCAGAAACAAAAGAAAATAAACTCCCTGCAACACTGCGCGTTGTTGCTTTATCGACCACACAAAAAAAATCTTTTAGCCAGTAATGGCTAAAAGTAATCTTTTCATCGTCGAAGGCTTTTTCGCGCGGCGGATGGGCTCAGGGTAGCTTGGAATAGATGATTATCTTCGTGGATATAAGCATAATTCAATAGTTATTTAAATCTATTTTATGTCCAGTTGCCTGCGCTAGCGGCCATTATTTTTACCTATTCAGCACGCCTCTGCCTAACCCAAGAGATGATAGTACCAATTGTGTGCAAGTCAAACGCGGCCTTAGCAACTGACTCACAACTTTGCAGCATTGGCGACCACATGAGAAGCAGCAAGGGTAAAAGGAAATAAAAGTGACCTGTAGCCGAAAGGCAAGAAAGCTTCTGCCATTGCCGGCTGCTCTGTTCACATAACCCTTCCGGCAACTCAAATATACTTAAAATAGTCAAACAATCCCTTATAGCTCAGATGTAGAGATGAAGAAAAGTGGTAGCTGTTTCTGTTGAGGCATTGATTGAACACAACGTGTTGATCACTAAATGCGGAACATAATTGTATTTAGGCTTGGCCAAGCCCTCTTTCTGGTCTTTAGCCGTGGGCATTCCGACGCTGAATGCAGAGCAACCACAGCTACCCATATTGCTCAGTCCGGTGCTTGGAGCAAGGTTAGCGGGTGACACTTCAGACCTGCTTTACTATTTATAACAGAACTGTAAGTGCGCAACACCGCTGTTATAGTCAATAAAACCCGCCTGCCCAAGCAGCGTTGAGCGAGGGAAGAAAGCGAGCCCTAGAAACGAGTTTCTGCGGATATCCGACAGAATTTTCAAATTACTCTTGAAGCCTGAGCAGCGGCAACGTAGGCCATCATCAATAAAAACGACTTTTAAGTTGTGCACTGTCTTCATTGCAGGCCAAAAAAAAAATTGCGCCGCCAGATGGAGAATGTTTTCTCAGCAGAATATGCATTTGAATGTAAACGAGAAGTAACATTACAACAATACTGACCGGAACTCGCCCCAACGGCGCGGCGAGCGACCAGCCCTACTTGAGATGCGAGATGGTCGATAAAATGATGACTGTGTCATCATTTTGCATAATGAATTTCGTGATGGTTACTGTGGTGCTAGGTTGATAACTAATCCTTATATTTCCTCCATGCCGCTCCGTTCTGACATCAGGATTATATGCCTTGTTTGGGGTAAGGAACGGCAAAAATGTGGCTTTTACTTTGCGGTGCCGTCTGAACCCCCTCAGATCACTGCGCGCATTTCGTGATTTGGATTGTGTTATATTCGTTCCGGCAATGAAATCTCTTCATGCGACATCAAGGAAAATTGCTTGTGGTTCATTACGTCGACGTTGAAGTTGGCAGAAAAGGCGATTTGCGAAGTTTATCCGCGGGTGAATGCGTTTTTATGGAGGCAAAACGCTAAGGCGCCCGTGTGCTGTGCGATGTCAGTGCACGTTAAAGATCCCCAGGTGGTCGAAATTATTCCGGAGCCCTCCACTGCGGCACATCTTTCTTCCTTTCTTCTTTGACTCTCTCCATCCCTTCCCTTACGGCGCGGTTCAGGTGTCCAACGATATATGAGACAGATACTGCACCATTTCCTTTCCCTCTGAACCAATAATTATTATTATTATTAAGTTTTATCGTGATCCGTGAGGGTGGACATGAGAAATTTATGAATGTGTTCTTGAAAAGTGTATCTAGACTGTTTAGCAGCACCTTGCTGCACGCGCAGAACCCATCTGATGACGACGAAGATCTCACGAAGTGTGAAGCTTGAGGCTCGATCTTTATGCCCGGATGGGTACGTGATTTTGCGCTAGCGGGCTCCACTCGACGACGACGAAGGATACGGGCGAGATGACTACGCAAAAGAGAGCAGCGAAGCTGAAACTGTCATGGCAGCATTCAACTGTGATAACACTTGCCGCTCATTTGACCGTCGTTTGGACTATGCTCATTAAGATATGGGATTGACTCTTCCGGTATGCCTATTTTGTTAACGTTATTGAAGTTATTAGTTTGGAGGGCGCGGTACAAGAACGCAGCTGATATAGCAGCTAAATGAAAGGAGTAAGTGTATGCATATCTGAAGAAGAATACACAAGACCCTTCTCCAAACTTGGCGCAGGTGATGTTATGCGGCGACTCATTGACTCTACTAAAGGGAATGTGAAATTGTTCATCACGATAGTCTTGCACTGAACGCAGATTAACATGCGCCATGAAGCCTGTGGATTATAGATTGTGTATTTTTTAATGTCTTTTAGATGCAGTGATGAACGGAACAAATTATTCAACCATGATTTGCTTACACGAAATAATACCCAACAGCTCCACGCTGCACTCCTAACAATGCCACACACCATCACCCGGACGAACGTGTCCATAATTTGGAAGTCTTCCCAGCTTGTGAAAACATTTGCACTCTCTGAAGTGCTGGATATTAGTGTAGGCCCTTAGTTGTCAAGACTTCTGAGAAAGAGTTCTTGATATTGATGAATTTTAAACGTGCAACGGCATCTTTGGCTGAGCCGCCGCGGTGGCTGAGTGGTTATGACACTCGGCTGCTGGCCCGAAAGACGCAGGTTCGATCCCGGCCATGGCGGTAGAATCTCGATGGAGGCGAAATTCTAGAGGCCCGTGTACTGTGTGATGTCAGTGCACGTTAAAGAACACCAGGTGGTCGAAATTTCCGGAGCCCTTCACTACGGCGTCCCTCATAGCCTGAGTCGCTTTGGGATGTTAAACCCTCATAAACCAACCAACCAACCATCTTTGGCTGAAGATTGCATAGCGCAAGATAATTTTATGAACAGAAGGTATCATCAGAAATTACTTTTTCAAGAATTTCAGCCCAGAGAAATGGAGCCAGGCATAAGCTAGTGCCCATTGAGAACTCGGTGGATTCCCAATGAACATGGGGCCTCAGGTCTTACGCAATGGTTAACTGTTACAGTGCCGTAAGACACACTGGGGAAAAATCGAAGTTTACTTGGGCTGACAGATTACCATAGTCTACCGGCAAATCATCATCGTCATCAACCTTATTACAACCACTGCAGAGCAAACGACTCTGCCACGTCTCTCCAATTAACCCTCTCCTTTGCTGACTTTATACGCGGCTTTATTTGAAAGCAGAGATTCATTCAGCTAGGAGAGCCCAAAAAAATCACTATTGGCAGAAGAATCAACATAAAAACTGTTACCAACACTTTTTTCTCCACGTCTTCCCTACGCTAGGCTACATCGCCAGTCACTTCTAAACAGTGATCAAGGAGTTGTTTTCGTCGTAGACGTCACAAGTTTGAGTCAAGTGGGGGGGAAATTTTTAAATGAAATTCTTAATGAAATAAATGTGTCTATCGCTCCCTGAAAAAGAGAAAAATAATTAGAAATATGCATGGAATTGATTTTTACTAAAAAATTGGATAAATTTCTCGGCACTGTCGCTACAAGCGTAACGCGGTCAACTTTACTTTGTTACCAGCAGACAGAGCAGGCTGCAGGCAACTGGAGATCATAATCACGCTAGCGCGAACGCTCACACTCATTTCTGAAGAAAGCATTGCTTTTCTTAGAGTGCAGTCTACTTGGAAGTGCATGTCCTGTTTTATTTGTTTTTATACTGGAGTACTGTGCCTTTAGTCGTAGACTTTGAGTAAGTTGTCAGTTAAATGCTCTGATTGCTTTCATTGAATAAATCAAGGTAATGGTTTCCCGATTCGTCGTTAGATCCCTTAATAATATTTTTATAAATCTGATTCTGTAACACTTTAAAGACATTACATTAAAGAGACGCAGAAGACAGATTTCTAACTCAAAATCATTGGTCAATAGTGAAATCACATTTGCAAACCAATGTACTTGATGTTAGGGCTGATCTCCTCGAAGTACTTTGGTTTGTTCAATCCAGCAATGCGGTAGTAACAATGATTATGGCTGCAATGGCAGCTTGCGCCAAAAGCGCCACGGCTGATGTGTTTTGACTGGCCGAAATGGGAAAAATACCCATTTTCCTGAGCATTGAACAATGTAGCCTACCAGGAGGCTAAAGGAAAGCTTGGGCACTCTTGAAAACCATGCCCTTGAAGGTATTGGTGAGCGCTACCAAAATACGGAAAGGGACAAACACACAAGACAAGCTCTTTCTAACAACTGTTTATTATCTGAAGAAGCATGCCTATATACACATATTAACGTCAAATCATGCACAGAAAAGGGAAGAGCACACGACGCTGACAAGTGCGATAGGAAGGAAAAATATATCATAATAAAATATCAACACCTGCCTTTACAACAGCCGAAGATTGCTATTCCTGAGGTAGTTTAATTCGGTTCTCCCTTGAATCACCGAAAGGGAGCTGATACATTGGTTATCTGGAGCAACGTGCATAGCGAAAGCTTCGATAATTTCGCGTTCCCGTCTGTTTCTGGACCGACCTATTACCTTGGTGTTTTTTAGCATCGGGGTGCATTTGCAGTGTGCGCAGTGTGGTGCCAGATTTCCTGATTTTGCTACTTGCTCGAATATTGATATTGTTGATATTTTATTATTATATATTTTTCCTTCATATCGCTCTTGTCAGCGTCGTGTGCTCTTCCCTTTTCTGTGTATGATTTGACGTTAATATGTGTATATAGGCATGCTTCTTCAGATAATAAACAGTTGTTAGAAAGCGCTTGTCTTGTATGTCCGTCCCTTTCCGTATTTTGGTACCGCTCACCAATACCTTCAAGGATGCATTTCCAACTAGCCCCAGTTGTAGCTCTTTTGACTTTAAAATCAAACCGGAGGCTGCTCTGCAAGTCTGGGTATCGAACCTTGCCCTTGCCATCCACTATAGGTCACGAAATTTGCAAAACTTTTTGTGTATAATAAAAGAGCACTCCGAGCACACTAAACAAAAATAGATCGCACGTTACATAGGCTAAGCTCCGGTAGTACTAGCATGCGAGTTGAAGAAATATCCACATTTCAAAGAGCTAGAATTTTAGGGAAGTTCCGCCGCGGAAGCCTTGATCTATCGCCGTCAGCATCGCGCGCCGCGATCACGTAACAGCCCTGTGTACATAGCCCTCGGCCCCTGCATCGATTCTTGAATAAATTCACCTGATTAGGTGTGGTGCGGTGTCGAACAAAGACACCGCCAAACTGGGTGGCGCAACCGCTACTGTACGTGTGAAGTAGCAGCCGCAGCAGTTACCATATAGCTGCCAGTTGCGAGGCGAGGGGACATCGTGGTACACCAGTCGCGTTGCGGGAGTGCCACAGATGCTGCGAAGGCGGAGCGTCTCGCTGTGAACGCTGTACCTATCCGAGAAACTAGTTACACAAACCTGCCACGGGTTGAACATAGAATGAATGCTGCCGAGTAGCTGCCCGAAAAACGCTCTATACGCAAATATGATGAAGCTGTTGAGTTTCGATCGCGCAAGCGCAGCTTTGGCCAAAGAGCTGCATTGCACAAGAATTTTTTTCTTTACACTATATGGGGTCAAAGACCGATTTTCTAAATATTTCACTCCTGAAAAGCAAAGCATCAAGCCGAGGCAATTTTGCACAAGGAAAGGTGCTGAATTCTGTGCCAACACATTTCATACACAATAAGCCCCTCACTTTGACCTGCCAATATAGAAGCAATGGCGACACAAATTAATGCAAAAGGAACAATTTCAAAAGCATATGGTGAACCAGTTAGCGCAGATCATACGCTCTGCCACAGCTGCAATCACATTTTTAATTGTTTAAATACTTCAGTAGCACGTAAAATGTAGCGCAAATATTGCAGTCAATGAGGAACACCACACGGGAAGGAGACACCACACGAGGCTGACTAACATCTGACGTCACTTTAGGCGAACAAACCAATATATAGGCGAAAACGGGAGGGGGAGGCAACACGAAAGGACTGTGCATTCGCGACGACTCCAGTAGTCAGCGTCGCCGGGTAAAAACAAAGGAACAAAGAAAAAAACGTCTCGCCCTATCATTAAAACACTGGCCACTATATTATGTTATGTCTATGTCTCTGCACCAACTAGCTCAAATCAGTCTTACTCCAATATGCAGCTCTACACATGGCACAGGGAAGTTGTACACAACGCCCACCTCCCAAGGCGTGTACGGTCTTTGATTACGCGTATCACACTTGGGCTCCTTTCTTGTGTTATTCACCTTCGCGCACATGGTAAGCCTCGTGCCGTATCTCCTTCTTGTGTGGTCTCCTTCATTGGCTCCGCTTCAGATGATCCTGCAGAAATTGTAGGTCAATCATTAGGACATTCCTTTCATCATAAAGTTTCCTCTTGCTTGCGAATCAACAATTGTTTCAATGGAAGTGCACACTTCTTTATGATTGTTTGCTTTTGCTTCTACTCTGGCTTTTATGCTAAGATATCTTCTGAAGGTGAGCAACAAACCTCACTCATTAAAAATTGTTTTTTTGTTTTTGATGAATGGTGTTTCAGGGTGGAACGGCATAACTCAAATATTCAGTCTTTCCGCCCTTTGTTTGCATTTCGATATCTTCCTTTTTCAAGAATTTTTAAGACACCCAATTGAAGTTTCCGCGTTTCTGTTCTCGCGAGAGAGAAATGGTTGCTTCTGAATAATGAACATTTTTTGTATGGTGTTCTTGTTGTGAAGAATTCCTGCGTAAAAATTAAACCATTAAAAAAAGTGCCCCCTGGAAGCAACTTAACCTCCGCCCGTTTGCACAAGAGTTATACCGGTGGAGTAAATTTACATTTGGAGTAGAATGAGGCACATTGCCCCCTTACTTATTTGCTGCGCTCGCCGAAGTGAGGGACCTGCGCTCCGCGACTAATTAATCTTTATTCGCTGGCTCTGTTCACGGTGAACAAAAAAAAATTCCATATCAAGCTTCCACTGTGTCTTATTTCGTATGGACAACGAAGTATTCGCTGTAATTTTTTTCTTAGAATGGGTAATTATTTTTCTTAGTTACAAAGCCTAATTGGATTCCAACTTCAGTATCCTTCGAAGTGGGTCGTCCAAAGAAGAGCGAAATGAGAAGACTTCTACTAAAGCCCAAACTTAATTCAACTGAAGAGGTCGCAGCCACCGAGTATACGAAGATATTATTGGTGAAGAAAACAAGGCCACATTGGTTTCCTTTTAATGAGGGGAAGAAACTAGTACTAAATCTGGGACACCCACCTCAAGCAAGAAAGGAAACCTCAGTAGAGGGTCTTTATACCAATTACAGGCCAAACTTTGGAAACAGCAAAGAAACTTGAGGCATACAACACTCGCCGTCGCACCAAGTAATATTTTTATTACCATGCAGTAAAATTTTACGAGCATTTAAATATTCCTCTTCAATATGCCCATAAGTCAATCCGGCAAAATAGTTTCCCTTCTCAATCTTTCTCTGCTTCTGTGCTGCTGCTAAGTCTGCTCAGCCGCATTCATTAAAGTGGAACGAATATTGATTGTCACCTTGCGTATTAGTGTTTCTCTGAGCTCAGTTGGGGCAAGAACGCAGTGTGGTCGCTGATTGAAGGCGGCTGTTCGTTACATCACATTAACCAGTCTTCGAAACATGCGGAAGGGGGTCCACGCAGTAGGCACAGAGTAAACCGTAAAAACCTTGAGGACTTATTGCACAAAGATTATTCGTTTTAGAAAGCCTACGATGAGGCGGAACCGAAGACGCACGAGATAAGAGGTCTAACGCGTCTATATTGTAGCCCTCTTTAGGCCTTCTTTCCTATTTTTGTTTTCCTTCGCGGCTCTAACGCATAGCGGGGAGCAAATTAAGTCTTCACGACCAGGATTCGTTCCCGCGACCTTGCGCTCCGAAGCCGAACGCTACAAACACTGTGCCGCAACTACTTGCACTGACCTTCTCTACGAAGAGGGCACATCATCAAGCAGGTCTTATATTTGTCTGATTTAAAAAGCAGAGCGCATTATCGAGCTCCACGTTGGCATTCCACCCGCACTGGTTTTGGCGGAGCTCAATTCCCCGACATTCTAATCCGGCGGACGTTGCAAAGAGCGATTCTAAAGAGGTTTTTTTTTTTGCTCGTTGCTTCTTGCTGTTCCTTGTTCGAAAGAAGAATACGCAAGACCGAGAAGTTTGCCATTGCCAGAAGGTCACTCCGGAAGTGGCACGAACCAGACTGAGAGAGACCAGGCACCTTGTTTTGGGTAATCGGGGAAAGAGCTTGCCAGTGGCGTTTGTTGGGTCTTTCGGTTCCGCGTGTTCCTGGGGCACGAGCTTTCGCAGTGGTGTGGCAGCCTTGCATAGCGTCGTGCGCTTGTTGCCTGAGAGGCACAATATCCATATGCAAGATCTACAGACTCAGCGTGACCTCCTGTGCGCGTGCCTTCCTAGTGCCAGTGTATATTCCAGCACCATGGAGAGGCAGCAAAAAGAGCGAGCATTGACGCAGACAGAAGATGATCTGGATCTACTGCAGGCATTTGACAAGGACGATACAAAAGATCGAAATGAGCGGATAGAAATGCCAGTGTGATAACATGGAATGCGCAAGTTGTGCAATATGATGCTTTAGCAAGATGGCGTTCAACCCTCGGGAGCGCAGTGCAACGTTCTCCATTGGCTGCTAGGAGCGTGTCACTTACGAAACTGAGAGAAAATGCAGTGACTTGTACTGGTGCGTAGGATAAAAGACTCCAGAGTGAACAATTAAACACGAATGAGAATCACAACAGAACTGTCCTAAACGAAGTACATTCCTTACCGAGTGTATGACGCACGCTATAGAGTCTAATATGATTAGGTATTATAAATGTACGATAAATTTGGAGCATCGAAGAAAGTAAATAACAAGACGAAAATTTATGCGTTTTGCCGCATCTGGAACCTACCCACTATAGCAAGCCGCAGCCTTCCAACGATAAATGTCAGATAGGTGTGAAGTACATTTGTGTTTTATGGATCGGCACCTTTCTGTGAACCGTTTTGCAATGCACGACTTGCACAGTGCTGCGTTGAAATAGAGCCGCATAAACTTCATTCAGTTAGCGCTATTCGCTCCGGCAGAAAGAATTTGATTTTGTGTTTCATTCGATTTTTTTAAAGAATTTATTGCGATAGAGGTAAGATATTACGAAAGTCTACGCTCGAATAAAGTACTCGGGCAAATTAAATAATATGCTTTTTATAGTACACTGACAAAGAATGGTAGTCAAGCTGTTTAGATTGCTGAACTCTAGCGAAACAAATGCTACTTTCACAAAAATCAGAGATTTTATAAGTTTCAAAAGGCAAGAAATTGCATACAGATGTCGCGACGAGTGTCTGATTTCGCATATAAACTGGTTGCGTCGCCACATTTTTTTTCGCACTGATCCCAGACGCAAAGCTGCACCACCACTCACTTTAACACACTGATCATCGAGTCTTGCTCTGCGTAGACTTCGCAAGTTTGAATCGAGGGCTCGTAAATTTTGAAATCATGTTTTCTAAGCAATGAATGGTATTATGTTTCCAACCAAATGTTAACGTACAAATAAAGAGACGTAGATTCAATGTTTACGCGCATGAAATATTTGGGGGAGATGACCGCTATGTTCCTCCAAGAATAAAACTAGCTAATACTGCAGTCTAGACTAAATACCTGATGCTGGAGAGATACATGCCAAACCGTCTGGGGCCCCAACTTCGAGCGCATACGGCAATTGTTTTTTTAAATATGCGGAAGTAGGTGCACATTCCAAACAAAGAATAAAAACTTTCCCAAAGATTCACTGAGAAGATGATATGCAGTAGCGGCTTAAAAAAGAAAACACTCTCAGCTGGGCCCTGATCTTCTTGGCCTATTTTTCACTTGGAGCTTTTCCCAGCGTCGATATAGTTCGTAATGATCGTTCATGCTACATTAGTCTTCTTGGGAAGTTTTTGTCAAAGGAAACACTCAGGGAGCTTACACAGAAGAAAAAGCAACACATAGAATAGCCAATGTTGGGATTCGCATTTATTACCTAAACCTCAGCCCCTTCTCTCCTTATGCCTTCTTTAACCGGCCCTGCAGAGATTTCAGCAGACAAGAAATTGTGCTCAAGTGTACCTTTCATTTCATCGACATCATCGATCGAAGATTTTCGCTGAAGCAACTATAGCGTGACTCGGGCATGAGCGTCAATTCAGCTATTGCCTGTGTTATGACGCGTAAAACATTTCAAATATAAAGAAAATAAAGCGGGGGCAGTGAAGAGAGCAGCGAAGTTCCCAAGAGCAGGCGAATGACGACCGTGACGTAGATATAAACACAGTCGCTGTACAAGGCGGTGATTGCCTCGACTCGCGTTAGACTCGTGTGATTGACTTTGCTCCACGATTAGTGAGAGCCTGGCACCATTCCTACGAGGCCGCTTTTAGCATCCATGGGGATTTCCAGGGAGCGACGGATGTGGTCTTTAAGGAACTAGCCAAGCAGAAGTTATGTTTGCTCTCGTTAACGAAGCCTTCTCTTTTATTCTTCTCTAGTGCTGCAACATTGTTTTTCATTTACTTCTCGATCTTACCAAGTTACCTTTTACGTGCTGTTTCTGCTCTTGCGTAGAAAAATGAAAGCGACAGCAGCAGGTGCTTAAAAAAAGTGATTGTAAGAACCCTTAAAATTTTATCTTTTATGTGACTTTATTAAATCGCCTGATTTTCTTTTAAAAACCAAAGCACTGGCGTGGAGCGCCTCATGGAAAGTTTAAAGACATTAGGCGGGCACGGAAGCAGGTTCCCTTCGCTAATTGACTGACCTGTTTCCAGTCGAACAATAAAGCCTGCGAAGCGAACAACTGATGACGTTGAAATAGTAGCTTCTGGAAGAAGTGACTGAATAATTAAATAGTCAAGAGCGTGGAAATTTCATTAGACATCGGCAAGTCATCTCTTTCTACGAGAAATCCTACAGTATAAACTCTTTTAGCGAAGCTGACATAGAACCATTAAAAAAATCACTCCATTGGAGCTGATCAGTATTAAGCCGAAGTTTTGTGTGTATCCAGATTTCCGCCTTTTATTATTGCGTAAATCTACGACTTTTTCTTTTATTAAACTAAAATGTTGTATTTAACCTTGTAATAATTCATTCTACGGGACCTATTGCATTAGCGGATTTCAGGGGCTCTGAACGCGTACCCCAAAGGCACTGTTAAACCTGACATTAAAAATAAATTACTGATTGCTGTAGGCTGCTCAATATTACCTCCATGCGCCCCTTAACACCGGCATAAAACAGGCAGAGAGTGCCTTTGACGTCCATGACTCAATCGTCCGTCTGTGCCACACAGCAAATGACATCCGCGACATGAAAGCACCTCGCCTGGCTAACGTGACTGGATTCGTGCCCTTTAATCGGCGGCGGTATTGTGCTTTCATGCCGGTGCAGAACAATACGTGCAAAGTCACTGCTTGACTGCTGGTAAGTCGGCATCAATTTTTAACAAGTTTAATACCCCTGTCTCACGGACACTGCAAAGGTACTTTGAAGTAATGCTCCATTACTCTAAGGACGAACGCGCGCTGCCACACGGACGCGCCAAAGGACACCTAGCTCAAAGGAGCTTCGAAACAAGGCAGCTCGAGTTTGTCCTTTGAGGCTTCAAGGGAGTACTCTCTCTCCCAGCGAGTTAACAGCATAAATAAATTGAGAAAAGAAACGTTCAATTTTCGTTTTATAAATTCACTCCATAAGATTAGCGGTGTTTTAAAAGATAAGATCATTTGTTTTGTGGCAGTCTCTCCACGCCATACTCTCGTTCCAGATATACGAGCGAGTTGGGCGCAGTGTGGCCAGCACTGTGATGTTATGCTCTGTACTTGGAAAATCATGTCATTATTGCAGTTAAAATTGCGTTGCTTTAACATAATACGGTTATAAAACTAATTTATTTTAAAAAAAATGTGACATTTATGTATTTACATGTGCTGTGAGGTTTGCAATTTAAATAACGCTTTTCGCCGATGAGGGCGCTAAAGAGTTCTTGCGAAGGTCGTTCCGCGACCGTGTAGCACGGACGAACTCCCTTGAAGTAGTGCTCTTTTGGGAGCGTAAAGGAGCATTAGCTCAAAGTGCCTTTAGAGTGCCCGTGTGACAGGGGTATAAGAGCATGCCCACAGGTAGCTCACCTTGACTGGTGGCCCTGCCATGGCGTCGACTTGTCAAGGAAAGTTGGCGATTAAATATCTTCGAGGAAGGCAGTCGTTGCTAACTTAAATGCCGAAATGAATCGGCGCAAAGCGGCTCAACTTTATGCCCCCCAGCACACATGCTGCAGTGTTTAAAGATAGTGAAATGCAATGCCTTTATGTCTTTGTACCACAGGATCGGTAATGTGGAACCCAAGGCTCCAGATGGCTTCCAGTCATTTATGAAAGCGAAGCCGTAAGAGCACTTGGAAGTTTTCTCAATACGTCGGGTGCAGCATGGAGATCGTACGGGAAATTTTGAAGAGGCGGCGTATGTATTTTTTCTATATCAGCTAGCCCGAGAAATTCAATATCTACCACAGGCATCCAATGGTGTGAGGACTTATTAGATTGCATGCTAATTCAAACTGAGATATCCAAACTTCTTCTAGAAAATCGTACATACAAACAAAACACTCTATTGCCTAACCTCTGCTGTGAACCATCACAATGCTATACTTGGTCAGATGAAAATCCCAACTACTTTCGGCAACATAGACGCCAAAGGGGAAGCGCATTTGTGGTGTGGCATATTTGGGAGCAATTTATTGGAGCTGGAATTCCTTTAAGAATCTCTGCGAAGAAAAAACGGCACGCCTCCCATCGTAAAGCACGTAATGTCATTATTATTCGTTTCAAATGTAATGCAGTAGAACAAAAAATCTAAGAAACGCAATGCACACTCAAGGGTGTCATACGAGCCATAGCTTTCCTTTGTGCCTACATATACACACAAAATAAAACTTTTTTTGACGGCATTTTAAAGCAACCTCAATCACTCTGTACGATATTTCGTGCACATAAGCGATTGCAGCCACGTTGTATAGACCACTGTACAGTTGTTGCTTTCGGGCGGTCCTTCGGTTTGTGAGGTTAATGTTCCCGCCATGATCCTAACCGCAACCATGCTTGAAAATATCCTAGCGGATGCGGGATTTTTTTGTTTTTCTTTAAGAAATTCTATTCAATTGAGTCTTTGATTCTTTGATTGCGCTTCTTTTGTCATTTGCTTTCGGCCAAAGCTTCAGTGTTTTTTTTTAAATGCAAAGCCGCTGAGTTCTGTGTTTGCCTGCGATTTGTACAATGCAATTAAAGCAGCAGCAATGCTAAGTGTGGACAGGAAGAGAACGCGTCAACATGAACTTTGCAGTAGAAAGAGCCAAACATTTTTGAGCATGTAGAGGAAGAAATAAAGCTATTATCTGTGGCAAGGCGAGATAGTGTTATCTTGCCTTGTGGCTTAGGTTATCGAGAGGAGGATAAAATGGCTTCATTAAAACACTACTTCGACCGTTGACAATAGCAACAGGAGACGCATTTAACATGAAATATTCGATCTCGAATGCCGCCGCTCTTACTGACTTAACGAAGAGGTCACTGTCCATAAAGCCCTATAATAAAGACTGACTTCCGTACAGTGCGCTTAGGGTATGCGAATAGGAGTTTGAGATGGTTTCGGAGTAATAATCTCAACCATGTACTTACAAAATGTGTTTTGTATCACATCCTATTCCTGTTGCCGGCTGGCTGTATGGCTAGGGAAGACATCGTCAGCCAAGTAGTAAATTGGTCGTCTGTGTGGTCTCCATCCTCACACCATATTTATGTAGTTACAGTGGAACCAGCTGTGCAAAAGCTCTTTAGTGCCAAAAATGACCACTTTCTCCAGCAGGACAGCACAACCCGGCAGCTTTGCTTGATTTCAGATGTCCTTTGCATGTGTTAACTAAAAAAATGTATGTTTAATTATTTTATCGCTTTTACCCAAGAAATAGGAATGACACCATCATAAAATAACGCGAGTGAATGATAGAGAGCTTGTGGGCAAGTTGACTTTGTGGAATAAAACTTTTATATGCAGCCACTATGATGTGCTTTTTTGTAATGCGAAAGCATAGGTCCAACTAACACAAAAGCCGTAAGCCGGCCGTTGTCTAGGGTAAGAAATTCTGAGTATGTCAGAACATCTTTTGATGCGGTACTGAATTTCGATTCGGTGCAGCATTATGCTGGTCAACGCATCTGCGCATGGCCACCATTCATCGCTTGGACGCGTGAATAAAGGTTTTCACCCGCCAGCTTCCGTCTCTTGGCAGTGCCTGCATCATAATTCTACGTCCACATAAGCAGAGTACTGTGCACCGGGACTCCAGGTGGCGAAACAGTCCAACGAAACTATCCTGGCGCTGGCTTCGTAGTCCCTAGGCACGCCGGCATGCGCTAAACTAATCTGTTTATCCGCCTTGTTCGGTTCTACATATAACGCTTTCGCATTCTCACACGTAAGCAGTCCTAAGTGTATCTGCCGAACATTAAACTAGATGCCTCGTGCAAAATACAATGGCGTCCGAGACTGCAGTCAACGTTTTGGAATAATTTCCTTTCATATAAGCAATACAAACTCAGTACCGCTATAATAAAAAGTCATTGCCTGTATTATTCATGTTTATTTATTTATTATTTTACAATACTGCCGCTCTCAGCCGAGAGCCTAGCCGAAGGGCATGAACAATGATTTCTTGTACGCGTACAAGTATACGTGCGAGTGACACAAATCACGGAGAAA
The DNA here is from genome assembly GCA_030143305.2 of Amblyomma americanum. Lineage (NCBI taxonomy): Eukaryota > Metazoa > Arthropoda > Arachnida > Ixodida > Ixodidae > Amblyomma > Amblyomma americanum. Next base: position 247,066 of record JARKHS020000020.1, read on the forward strand.
CGACATAATTCATCAAAATACAAGCGACAAGGTAATAGAAACATACAATCGAAAACAACGTAGTGTATAATGACACAGTGGTTTCTCAATGCACAATGTTTTCTCGTAGAGTATAATGCACAGTGGTTTCTCAGCGAAATCATATTGTAGTTTCTATTTCCCTTCTGTTTCTCTTCTAATCTTCATTATGAACGAAACTAGTCATTTGTGGTTCTGTGGCAACGAAAAGAGGGATTGTGTATGGCCCGATACAAAAAATGAAGCCGCCGGTATTGAATGGGCATCGCCAACTAAGTGATTTGATCTGAACATCTTGAGCTCTGTCATCACGGCGCGCAATGAATGTTCTCTAAAATACCTCACGGAAAATGATTTTTTTTTTACTCCACAAAGACGCATGTAGCTGTAAAATTGACATGTACTGCTGCGATGTGATAATGCTTTCGTTTACGTGTCCTTCATTGATGGTACTGGTCTGCCTTTTCACCTTCAATAATGGTGCTTCGGCTTACCAGATGGCAGCAGCATATGATATGAAAGACGCTTTTATAAAATTACGCTATTGCCTGTTTAAATATATTGCACCAGTTAACAAAATTGCACGACAGTCTCAATATGTTCTTTAGGATAAAAACTCGTTAACTTGTGGTATCTGCGGCACAAAACTTCCGAGGAACAATTGATCCTTGGGAAGGATAACCACTGCTAATCATGGTTTTCAGGCTAACCTCTTAGGGTTGTTTCCTGAGAGACAAATGGTTGGGGTAACGCAATTGCTGCCTGAAGGACTAACTCGTCCTTCCTGCTTTAAAGTGCATCCTTACGAGTACAATAAACACGACATGGGAAGGGCAGTGGTATGTGCCAGCCTATGCACGCACAAACATCCCGAAGCTTTAAATTATGGTAAAAAATTTTATCAATCTTTAAAACTGAGCACGATAATTTCGACAGCGTCAATGCGCACAGGTGCAAGTTGAGCATAGCCTGCAAGTGGCTCGATGGTAAAATCCTCGATGCCGCTATACCAGTACCAAGCGAGAGACCGGCAATGACATGAAATATTTTGCAATTATTGTTGTATGAATACGCTTTCTTTGCAGGTCTGCCGCGTGTTGAACGCAGCAGGGCTAGTACTGGTGATTTCAATGAATTCGCCGCCATACTGCGTTGGCGGTGCGAAGTAGCCTACGAAGGATGGACGCGCGCAGGACGCGTCTTTATTTTCGTCGCGTTTTTCCCACATTTTTGCCACTGAGGCGTTTCTGCCACTTTTATTGCGGTAAAATCCTATCTCTGCTTCAGGGATGTCTGAACAATAACGAGATAGAAGAATTGTGTTAAGTGGCACTCCGCGAGTTTTCCTGTGACCTCAGTGCACAACGAGCACGAGAGCAGGAAGCTTCCACGCTTTAGCGGAATGCTTTCCGGTCCTTGACAGCACAGTTTTTAACAGACACCGAGGCTGTATTTTTAAAAACAATTGCTTAGACCAAAGGGACACATATAAATACGAGGCGCTATTTGTGAACAAACATCGCTGAGCACACATGACTGACGCGTACATTCCCAGCACTAAGACGTTTACGCAAGGCTGTCTCTATGACTACAAGCGTGTTTTGCCAAGCACGGATAGGGGGGCGTGAAATAATTTTATTCAAATTGAATTTTTTTTTATTCTTTTCGCTATTGCCCCATGCCGTCGCCGTCACTCGAATCAATCCGTCGGATGGATGTATTGTTATCATTGAACAGAACCGAATGAAAAGAACTAGTTATTGGCAGTGTATTCATTATTTAAGGCTACTGCTTACAAACTCACTTATTGCGAACAGCCAGAAAGCACAAGGCACAAATATGGCGGCTCGGAAAGCAGCGCAAGAAAATAGAATTATTTTTGCTTTAACTTTGTACATGTACACAGGAGTGGAATTAAGTCTTCATATTTAAAGTAGCGCGGAGTAATGATATTTATGTGCGCATAAAAAGTAAAATGATGCCATTTTAATAAATATAACTCGACAAACCTTGCCGGACAGGACGTTTTAGCGTCAGAAATCCGCATTGTAGCTTCCTTTTGCGCAATTAACCTGAAAACCACGAAGTCTTGCTTTTCCGGTAGTGCCCAATTTAAAATATTGCACTATCAGCACTATCATTTCTCTGTTATACAAATGTCTTCATCGTCGATGTCATTTAGATGTTAAATACTCTCCAGAGTATGCGTCACCATATGCCACAGACCGTTCACGTATGGAGTTTTCAAACGCCAGAGTCATATTTATTCCTTGTCTATCGTTTATTCCTTCATCCTCTTCTCGTTCTTCATGGCTTAAACTGCATGCTTCTGTTTCTAATCCACATGAGGTAGCAAGAGCATTGCTATCGATCATCCTATGAACTCAATAACACCGCGAAGTTTTCAATTACTTGATTCTCTCGCTCCAGAAACCAGAATATTTGGCTCCCATGAGGCTGCCACCATAAAATATCAAGCGCGAAAATAAAGCGAAATTTTCAAGCAAACGGCGGTCAATCTAGTCTGATCCGACAAGTAGCCCTCTGTACTGCAACTAGGTGCGATCACTTGAGGCGCACCATCGAAGTCGTCGAGGTTTCCAATATGCCTTCCCTACAAGTAATCTAATTACGTCATGGCTTCGAGCTCACGGGATCACATCCGGCCAGTGAGGATAGAGAATCTTGCCCGGCACACGTGCTGACCAATAATAATGTATTACTCGTGGCCGTGTTCTGCAGGTCTATGGTTCTTTTTTGGGGGAATGGACTTTCTGCGCACTATAGGTCGATAGCCGTGAAAGGTACCGTGGCTTATGCTTCCTAGCGTAAGTCAGAAAGTGTGTGATTTGCTTTTTTTATCATGATTCATACTTCCAGCACTCTGAAGGCTGGTATGATGTGGGTAGTTACATAGATATGAGAGACAGTGCCCCAAGCAGCAAAGGAGGAAGACCACTACTGGCACCGAAACTTTGATGCGGCGTCAAAGTACAGTGCCATATAGCTTAATGCAAAGGAGACGCTCAAGACAGAGGCGCAGATGCAGTCATTGGAGTATGAAAACACTTGCGGATAGCACATAGAAACAGCAACATGCACTCAATTTTCGTGCAAATAGATGTCAAAGAAAGGCTCAGTGCATTTTCCTAAGCATTGAGGAAATGCTCGCAAAAGTTCCACATGGCATAATCATTGGTGCGCGGCACCATCATGTGCGCAAAGATGTTAGATGCTGCTTCAGACATTATAATGAAATGAGCTATAAAAACGGCGAATGGTTAGATTCTTACCATGTCAAAGATGCGGCCAATCATTGTTAACGCGTTCGCACATCGTATTAGCCAGAGGTCTCATTATCGAAAACGATTGCACTATCCTTTGTCACGTTTCTTTTAGTTTCGTCCAGCTTTTCTCGACTTTCTCACTTTAACCCTCAATTTTACCCTTTGAAGAGTTAACCTTGAGAAATAGTTACAACCTTACGCATAGCTGCTTATTTTTTGCGCTGTTCACAGATACACTTTTATTTTAAACGTGCATAGGCCGAAAGGCCAATTATTGCCACATTATAGATATGTCTTTCATGATAACCCTACCGCAAGCTTTCAAACATACCCAGCAGAGATAAATTGATCATTGAAGGAGTTTCAAGCTTCTCTGAAAACAAGGGGCAATGGATTAGTGATTCCTAGTTTTTCATCTAAACAAACAGTTCTAACCGCGCCTGGGATAGTAAGACGAATTCTTTAAAATTCGAATATTTCAGCTGCACGTTTGTTTTTTAAGCACATAAATTTATGATAACAAAACAATCATTTTGTTAGGTCGCATTTTTCCGCACCCATCGTTTTTTCCTATTTCGCGTTATGTATTTATCATTACTCATCACACAATCCTGGATACGACTGCCTAGAATAAGTTTTTTTCTTTCATTTCGTGCGTCCACACACATTTTGCTTCAAGTCATTTCCCCGTAAGTTGAAACGTTAACGAAGAAGAGACTTTGAGGCTCTTGTATGCTACACCAGCGATGCGCATCAACTCTGCAGAAATAAAACTATAAAAAGATCAGTGGGGCATTATTTCATACAGTTCAAAAAAAAAAGGTTACTTATGAAAACTTCGTAAACATGCTGCATTTACGGTAGATTAAAAGCTAATTTAAAAACTATTTACATGGACATTCCTCACTGAACAGTTCAATTTTCTGCCTGGTTAAATGCCATTTATACATAATTCCAACTTTCGAATCTGTAGTATTGTGCTAGACGCCGCAATAGCCTGAAAAACTGAGACGTTCATCACTCTAAGTAGCGACTCTCTCAAACCTTAGCCAGTTCTTGGGCGCATAAATTTTCTCTTAGCTTCTCAGGGTCATTCGATGCAGACAGTTTTCGGCGAGGACACATCGCAGTTCGATTTGTCACGGTGTGTTATATAAATAAAAAGGACTCATGGTGTCGTTCTTACTAGCCGTGAAATAAACTCCTCATACAGTCACTTTGCAGCGGAGCTTTTGCGAGATGCCAGCAGAAAACTAATATTAGTGTGACAACTCAGTGATCATGTGAAATGTACAACGAAGCTTGTCGCATTCCCAAAAATACGAACGAAATATTATTCAATGAAAGATAAGAGAATATAATCAGGTCGGTGATGCATACAAGGAAACCGTCAGCCCTCGTAGCACCAAAATTTAAAACTCTGTGTATCGAAATCAGAACCCGTTCCAATCTTCTGTTTCCTCTGGACCCCTCTCTGCCTTCATGGACTATCAAAGCAAACTTTCTTATTTTTTGTTTTTATGTTATCCGTGCTACTGTCCAGAGAAGCACCGATAGCAAGTAAATGGCAGCCGAAGACTCACTCTGATGCTTTTAAAGAAATTGGGTTTTGCTCCAGAGACTGTGGCATAATGGACGCCACTCTTGTTTTCCTCGGTGAAGGAATTGCAGTTTACGAACCATTCATCTTTTTAGCGGGAGCATTTGCCATCGGCGTCACTGTATGTCTGCGATAATGCGCTTAACGTGATTAACACTATTGTGCACAGGCATCGTAAACTTCCGATAAAAGTTATGAAATACCTGGAGTTCATCAATCTTCATTTATTTTTAAAGAACGTAAAAATACTAAGTTACATAATAAGCGAATGATGTCGGAAAATATTTATGTTTAGCGCATTTTGTAATTAATACGCATCCCAGAACGACAAAACTATTGGGAAATGCGCAAGCGTATGCCACAAAATCAGGATCAAATTCAAACTGCTTCATCACCTTCCACTTAAGTGCTGAGACCTCAGACCCTTTATATGGTTTTGTTGATAAGATAACATTATACCTATTTTTCATGAGGCCTTCTTCACTTCTGGCAGCCAAAGTTTGAACTTTTATTTGACCAATACGTTGTAAACGACAGTTCCTCCAATTTTATTTCCAGTTCATGTATTTCTGGGAGCAAAAATGAAAATCGTTTACATTTACAGGAATGCGCAGCATATTACCTGGTTAGGTGACCAAGCAGAACCCCACAGTTTTCTGGCGCTAGTGTAACGCGAGTGGGTGCAAGCCATTGGCATTTGCTGAATTGTGGTACACTCCTCCATGTACATGCCAGCATCCTACCATATTTCTGACTGCATAGTGCCGATACGACAGAACTTTCACGTTCAAAGCTCGTTACCCGACTTAATCTGTGTTACATATAAATATTTCCATCCCCTTGTGCCATAGAATTGGGATCTGCCTTTGCATTAATGGTCAGGTCATGTTTCAGAAGTTACCGATCACACAGGGCTGCATATAGGCTTCCATGCCTGCGTGTTATGTAATATTAAAATATGAACCGGTTCAAGGAAATGACAACCATCCTTTGAAACAACGATGTTTTCTATTTGTATTACGTGGCTATCCTAAATAAAAACCGAATGACAAACAGCTCACTTTTATATATAAATATTAATGACATGCCACGCTAGGTCAGTTTAAATGATATTTTTTGATTGCAAGGAGGGTAAAGCTCTATGTACAGCCTTTAACTCTCGTTCTCGATGTACAGCCGTACCAAAGTTTGAATAAATGAATGAAGAATGAAATTTAAGAATGAGGGGAAAATTAGGCGCCATAATGCAAGGAGGCTCCGCATTGATCTCCAACACCTTAAGATATTTACGTGCACTAGGATCGCACAGCCCACAGGCATTTTGCTATCAGTAACTCAGCGTCTGATCCCGCCAGTGGCGATTGCAATTAGATGAAGGCAAGATTGGCAAAATGCCCAACGCTCATAATAAAATAATCCAAGGTGGTGATCGAGATTATTTTGCAGACCTCGACTACGTCGGGCCTCACGGACAGCAGTCCTGTATTCCCACGAGTGAATTCATAATTCGTCAAAGTGATTTCAATGCTCAGGTCTCTCAGAAAGCTAAATGAATTATTCAGAAACACGCGTATCATATTTTCCTCCGGACGTAACTCTCTGCTAGGTTTTTTAGTTTTTCTAGCAATGAATGCACGACAGACTTTTGCAAGTTCTTCCTTAACATCATCACCGTGAGCGCAGGCCTTTGAGATGAGTCGGCATCACCGTATAGTGAAGCCAATCGCTCCCGCGTGGACCTCCAGCCAAAAGCAGATAGTTATCCAGATGGGTTACATCGACCTAGGATACGTGGGACACATGAGTCTGATCCTGGGTGCAGTTGTGCAGCCCCTCTCGTCGCTGATTTTTCAAGGTGGATGAAAAAGTTCTGAAGTAATTTATATGATTGATTGATCGGTTGCTTATTTGACCAAATTAATAAATTTTCTCTGACAGGGTGTTACCGGGAAATATTGCAGGAGCTTAACTGTTGTGCGCTAGCACACATAGCGCGTCCGCAGGAGCTCTGCATCATTATCATCATCATCATCATCCAATATGTTAAGCTAATTACATTACAAAAGCCTCTCCCAGTGATATCCAGTAGAGTGGTTGTAGCTAATTACTTTTAATGAAGGAAAAGAAAGGTTCCTGTAGTGGAGGCCCAAATTATTGTTTCCCACAATGAAGCGCTTGTCACGCTTAGAGAGTGAATTTTTTGTCTCGATTTAAGAAAAATTCTGAACTTCAGGTTCTTTTCTAGAGCGTGAAAATCACAGGAGTCTCTGTATTCTCTTTCTCCATACACTCCGCCACCCGTGAAAGCTCCATCTTCGAGGACCCCACGCGACACGCTCATCTCCAACACTTTACGAAACAATCAGACGGATCGATATTATTACATTCACCTGAATTGATGATGCAACATTGACTACTATATTAAGTAGTTGCTTTACTTATTGGGTGTTTTCAAAATTTTAGTCTTTTTGTAGTCATCCGCTATTATAATCTATTCTCTGCCGCTATCTCAGGCTTATAGTGCAGTTGCGTTGACGGTTCCAAGTTTTTCATTCTACTTTTACGGTACGAGTCCGCTAGTCTTTTTTTTTTGCTCATATCCTCTGGTGATGTTTCATTTCTTTTTCTCTTTTTCTTGAACCCAGAGCTTCAGGAACACTGGCAGTGTCTTTCTTTTATATCTTAACGAAGACCGTTACAGTCTATCAGCACGTCTGTTGAATATTTTCAGGAATTATCTTGTTTTTACAGTGCAAACTATAGTAATGGGAAAGGTAACTCCAGACCTCATCGCAATTATCACGTTCGCGTCCGGATTCAGAGCTCCGCTTAGTGGTTTGTTGCATTTAGGGTTCCTTTGTGCCAGCGTTGTTTTCAAATTTCAATCATAAAAATATTTTGATGCGTCGCAGCAGTTTACGACGGTCGCATGCCCGAAAATTGCTAAAACGCTTATTTTCGCAAAAATATTTTGGCGTTGCTAATTTCAGCTCGCCCTCCAAAATGGCGCAGAATTCAACGTCCGGTCCATATTCGGCTTTCACGGTAACACAATCGCCCGGCAATCAACCGCTTTTGGAGGTGAACAATATGGTTTCACCGAGGTTGTGATATCACTAATCACACTTTGAGAACGAAGGTTTCGTCATTAGTAGCGAAATGTATTCTTTGCCTCCGCTTCGCACTTTTTGTTTTCCCAAAACGCGGAACGCAACTGCGATCGCAATCGCGTATTCTTCGCCGCAGTCACCACCCACTTTGGCGCGCAATCGTATGGCGCCTTCAAGAGCTTCGAAACGCCTCTCAAGCATTCTGTGAGCGTTTCTCCAGAGGTTATAAATAGCTAAGAAAGGCGCGCAGGTAATCGATGTGGTGAAGGATGAAAACCGCGCAGATATTTCAGGAAATCAAACTTACAGAGGCTCAGATGTTCTGCTGTCATGAACTACTACTTAAGCAGAACTCACACTCAGGATGGTGCTTTTTGTTTGGGTTCTTTTTCCTTTTCGCACATCCCATTGCCTCAAAGTTGCAGCAGTTAATTTCACTTGGCTCTTACTGACTTTTCTGCCTCGCTATAGATCTTACGCTGTATATTTTCTGTATTTAGACGTCGCTTTACTTTGACTTTTTTTGTGGCTCACTAAATATGTTTTGCGCTTTTATATTCCTTGCATTATACATATTTTGCCTTAATTGTTGTTCCACATTGGATCACCCAGTGACGTGTGCTCGCTTTCCCCTTTTCCTGCTCCCCACTCGCCACTCGTACGGGGTGGTTTTCACACTCGGCTAATTTCAGAGACACTCATACTGCTTACGAGCAACAAAAAAAAAGAGCCAAGGTTTACGCTTGCTCACACGGAGTTTCGAGACTTGCGCAGCATAGCGAAGTGCACTCACCTATTTTTTATTTGCTTTTATTGACAGTCTTGCGCAAGATGGACTGGAACTGGCTTTCTGCATCAATAAGCTTCAATCTAGCGAAGACGTAATTTTTCTTGGGTGCTCCTTCTCTTTAACCACGTGGAAAACATTCTTATTCCCCAGTAAATAGTAGCGGGGTGTTCAATATGATATACTGCACCGACGACGGCGGCATATCCCACACTGTTCCAAAAAAAGGTTCCAGACACTACCAGTGAGGTAATATTATATGTATACACAGCTTTCACTGGTGTTCTTGTTTTAAAATTGGTCGCATAGCAGGCTCGACAAAGTAAAGCGTAGGTATTTCAAAGTGTTCTGCTGTCCTCTTTCGCTGAAAGAAAACGGTGAGTGAGTCTTTGGAATGGGAGGACCGAAATTGTATCACATGATGCGAGTTTGATGGTTTGACACGGTGATAAGAGAAAAAACTTGAGGGGACACTTAAAAACTCTGCCCTAAGGGCATGACGTGGTAGCGTTAATGGGTCCCTTTAGCGCCGTGGATATTTTTGCAGAAACGGCTGTTGTTTTTCCTTTAACCGTCACAAGACGCTTAGCCTACTGTTAAGAGTACAATGCCATAGCATTAGAGATCCCTCCCGCGCAAGTACTCCTTCTGTTTTGCCTAGCTTCTACCTACCCCCCCCCCTCCCCCATATGCGGAATTGATCAGTCACTGCTTCACATTAATAAATCGCAAAGAATCCTAATACCAACACTGCCATAGTATTGTGGCGGTGATGCGATGGGCCACTGCCCCGCCAGGTGGCTGTTTGAAAGAGAGCCAATGGTGGGGCATGTAAGACCCAAGTTGCTCTTCTCGATCTCCCGTAGTGTTCATGCGATGCGCCATGGTAGCCATGTAGCCATTTCATTGAATGTATTTGAATTAGTTTCATTGCCACTTGCCACGGCAATAAGTGGCTCATAATGCAATGAGCTGGTCGCCACCTGTAGTAGTGGCTGGGTTGCCATAATGTCGCCAGGCAACGTGAACTATCTCGATCAATCATCAATCAAGTTTGCTTGCAATCCGATGAAGAGGTTGCTACCAGCCCGGCGAACAGGTTGTCATGACGTAACATGACGTCACAAGGTGACGTGACCTGCTGAAAGGGTTGGTCACTTACCTTTCTAGGTAATCCAATGTCAAAGCCGTCTTTTAAGCTGAACGAGATTCTGAACGATATCGTGTTAAAGTTTGAGATACACCTTGATACCGCTGCGGTGCCTACTCCTGACGTAAAGTGCCCTGCATGCAACATTCTCGTAAAGCCAGTGACAGAACATTCTAAAATAGTATCCGATGGTTGCCCTGTAATAAACTGCCTCAAGTTTGAAACGATTCAACGACTCGCCTCAAGTTTTATCTGTAATAAGCAAGGTCGGATATATTTTCAACTCTTTCAAGAAGCTCAAGTACTTGTGCTCAAAGCCGCAACCAGATATGAAAGGTTGAATTTCTTCGACCTTAGTGTCCACAACTACTTGAGGATAAAATTCCAAATATTTTGAAATCAAAACAAACAAATCATGACGCATCACCACATAAATTCATTCCATTGACATTATTAAGAAATTAATGCTTTTTTTCAGCTATTTTCTTGGAATTTTCGCTGATATCAACACTCCTTAGGACTCCACTGTGTGATCTTCCACATTGACTGAATATCTTCTTTATATACGGAGTGTTGTGTGCTTTCCACCCACTGCTATCAAGCCGTATGATTACTTCATTGCCTGACAGAAGTGATCTGATACTTTTGAGCCTTTTCTAAAGGCGTTTTGTGTCAAGTAACTATTTTCTTACTGCCTGCTGTGCGTTATTCCCGTATGCTTATATTTGTTTATGCGTCCAGCGGAACTTTCCGCATCAGTAAACGAAATGAATTCGTAAAAAAACTCTCAACTTGTGTTCAAGCACACATGGTGACATCAATGCTTTCTTCTACAAAAAAGAAGAAAAATATTGGTCCTAAGCTACACATTATATGTGTTTGGAAGTGTAAAAAAAAACGCACACTAAGCCTAGAATCAACAGGAAGCCGTGAAGGCGTAAACGAAAAGAAGTGCAAAGCATAAAGGCCAAAGAAAGGGGAGAAGAAGGTGCTAAGAAGAGCTGGAGCAGTGAATATAAATGATCTCTTAGCGCAGCAGGTGACAACCGTCCAGGCAGAAAACGTGGTTCAAATTTCTTTACTAACCCCCATTTCCTGTTCCGAAGCCATCGTCAGCAGTTTCTAACGCTTTCAAATTGGCAACAGATAGAGTTAACAAAAAAGAGAGACATAGGAGGCGAGCTTGACGGCACTGTTTGTATTATGTGTTCAGGCATTTGTTGTCAATTTGAAACAATGAACACGCTCGCCCAGCAAGAAGTACTTCTAAGCTTTTAACACCCTACTCCCAGTCACCGCTGACGCGCATAACAATGGACTCCTGCTCCTGGCTAGATTTTTTTTTTCTGCTTGGTATGGCTGGTGCTCCAAATATACAGGCAGAATGGCACAAAAGAAACAGATGCCTTCCTCGACGTCAACAAAAGGTTTATTGCCGAGGAGATTCCATCAGGAGAAACGGGCCGTGAACGCATAGGCCCGTTTTCGAAGGCCCCGAGATAAGGAAAATGAATGGAAGGGTAAACGAGAGACCGATAATAAACAGATGTTGAGTGTTTGACTGAACGAACCAATTCGGCATTGGATGCCAACATGTTCTTCGAAGGGTGATCAATGCATTCCATATCAAAACGAAAATAATCCCGCTAGGAGATTAAAAGAGTGAGTGTTTACGAAAAAAAAGCACAGCGCATGTCCTTTTATTCATAGAAACCAAGCCAGTTATATCTTTTCTTAAGGCGATAAAAATTTACAGAATGAGTAAAGAACAATACGTGACTGAACATGGTGTGGCAATGTGGTAAAAGATTGAGGAATTACACCAACCAGCAATCTTAAAACAAAACCATCATGCATTGTTTGTATAATTATGTAGTGGAGTTACAAGCGTGATTTACATTTCGCGTTATTTCAAGTCACACAACTGTAGGAGATAATAACCCCGGAAGACACGAGTCCATCTTCGTGATGAAAAGTTATAACTCCGCATATATGCAGACGGCAGTTTTTTCCTTTCAATGCCAACATCTTGAAGTTTACACAATCTTCACGTTCTGCATTTACTACGATATCGTAATGAATTTTTTAAGAAAGTTTCATTTTTATTTGCATGTAGGTACCAGCTAAATAACTCTGCATACTTTTACTTACTACCATCCGGCCTGAATAATGGACAATGATTCGATATTGGCCGTGCTGCAGTAATGCGCTGTGATTTTGCAATTGAAGCAGACAGTGCGTTACCTTTAAGGTTAACAATACAGGAGCCCACTAAAACGAAGATTGTGCTATTTGCGCCAAGCTTAAAGGACCCGCTATACAGAAGCCGAAATATATTTCGACCTCAATATAAGCAACAGGAGCCTTCACTACATGGAACGCGTCAAGTAGCGCGGAAAATCGCGGCAAATACTGAGGTGGTTACAAAAGGGCCCAAATATCACATGTGCGTACCGAAGAGAGTTAGGCCGGATCAATTCGACTCATATAGAGGCAATACGATTGATTTTTTTCTAATTTGCGATCTATTCTCATCTGGATTCAAGTCAAAAATTTTATTTCGCTCTTCCTTCCATCGCAAAACTTATTATATTCCAACTTTTATTCTGTTCTGATCTGATCCCTTCTTTTATTAACTTTTGCTGCGCCTCTCTTATTCATTTTCATATCCAGCCCGGAGTTCATTGTCTCTTCTGCAAATGGAGAGAGAGAGGTTGGAGGCGAGAGAGGTGGCGCGAGGCGGAGGGAGGTGTGTCCACCTCAGGTGTGTCCACCCGGCAGGTGTGGCCACCTGCCGGGTGTGACGGCCGTGGTCGCTAGGTTTGCTCCTCAACGAGCACCTTCTACGCTCTGTGCGCAAATAATAGTTACTTTTATTACTTTACACCGAATGCGTTTCCCAAACTATTTGGAGTTTGGGTATATAGACAATTTTATTGAAATTTCTGTCCTGCAGAGGTTTCGTTTATGACACAATTGTTAGGTTTGCGAAATTTGCCGTCATTTTCTACGGTGCATGTGAGGCTGTACGCAGGTCACCGTTCATATAAGGCGACCGCTATTGCCTTGATATGATTTTTGGGCTGTTTTGCGCCTTCATTATCTAATGTCATTTAGCCTTTTAAACACTGCAGAGGCAGCTAAGCAAACTACCCGAACCGTTCCACTGAGCGGAATCGCTCAGCGTAGCCGCTGCTCACAGCAGTGGTCCCTCTTTGTTGATGCACCTGCGTGCCACCCTGCTTACCTCCTTGGCCACCCTGAATACCCTTGACATGCGGGCGTCTAGTTTAGACCTGCGCGCGACGTAAGATTAAACGCACTAAATAACTTACGCGTGTTGCGCCATCAGCAAGTCGGCACGTGCTGACAGATTGCAAGCTGAAAGCATAGCGATGGGAACAAACCTAGGAAAACACAGTCAGTCAAATGTTGTTTGCGGTACGCCCATCCCCCCTCCCCTCCCTGAACACCCTCATTCATCTACCGCTGAGGACAATTGCGCTAGCTTGGAGTGTTGAAAGCTTTACAGCATTGTTTGAACGACGCAGAAAAGAATGCAGTCATTCATAGAAGTTGACGAAATGCGAGTTAGCAAGTGAAAGCAAATACATGCATCTGCGTTGTCTCGCCCCCCATTCTGTTGGTGGTCCTTATAGTGGGGTGGAGCATACGTGTTCCCTGGTGCTTATGGGCTTTTCAGTGGTTTGGTTCATGCCGTGGAAATATGTTTTTTTATTTCTCGATGCAGTCAAAGGTAAGCGCTCATTCATGATTCTGCAAGAGTGAACCAATCGTAATCGCATGGCGCAGACGTTCCGCCTGTTAACTGCGCCTACATACTTTACGCAATCAACGATCTTAAGTTGCATAATTTTGTTAGAATTTTATTGTTAACAAGGCCCACGTTTATGTCTATAAACTATCCGAGCAACTTCTGGCAACGTATTGTATCCGGTCGCCGAACTGTAAAGTGACTCAAATTTATGATGGCTTTGAGCAGTTGGGTATCTAAGCATTAGGCATTAGCCAATACAAATAACTAATGCTCTTCTTCACTAAATGCACAGAATTGAGTTGCAAAGAATTATTGTAAGGTGTCACAGTGCAGCTTCTCATCAAATCTATGAAAGGGTGACACTCCTCGTGGCGTTGAATGAACCATGCAGAAACGTTTGATTTTTCTTATGAGCCAGCACATATAATCTTCTGTCTAAACTATTTGAAAAGTTCAGCCGAATAAATAAGATTGTGTGAGTAATTTGAAGTGAATGTGTGCAAAGAAATAGATATGTGCTAGCATTGTGGAGTGCAGCATAGAGAAGTGTTATTGAATGTTTGGTTCCTCGTTAACGCACCGAATACGCCAGTCAGCTTCGAAAATCGATGTCACATGATGAATGCCACGTGTGTATATTTACAATAGCATGGTCATTGCGACCTGGCGTAGCAATGACGTTTATTGAAATATAGGCTTGCAAGCCAAAACTTTAAGTGAATGTCTCGGATTAGGAAAATAAAATTTTATGCTTATGAAAGTGCATCGGCTACGTACTTTGAGAAAATCGAAAAACGTCCAAATGCTCTGCAGCAAAAGTAGGGCAGAGTGGAGAACGATCTTTCCTAAAAGAAATCATAATTGGTCGTTAGCAAAAGACGCATTATAAATATTCCGCGGTCATAAAAAGGAACAAAACCTATAAAAAAAATGTAGGGTTCTAACGTAGCTAAACTTAGTAGACGTGCTAAAGCATGTGTTTAGCCCTGTTGGCTCATGGTTTTATTTTGTTTTTGTTCAATCGTCGGCACGTCTGATATTAGACTCTGGTTAAGTTCTGATGGGGGTTAAGCTCATCTGATTTGCTCTCGCCGCAGCTGAAATCTGACGAAGACGACGATGTGCAATACACATCGCGCGAGTGTGTGTCGCAGTTTAACACGAAGCGCGTTCAGCTGGGATGAAAGCTGATCTTTCCGCGCCGCCTCTTGTTGGAAACCCAGTCGCGGCAATATTTATTTTATTTCTGCATGGGGCTGTTCCTATGCTTGGTTTCGCCAAGGTCACCTTCAAGGTCAAGCTTCACAAAAACTTGTTGAGCCGGTTAGACATCGTGAAGAAGTGCTTTCGCACCAAAGTACGAGGCATTGTATTCTGGCACAGGCAAACAAAGGATTGTAAATACGCTCAAGGGTATTCGACTTGTGTCTAATAATCCTTTGAACTGCATAGGAGACAGAGATTTCGCGCCATCAATAGAGAGTTTTATCATGTTTTGTTCGCGCATAAAGATTCTTAGGTTGAAGCTTCACATAAGCAAATCGTGGAGAGAACATACAGAACATATTAGAAAGGAATGAATGGAGTATGATTTCAATATTTTAATTATATTAAACCCATATTCCATATCCCGAAATGTTCAAATACGTTGCCTCTGACTCAATTCGCGGCACTAGTCACAAATGGTTTACAAGGAACATGGTGTTACAATGAAAGAAAAACAAGAACAACCCCAAATAGCATCTATCCGTACTCTACGGTCATTACTGTCTACCTCAACTACGAATATAAGATCATACCAGTTCCTTACCGTTCCCCTTTTGCTACTGGGACTTCTAATAATTGCATAATTTTTTCATTAATAGATTGCTTTTATGCGCAGCTGTCATTCTCCAAGATCACTAATCGCCACGCGAAATAATGCACCGTCAAAGTACAAAAAATTGCGAAATAGCAGTGCGGCGTGAGCGTAAGAGGGCTGTATTAACTTTGTTAAGATAACGAGGACGCGTTTCAGTACAGTATGGCACAATTGTCGAAGAATGCGCCTCGCTGCTCGGCGCCCATCATGTGAAACGTTGCCATTCTTTGCTGTTATCGCTAAGAGCGTTTGCACTTGCGCGACTGGTTAGAAAATTGCCAAACCTTTCTAAAATCCCACATTTTGTCTCTCCTCCTTTGAAGTAACACGGTGGTTTGGGCTAGTTGATTACAGTTCATAATGGAGACAGGTTTCGCAGCATGAATAAAACGCACACAGAAGACAACGAACAAACAAGACAGGACTGTGCTGCACTTCCAACTGATTTTATTTGAAAAAGCTCGACGTTTGAATACATTCAGTTATCATGAGGTGAAACCTAATCACAATCATCCAAAAAAGCCATTTCATTCTCCAGCAATGACAGTGAAGGCGTGCTGACGCAATTGTCACCGGCTTTCCTAATAAAAAAGGCTTCGATAATTTCACGCTGAAGCTTGTCCTTGGCGTGACCCAGAAACTGCGCCTTCTTAAACATAGGTTTGCATTTGTACGACCGGCAGTGAACGGCAAGATGGCCGCTGATACCATCCTTTACAAGATTGAAGGGTTCTAGCGCTCTTTCATTAAAACAACGCCCTATTTGGCCAATGTACACTTTACAATGTACACTGTCCTGTCTTGTTTGCTCCTTGTCTTCTGTGTGTGTTTTATTCATACTGCGAAACTTGTCTCCATTATGTCGTCCATTGCCTTTGTGAGGGCATAATTTTACAGACAGTTAAGGAGGAAAACAAGGGCCGGTGGGGACCTCAAACACGCCGTGAAGGGTTAGGTGAAAGAGAATGTGAAAGGAGGCTCAGAGAACTCGCCGCCGTAAGGGTGTACATAGTTCATTTCGACAGGGCAACGGCCTGCAACTACACCGTACAGCACATAGACGTTTTAAATTCGCTTGCACAGAAATACTACCGCCATGACAGGTATTCGGCCAACCGGACGTGGACTCAACAGGCGTACGCTGTCACTCTCGATTCACTGACATGAGATGGACCTTTTACCTTTGTGATCTAGCCGCCGTGGTGGCTGAGTGGTTATGGCTTTCGGCTGCTGGCCCGAAAGACGCGGGTTCGATCCCGGCCGCGGTGGTCGAATATCGATGGAGGCGAAATTTTAGAGCCCCGTGTACTGTGCGATGTCAGTGCACGTTAAAGAACCACAGGTGGTCGAAATTCCCGGAGCCCTCCACTACGGCGTCTCTCATAGCCTGAGTCGCTCTGGAACGTTAAACCCCCATAAAACCAAAAAAAAACGGCTGTTCAAACCGGCTCCTAAATATAGCCTCTATGCCCTTTCTAACCTTGCAGTCTCTCCTTTTCTCCTTTTATTAAGCCAGCTCGCCTGCAACGCAAGTTAAAGGTAGGCGGCAGTTCCACCGAGACGCCTTTTTTCGTAGGTGCTTTGAGCGATGCTAATGCATTCACCAGTTATTACCGTGGCGAGCGCAGTAAGGACTACGCAGCGCGTCCAAACCCCACATGGCCTTCGGCCGTGGCGTGCCGTTTGCGTGCCGAGGCGTCGTTAGGTGGAAAGACGCGCGTGCTGGAAATCACCCTTTTACTGCAAGCCCGCGCCCTGTCTTTGCCGCGCTGCTTCATCTGCTGTTTGCATTGCCACGCTCTTTCCCTCCCGCTACGATGCTGCTTTTGTCTGTCTTAAAGTGAGTTCTTGGTAATGCACGCTCTTGTCCCGTGTGAACCCGCGGTACCCTGGCGTCGCGGTACATATATAGAGATGAAAATGCATGTGTTTTAGTGGCTTTTATGTTCTCTAGATGTGCATGTTGTCTGCAGAATTTGCCTCGTGCTCTCAGCTTCAGTCCTCCGTTTCTCTTAATAGCAAACATGGCAGTTTTATTTTCAGCAGTTACAGACCACGGGTATACTTTTGAAGGCTTGAATATAGAAAAAGAGACTCCTTATTCCATTGCGTTCCACTTTCGTTCACATTATGTCAAGTCATTAAAGCGCGTAATGTTCTCCTTGCGAATAATGGTTGCTACGGGTGAATAGTTAAACACAGCTGAAAACACCAGTAACTCGAGATCAGTATGCTTAGCAGAAAAGCGTTGTTTATAATGCGTCTACCAAGCGGTGTAATTTTGTGGGGGGAGTTAAGGCAATGTTTCTTAGTGTTGTTTACCATACCACTTTCTTTCAGTGCATGTATTGCAGAAAATCCATACGACCACACTATACCGTACCACATGGGGATGCCAACACTGCCTGAGTCCCAGCCATACACAATGCCACGCCGGAGCAGTGGGAGGCAGCGCTGTTCAGCTGGAATCCCGGTGATCAGACTTCACTGGTCGAACTGGCTCAAGCAGCCGCAGCCGCCGCAGGAATCCAGGACATGGGTCTCCAGCCATGAAGATTCACAAGACAAGAGGAGCAATGCGAAAACGTTTTGTCTCTCTCTCTGTCTCTCCATGCATTCTCTAGGTATAACACCTCTGCTCATGTGACACGAAGAACAGCTTTCAGGGCTTTTAGCCCGCAGGAACACCGACTTCAGTGATGTCCTGGAATGTAACATGTGCTATGGTATATCCGAGAAAGCGTTTTATTTTGTCAATATTTCTGAGCGCGTGCTGAAAGTGAGGTTTGATATATGAGTTTAAAGTCTCAAAGCCAAACATGGGCTATGGGGGATGCCGTGGTGGAAGACTCCGGATCAATTTCAAGTACCTGGGAATTTTTAATGCGCACTGACAGCGCTAAGCAGACGGGTGTCTTGCAAATGCCCTCCATTCAAACTCTGCCACCGCGGTGATGATTGAACGCACGTCCTCGGGTTAAGTAGTTCAGTGGCCTGGCCCGTGTACCACCCTTGCTAGTCTTTTTGAAAGGGTGCTGGAAAAAGAGCAAGAGCTAAAAATTCTCCAACATCGCACATACTTCTTTAACTCTCAGTTATGCTTGTTCGTAGGTATGCTTGTTCTTTCCCGCCCCAGCTGCCACTGCATCGCGATCAGTGGTGGCCCGCGTTCAACGCGAGTAAAGTTGTAGACGTGAAGAAGATGGTGAAGTGTGTTTGGGAACAACACTCACGTATTGACCTCCCAGCGTCGTTGACGATCACACAATGAGGAGGTAACACCGAGTTTCTTCAAAGCGTGGCTTTCAGTTGGCACGGACTCGAACCTACTTCCCATGTAAGCGGTTTGACCCTGCAAGCAGTTCCATAAGAAGAGGCTGTGGTGCGTGTAGCGGGAACAACCATGATCTGTCATTTAGGGCGAATGAAACTAAACACACAACACAGAACGCGACGACTTTCGTGTCAGTGACAGTAGCAAAAGAGAAGCGTTCGAGGAGCCCTTCGCGCGGCATTCAACTTCAAGGGAGCATCAGAGGGGCTTCCGGGTCGTTGACAGCAAGCGAGAGTAGATGCCGAAGCTGGCTGAAAGCCGAAGGCAGCGGCACTCGGTGCAGGTCGTCCACATCGATCCGCCTGGAGAGTAGCTGAGAGAAAGGGCGCCGGAAACACTCCGTCTCCCAGAGGGACGCCGATCGAAGGAGCCGAACCCCACTGACCTGAAAGAAGCCAGCCAGTTGCGGAGTAACGGGTGCGCGGCTTGAGGCGCACGAGGTATTTTAGATGCGTGGCGTGCCACACCTGCCGTACGTGAAAAAAAATTGCGGTTCGTGCAACAAGGAAGAAATACCGCAGAACATGTGAGAGCGCTGTCATTGAACAAACAATCTATCCTCCGACGTATTTCCGCAATTCGAAGTTCCAAAACTGAAAGCAACAAATAACAGGCGTAGATAAACCACTCGTTAAAACGATGCATAGGAAAATCGATTTTTGTGATACTGAGGAAGGCAGCTTCCATTTCAAAGACCATAGAGCAAAAAAAAAAAACGAATGCTGTATTTGTATGACTACTCTCCTCCTAACGATGCGATTAACTCATAGAGTCATCTTTTTAAAACTCGCGCACAGCGATAGGAAATCGTTATGTAGTGAGAATTTGTACACTATGTGTTGCTCATCGAAGGCAAAATTGTATATTCTTAACTACAGAGTTTTCTGGTGCTTTCTCTTGCAATGTGTGAATTTTGTGGTAAGGTTGTGCTGACTGGTTATTTTAAAGCAGCCCTGCGGCGTTAATCACGCATAAGGTCTTTATTCTTTGTATGGAAAGTACTCGACATTGTGAAGCCATTACGGTAACGAGCGCGGTAACGGGTTTGGTAATTCTGTGGTTACGGTAACGGTAACGAGAGAATCGAGTTGCAATGGGGCCGAGAAACGATGAATGTTTTAGGTTAACAAATCTTGCTTTGTTTTAATTATCTACTATTCCCGTTAAGACATTCAAAAGAACGGGCACGAGGATTTCGTAGTTCTGCAATAGAATTTCAAGTTTTTAAGATTATCATAGCGACAGCTTTTTTTATTGCTGTCACGTTTAGAAAATATACCTAAGGTTTAAATGCCACGCATGCGTTACATCTTTATATGTTCTTTGTTGTCCTGGCTATTTCTCAAAATACACGTCAAAAAATGTTGAGTATTAAGAACATTTGTTTCTTGCCTTCAGGAATATCACTGCATCGCTGCCGAGAACTGCTCGCTGCCACCGCAACATACTTCATTTTCTGACCTCAAACAAACGGCGAGAGCTCACCTTTCTTTCTCACAACGCACTTTAAGTATTGTTGTAAAGGGAGCTCAATATGCGACACTCATAGAGAGTTTGAAGCATTAAGGCTTTACCTCTGCGCGGAACATGCACTATATTCACACAGTGGCGAATATCATTGTTCCACAGCCGCATCCCGCCGTATGCAAAATCTGACAGGCGCTGTGTTGTGCGACATGCGCCGAACATTTCTTCCCAAGTTGACCTCTGACGGCACTCTGCGCATGTCAGCCTGAGGCAGGCGACAGTCGCGGAAATGTACCGGCTGTCACGGCTTAAATCTATTTCCTTGACGGTGACAGTGTCGCAAGATGAAGATTGAATCCGATAAGTGCGAAATTCTCTTGACGGTTCCAAAATGCAGTCGTGTCACCCAGCATATTAACTTTTTGGCTGTGATCGGTCTTGCCACCCAAATAAATACTTCGCTATTTATTCATCTTAGAACCAAATTACCGGCTGATAAAAAAATATAGTCACCTGCAAGCGCAATGGTCGCTTGGTATAGCCGATTCGCTTCGGCTGCGTAGCGGTGAAAATAAAAATGCCCCACGGTTTAACCAGAGCAGTTTAATATGTATTAAACACCCATTGTGGCGCGCTTTGTCAGTTTTGAATTTACATACTATATTCATAGAAGGGGTCGGCCATTGAAGGGGCCGATCATAGAAGGGGCGCACCACACTTGCAGAAATGACGGCAGAAGCAAATCTTTCTTAGAAGAGTTATAAGAAAAAAATACTAAGAACGAAAAAAAAACTCGGGGCCAAACAAGACGAAAGCGGGTGACAAGGTCGGAAGTAATATACAGTAGTGAACAACAAGGCATATTTCAGTTTTTCGAATTTAACGTTTTCAATTAAAACGTTTAAAATTCAGATTTAAATCTTAAAATTTGCGTACGTGGCTGGCGGGATGACAATTTCATTCATTTTACAGAATATTAACCAATGTTTATCTCCATATTAAGCAACAATTTTTTCCCACGTCATTTATTGAACTGCTTTCTGCGCTGTGTGAAGGTATCGGCAATTTGGTTTTTATTTCAAAATGAAGCAACAATTTCAAAAATGCCTTTTCACAATACCATAATGCATCAATACTCCACACCCAGGTCTTTACCAGCGGTCACTCCTTCTTCCCCCCACCCCCCCCAACCGAAGCATGGAGTCCAGGAAGCTGTCTTTAAATGTCTAGCCCATATTCCCCATTCTTGAAGCAGCTTCGTTTTGGTGACTGTCGACTTCCGTCATTTATGTCGTAACGAGCGCCTCTTTCCACGAGCATCTCTTTCTATAGAGGGCATGAATAGAGTATTCATAACTAATTGAAATTTTGCGACGAGGAATTTTTTCAGGGGCATTTTTTTTTCTGTGTCAACGGAGAAATGAAATTGCGCCGTCAGATTACCGCGATCTTGGAAACGCAGCATTTACATCCAAAACACTGCGCATGCATCTAACTTTGGGTAAGAAGCGGGTGTAAATGGTCTGTTCGCCGAACTTATTAACACGCGCTTCATGAGAAAGACCGAAAAATAAAACTATTGAGAAAAAAAATGATGTTTGCTTATTTATGCCAGATGTGAATTTGGTGCACTAGTAGTTTGGTGTTCACTTTGGCTTCGGTGTTCAGATAGTGTTCACAGATGACAGTTGTTCAGATAGCGATAATGGATTAATGTCCATATATGCGGAATTGGTCATTCTCTACAATCACTGTTTCCTGGGAGTCTTCCCACTAACCTGGCGCAGTGTTACAGCAGTGACGTGATGCGACACTGCCCCTTTATGCCAGGTGCTGCATCGGTATTACTTGGGTTGGGCAGTGATCCAGGTTGCTCCTCCCGAGCAGGCTCTCAAATTAAATGAGATGCCGAGTGACACAGTCTGCAGGCTGCTCACCTGCCTGCCTACCTGGGCAGGTTGCCCACTGAGGTGGGCAGCCCACCATAAAACAGGCTTCAGACAAACAGACAGGCAAATAGAAAAACACAGTGCGGCTAAATGCAGGGAATGGCCACTCTAAGTGCTAGTGCACTAAAAAGGAACACTGAGGAGAACTGAGGTGTTTCACTTTCGCCGGGAGAAATTGCCAACCATAGTGGCCCTGAAGAAGTGCCGCACGAACCATTGCTTCTTTTCTGCTCCGATGGCACTGCGCACTGCATTTTCTCAGTGATCCCTTTTAGACTGACACTTTACAAAAACCGGGAAGGCAGTTCATGGCTCAGATTTTCTGGCAGCAATATGGTAAAAAAAAGTCACAGCATTTTCTTCCCTTCATGTCGTGGCGAGTGTAAGAGTTTAATATTCCTGCAAAGAGAAAGCATGCTGGAAAAGTCGTTTTTTGGGTTTAAGTCCCATGACCTGCAGTGCGCACTACCCCGCGTGTCTGCAGTGGAGGGGCTTATGTGGTCACGCGCAATACTCATCTAGAGTGCGGGATAGGGGGGGGGGGGGGGGGGGTACGGGTACCTTAGAGAGCAACACACCATAAAAACTGAAGGTAACGAATTCCGGTGTATAAATTTTCTACTGCTAAAAAATGTGCACTTCACTTCAGTTAATTATCTTAAATGCCCCCGGGATTGGAGGTACATATTACATAAGGTGTTGGTTACATGTATAAAGCAGATTGAATGAACAAAGAAAACACATAAGGTACATAAATTTTTCGCTGTTGAATATAGTCTCTAAACAATTCACAAATGTTGATGGACAGGTGATTGCCACGATTTCGCGTGGAAGGCTGTTCCAGTCCGTGGCTGAGCGTGGAAAGAATGACGATGCAAATGCAGTAGTGCGCGTACGAGGCCGGGCAACTCGAAGGGGATGACCAGTGCGGGGGGAAATGCGTGCCGGCGGATTGATGTAGGGCGGATGACGAAGTGAGCTGCAATAAAATTTGTGAAACAAGCACATACTAGTAATACGACGTCTACAAGCCAGGGATGTTAAGCCTGCCTCTGCTGTTAATGATGATATACTGACATTATATGAATAGCACGAATATATGAATCTTGTGGCTCGACTTTTTACTGATTCTAGGAAATTTGTTAGATAATTTTGGTTAGGGGTCCAAATAGCAGAAGCGTATGCTAATTTAGAATGCAATGGTATTAAATAGGGGCAGCTTGGAACTGGCTGTACTTGTCGCTAACGCATATCGCTTTTTAAAATGACAGAGAATAAAATTGACAGGTGAGCATATAATGCTATGCGGCGTTTCTGCGTTGACAGAGTGAACTTGTTTCACCTTTTCAATTGTGATTTAATCTTAAACTTTTTATTGCATCTTTCTGATTTCGTAATGCTCCGCAAGGTGTGCTCTGCGCGTCCTCCTCTCCCATTCTCTCTCACTACGCCCTCGCGCCGACGGTGGCGGGTACGGAGCGAGCGCTAGTTCCTCTCTCTCCCGCAATGGGCGCTCCTGCGCCGTCCCACCTGCAGTCAGTGGAAAACCTCCAATGACTCTAGCGCCTCCTCCTATCATTTCGCTCTCTCCCTTTCGCCTTTCACTTTCGCACTCATTCGCTCAGTCCGCACAATACTCTGGTCACAATGCACACGGCAGCGCGTTTCCCGCAAACGTCGACCATACTGCTGACCCAGTAAACAGTTACACAAAAATTATTACAAGAAGAAAAAATTAATCTGAGACTGGAATGGTTAATCATGTCATTGAAAAGAACGTAGTGCTAAGCAACTTTAACCAAATCTGAGAGTGCGAAAAAGGCCTGCTCAGCAGACGCCAGCAAATGGGCCGCGAGTCAGCGACGCAGTGATTCTAGTATTCTAGCTAGCTTCTGAGTTGCTACGAGACGACCTAGATACCAAAGTGGAAGCTCACATACTCCGCCACAATCCTCATTATCACATTTTATTCGCTGCATTTCGCGTTACAGCGGGTTGCAACCGCAGCATCTCCACACGCGGTGTGCCAATAAAGCTGCGCCCTGGTTTCCTGCTTCGTTGGCTCCGGCCTAAACGACCAAGTGCCAACCGTAATTGTTCTGCGTCCGCGGTTAACGAATTCCTAGGCCTTTCACGCCGTGCCTACAAACGGGTCATTTCGAGCACTCCCCCTCCTGGAGTCTTCGGTCGAGTCGAAGATAAGTTGTGTGTAATTAGAGGTGCTAAGAGGTAATACGTGAAGGGCTTACTTCAACGCGTACCCTCAAGTAGCTTTCTATAATGTGCTAGCCTTTATAGTGGGCATTCCCCGCATTTAGCAGTTGTGTGTCTTCGTGTTTGTTTTTCTGTCTGTTTGTCTGAAGCCGATTTTATGGCAGGTTGCTCACCTGCCCACCAGGTGGTGGGAAACCTGCCCAAACCCACAACCTGAGCAATGGGGGGCCGTGCTGTCGAGCTCGAGCCTAGAGGACATATGACGGCTGATTCATTCGGTGCATCGAACAGCTAAGGCCTTACGAGCCCTTGACTAAAGGTCCATCCCTGTTCACGGGACGCAGAGCTTTTTACAGCACAAAGTTCACCATCACCACCACCATCGTAACCCATGTCGCTTTAGGAAGTTAAACTCCACATACCATTAATAATCTTTCGTGCATTCTTGAAGGTGAGCTTTTGAGGGAAGTCGTTTTTCTTCGCGTGCAAACGCGTGGAATGACAGTCGTTGTTTCTCAATTTCTTAGGAAAAAAAGGGACAACAGTGGCCGGGAAGCTTCGTCCTGGTATTTAGCTTTCAATGAACTTTGAAGAGGAATTCAGAGTGAAACTGGAATGCTAAATTAGCGTCACGTGATAGCTAGCGACCATGTTAATTTTACTGAAAAAAATTATGGGAATGCTTAAGCTCAGCCTTTAAAGATATGACGCGACAGCGTTAGCGGCTCACTTCAGTGGTTCCCTTCACACACAGTCACGGTTCTTTGCTTTGTCAAAATTATAACAGCACAATTTCCATATTCTTGTCCTCGAGCTCTTCCACATTGCAGTTTACGCATATAATGTTGCTCTAATTAGTATGTAATTAGCGCGTTTCTTACTCACGCCAGTATTTGTCACATTGATAAGCTTCAAATTAAACCAACACTTCACACTCATCAACTCCCCACCTGTATCTTAGCGAAGACAAGATGCCTAAGGGGTCTAGTCTGTAGAGAGCATGGTTGGAAATCTGGGAGCTGTGGTAGCGAATACAGAGTAAAATTTAGAGAATTTTTTATGTGAAATCATTTAATTTATAAGGTTAAATCGTTTGAGACATGCGCTTACCTCGATTTCCGATTACAAGTACTCTTCAAATGTTTTCATTCCGGACATCCACGCGTGCCATGTTTTGAACGTAATAACGCTGCCGGGACGACACTGGGTTTTTAGCTGAGTGGGAGCTTTAACGCTGTCGCGTTGAAAGAGATTTGATACACCAGGAGACTAAGTAAAAATGGATCACATGTTGCGACACCCGTCGCGAACTTCTGCAACTTCGCTTAATGACATGTATTTTTCGGCAACCACGATTGGGCTCACTGCTTTATTGTGCAATGGTATTTCGCCATCAAGGGTAATTTCGGCCCAAATATTGGGAAATCATTGCAAGGAGCGTTGACAAGAATGCGAACAATAAGGTAATTAAGACATCGCAAACAAGACGACTGAAGAATAGATGTGACACAGCCGCAGATACTGAGCCCTTGGCTTCGCTTTTGTAGGCTCAACGTGTGTATAGGCTTTGTATGCAGCCCCTTCAGAACTGACGCGAACGGCATTCACGGTTGTAAGTGCGCCTCTGATTGGCCGCAGAGCATTGCGAGTACTCGTGATAAAGATTACGTAACATGGCTGAGTTCTAGGGCTCGTGAGTGCGGCAGGTTATTGCAAAATTTTATTACAATTTTCTAATTCAGCCACCTTCCCCTGCATTAGGAATGGGACTCCCCGAGTCCCGAGTTTCCGAGCGATAACATGCCGTCTAGGGGAGCTTCACGCTTTGTTCCGCATTTATGTTTAGTGCCCCTAGTCACTGTATATAAAATATTATCATGCTGTGGCTGCAGTATCACGTGGACAGCCATTTTAGCCACCCAAAGAATCCTGTTCCGACCTTAAGGGTGCAAACCCAAAGCAGCATTTAACGCCGGCGTTCTCTCTCCGCTGTCGGTCCGATTTCTCTCGAAGAGGGCCCATAGGGCGCACTGAACAGTGCCAGCAATAACATTCCGCTTTCCGGTGCCTAACCACTTAATTAATGCGGTTTTATTTCAAATCTATTGTACTTTCCATTATTGTATACAGCCGTAGTTATGGAGCAAAAAATGCGCGGGCGAAAACGCCACTCGCGAGCACTTACATCAAGCCAGAGTTGTAACTGGTGACGTTCGGCTTTTTGCCGCTGAGCACGCAGGCACTGGCTGCGCTCCTCACGTAACTTCTATGCAGACAGCGTACTGAGCTTGCAAGGATACGCTCAGAGCAAAGTCAGCGATTGCCATAGGCCTGGCGGACATTCTTCAAGTTGTGATGTGAGCTAAAATGGAAGACCAGCGCTGTCTTATGTCCCTACATCATAATGGGTCGCTCAATGTAAATGGTTCCCACGGAATATAGCCTAGTAATGATTCTGGTTGATTTGGAGGAACACAGGGAAAAAATTAAGAAAAGTGGTTCATATGTGTTGTACGAGATAGCTCCGACCGAGGGACCGAATTAAAAACGACATGAAATCGCGTAGACTGAGAGCAGACAATTTTCTTCTTTGACATTGACACTAGTAACAACGTGAGAGGGGAGCGCGGAAGGAGAGAGAGAGAGAGAGCGCAGAGCGACTGGTCGTTTGTTTGAAGCAGCAGCGTGGACGTGTGAGGCGTTTCTTGTAAACGACGAGCGGCGGGGATGTGCAACGCGTTTTTAGTGAGCGATTTAACGCGGCTATTGTGCCGACACATCACGTCGCCTCCTATTTATCCCTAGAGTTCGGAGCAAAGAAAGGAGAGGGTAGACATGAAGGAGAAAAAAATAAGATGGAAGCAACTATGGGGGTAAAATAGCAGCTTCCAAATGCGCACGCTTTCCGCGATCTAGGGAGAAGATGTCTTGCGTCTTCCCACATCAATTGTTGCTGTTTTTTTTCCTGAACACGAGCAGCCGAAACGGTTCGTTGTAGGTCGGGTTGAGTGGTTTTTAACAAAGGTACGGCGCGCGAACACGTTTTCGCTAGTGTCCATGATGGAAAATCGTAATAATTTCTGCTTGGAAGGGGGGGGGGGCACGCGCGCGGCGGTTCGCCGTAGCTGCTGCAGCAAAGCTTGTGGTCACTCATTGGGCTGTGCTCGGGTTGACGTAGTGCACGTCTTCACCGCAAAAGCTGTCGACCTTCGCCGTAGAAAAGCTTTAAGTTTTGGTGCAGACGCTACACTATGCCGTTCCTTGGTGAGTGGTAGGCTATAGCGTGCTAGAAGCATGCGCCGGGAAGACTTGAGAAGGCGTAGAATTGGTTACTCCTAAATGGTCTGCCCCGATCAGCTGTCAGTCGTAGCGGGCTCCCAAAGCGTGATACCCGCGTCGCTATAAGAGCTTAGGCGACGGTTTCAGAGGCAATGAATGTGAACGAAGTTGCCTCTGGACACCAGGAGTATCTGTGGGCGCATGCCAGCAGATATCTGAAGTCTTGGCAAGAAGGCAAAGGCACTACGAGGTCCAAATGCACGTCGTCGAAACGAGACTCAGGCACTCTAAACGGTTGGCCCGTCATTCGGGTGTCGCAAGCGATCTTCGTGCGCTGGCACTTCTGAGATGTAGCCGCCACGGTGGCTGAGGGGTTACGGCGCTTGGCTACTGACCCGAAAGACGCGGTTCGATCCCGGCCGCGGCGGCCGAATTTCGATGAAGGCGAAATTCTAGAGCCCCGTGTACTGTGCGATGTCAGTGCATGTTAAAGAACCCCAGGTGGTCGGAATATCCGGAGCCCTTCACTACGGCGTCCCTTATAGCCTGAATCGCTTTGGGACGTTAAACTCCTATAAACCAAACTAAACCAAACTTCTGAGATGTCGGCGCCTAGCGCCAAAGATCAGCGCCGACGGTTGGCCAAACGAAGAGGTCGTGATGAGTCCCTGGGTAGAGTGGATGCTAGGGTGGCTGATGCCGTTCTGTACAGTGCACTCCTCTCACTAAAAATTCAGTGGCACGAAGAGTCGCGGATACTCTTTAGAGGTGTCGCATGTCACCTCGGATGTATTGTGCAGAAGCAGTATATACATCAGTACTAGCGTTGAATTTCCGTCACGCAGCTTATGTGGCTCAGGATAATCTACTTGGGCGGTGGCGAGCGCTTCTAAATATATGGAGGCAGAACTAGCACAGAATGCGTCGATTCGGAAAAGTACACCGGGTGTTTCATTTTCGGGTCCCGGGACGTGGCGGATGTCAAGAGTGAATTCGGTGATCATGGTAAGCTGTCGGAGTTTACACTCAGAGCAGGAACGGCTTTTTCTTTTTAAACAAAGATTGCAGGCTCGTGACCTGTTAAGATGCAAATATGCAGCCCCAGAAAAAAAACAGAAATCCTTGATAGCTGAATACATTGTCCGCATTATCTTCTAAATCTGCTTTACCACCTCTCTGCGGGCTAGAGGCACTTACAAAACAAATATACTGGTTGCCACTCACAGCCGTCGTCGTATTGCTTGAGGAGAGCCCCTGCCGTCGTTGTTGAAGTATTCACCATCAGACATGTTGCAGCGTTCGGAAATTGATGCATCAAGAGTTTTGCATCTGCGAGCTGCTGCTTTTATTTTAAAAAAACCCTAGGCGTGCTTCTCTTTCCAGAAAAACTGTGTGGTCAAATTTGAGTCGCTGTGCAGCAGGTCACTGAGCGGTTGAATTTGGCGACAGGAAAGGATAAATTGTTGATGGAAATTGATGAGTCCGAGAAACTCGCGAGGCTTGCGAAAGGAAGTTCGGACAGGAAAGTCCTTGATTGGTTGTGCTCGCGAATCTAGCGGTAGAATGCCTTGAGACGTGACACGATGGCCGAGGAAGGCGAGGCCTTAGATACCGAAGGTGCATTTTGAGGGTCTAGTCCGTGTACGCAGAGGCACTCGAAGAGGAGCACGACGTGGTTTTTGTGCTCAGCCAGTGTGCTGATGGCCACTAAGGCGTCGGCCAGATACACGAGCACAAAAGGCGAGTGACTGCGTTCAAAAGAGTTGGAATTTTTGTCGCACATTTTTCAAGCCGAAAGGAATGCGCACAAACTCCCATGGGTCAATAGTTGTTGTTATAGCCCTCTTGGGGATGTCACTTGGTTCAACTGGAATTTTGTAGTGGGCGGCCATCAAATGGACATTGCTATAGATTTCGGTTTTGATGGGACGAACACTTAAGTAATGGGTTTTGATCGGCCGTAGTCCTAGCGATTAGAGCGAGGAAATCATCACAAGGCCGCCAGTCTCCCGAATCTTCTTCAGGCACCATCTGTAGCGCAGACGAGTAGCTGCTGGAATAGGGCCGAATAATGCTGAGTCGGAACATATCTTCACACTCCCGCCGGGCGATTTCGAGCCTCTGTCTAGCAAGCTGTCAGGGTTGGGCTGCGACTGGTAGTTACTATACAGTCCGTCATCTTGTGCATCATGGGAAGCTCCATGTTTTGCTGCTTAGTGAGTGCAGGAAAATCGGCCAGGATCTTGTCATAGGTTGAGCTGGGACGGAACAAGGAGGTGCCTGAACAAGAGAGATTTGAGTTAAGTCTGAGTACTGCGAGCGACATGGCATTGCCTTTCAGCCGATGATCACGAACGCTTACGTCCAAGTACAAGTAGCCTAGGAAGTTTGCCCCCAGAATGACAAAGCTGACGCCGGCCACCATGAACATCCTTCTGAAAGGGCACCTGAGTACTTTGTCCGTCGTCACTGACCAGAGTCCGTATGAAGCAATTGCGGTGTTGACTGCATCTAAAGAGGATGCGGCCTTGCCCGGTCTGTGTGCTAAACAAAGCAGTATGAAATGGAGAAACCGTGCATCTTCCAAAACTGCCGCAATGATGAACTGGTTAACCTGCCTCTGT
This sequence comes from Amblyomma americanum, assembly GCA_030143305.2. Classification (NCBI taxonomy): domain Eukaryota; kingdom Metazoa; phylum Arthropoda; class Arachnida; order Ixodida; family Ixodidae; genus Amblyomma; species Amblyomma americanum. Next base: position 277,524 of record JARKHS020000020.1, read on the forward strand.
AAAAGATGCTGACATTCGCAAGCTCACTGGACTGCAAGAAAATAAAAAGAGGGCGAGAGGGAAGAAGAAAGGTGAGCAAGAGGAGGAGGTATGTGGCAATGAAGTTCAGTTTGAGAAACCAATGTGGTGAAATGTCTGCCAGACTTAACTGCTTGGTGCTTTAGTAAGGGTGGAGCGCCTTCTATGCCTAGTCAGTTCAAGTTATACCGTCAGTTTAAGCACGCGGCCGCTATCGTTACAGCTACTGCAGGGTTACGGATGACACACTAGGGGGGTGACAAGTGATCTTACACAACGCGAAGGCTTCCGTAGACTCTCAAATTGCTAGAGACGAATGCTGTACAGTCTGCCGGGAGGAGTAATTAACCCGCGCAAAGGATGGCGTTCGTGACCGCCACTTACGCAACTCTGAAAGCTTTGCGACAAAATTTTCATCTGATGGCGCGTTGTTCTTCCAAAAACTGCTGTTATGCTACCTGCAGGGTCTTTTGAAATGAGAATATGCTCTTTTTATTGTGACATCTATTTATTGACGACCTTAAAAATCTCGGGAGCTTCAGTTTGCGTTAACTTAACTGTCATCAAACGAAGTTGCTTAATAAAGTTATGCTGTCATTGGCACTCCCAGAACCGGAGAAGTTTCTCCAATATTCTTTAGGCACTTAATTCACTTGCTGAAGTGAAATTTATTAATGCCGACTTCCGTTAGCCGCGGCTCCACAAGGCCATGTATTAATAAATAAATTTTTCTTATGAAGACTACCTCTTAATTTCAAGATGAAACCCTTTATATGACGTCTATATAAGGGTCTTTTTTACACAAACCAAATAAATGAAGCAGTTAAACAAATACTAGCCAAAAATGTCTACAACATGCCTTCATTCCAAAAGTTTTAAATGTGGCAGCGCTCAAAAGATTTTACGTCCTCTTGGGTCCTTACCTGAGCGCATGAGCCTTTATAAAGAATTATTGTTTCACTTTTTTTTTCCCGCGTAGCAACTCACGAGTGGGTACAGAGCGATAAGAATGGAGTACGTGACTGAGGCAGACAGAGCGCAAACACGAGAATTTAAGAATATATTTATTATGTTCACTCACGAGTAGACACTCGTGGACCATAACAGCAGACGCAATCAGGGCCAGGACGTAGCGAAAATAATTAGGTACAACACCCCGCCTATTCTGGCGATTTCCTAACGCACAATTTTTACCCCGAAGTTCTCAATCGAATTTCGGCTTGCGAGTGCTTGAATTTGATCCGACGTTCAGGTATGTGAAAAAGCGTGGATTTCAAGAGGCTTATAGTTAAAGCAGCATACTTGGTGCTACCGCACTTTAATAGATAAAGCCCTAAAAAATTGGAGGGTACACTTAGCTCCGCCTTGAGGGTATGAAGCAAAAGCTTAATGGGTAATGGCCATATATCCAGAATTGGGTGTTCACTACTGCCCTGTGATGGCAGGAGCTGCCATCGGGGGGGGGGGGGGGGGGGGGGGGGGGGGCTTGTGAAAGCCAGGTTGCTCTTGTCGCGCAACCACTAGCGACCAATCATTAAATTAACGGCCACCTGTCACTGTGCGCATTGTGCTCACAATCCGGTGGGCAGGTTGTAGCGGCGCCACAACGTTACTCGACCTGGGTGGTTCACCTACCTCCTAGGTTGCTTCTCTGGGGATTTTTCGTGGATTTTTCGTTCACGTTCAAAGAGGCCGACGATGGCGCAGGATCATTTCCGGCACGAGCTTATTAAATTTATCGTGCTATAATTACACAGCACCAGAGGCACGAACCACCATTGAACTTCTGTATGCAGATATGACAGATTACACATAACACGCCAAAATAAGAAGAAAATTCTTGTGGAAAAGATGAACGTTATAGTGTTTATGTGTCTTACAGAAAAAAAAGTAATAACACTGCAATTCTACACCTCCCTTTGATTATCCAAGAGATATCGTCTGCTCTTGAACTCCTTCATCACGCATGATGCCGTAAGCTCAGTCGGGACAAGAAAATTGTGCAAAGCAAGAGAAGAAAAAGAAAATGTTGTACACTAAACGCACCATCTATTGCTTTCCTCTAAATCAAATTCGCAACAAAGACGTAGTGATGGAGCGCTCCTGGGTGCGCCACTCACTGCCAAAGCAATTATAACATCTATAGAACAGGACAACCAGGTATACACTGGCACCATTAAGCAAATGTCTGTTAAATGCCCCTACTGATATTATAATTTGTATTGGGGACGCAATAATTTTGGGCATTGACGCAATCCATTGCCTTCCTTTAGGATAGCCAATCCTTTTCCCAGTGCAATATATAATGCCCAGTTCATCGTGAAATATCCGTTGTTCTTTATGATGAAAATGACGAAAATGAGATCAGGGCACTGTTCAGCGGGAAACAAACTGATCTACCCTAAGCTATTAATCCTTCCAGAGGCTTAATATAGATAGACTAACCTTTTATCGAGAGCAAGTCATCCAGTAGGATAGATAGAAGCATATGTAAAATGCAAGCAAAATAGAGTACCACTGTTCATCCAAAAGGTATAACGGCTAAAAAGAAACATAACTCCCTCGCTTAGGACTAACCCATTGATTCTTCGGTAGGCGGGGCGTGTGCTTTTCTTAAGATCAGGGGTACTTTCGGTATTTTGTTGACCACGAGACAACCACAATAACTACTAGTATACCGCGCTGAATAGTAGGTTATATGATACATGCAAGGTTTTGTATTGGCTATTCACATCTTGTCCTAAGTACTGCTAGTTTCTAAAAGCGTGTTGGGGTTTAATTGTCAAGCGGTTCCACAGCAGGCTTTTATTAGGCATGATAATACAGACATAGTGCTTGTAACGACGTTCTACACGCTAAGTAAAGGAATCTATCAGTGTGTGCATTGACGCAAACGCTTCCAGCCGTGCAGCCATGGGTCTGTTCTCTTCATGTTCTGGCGCAAATTATGCATTTTTGTTTGCAATAACATGCAGCTGAACGGAACTCTTCTTAAACACAACCAACGGGCCAACTTACAGCAACTAAAAGAAATTGCGCATGTCTTTAAGGCGTACTGAAGGAGCGTACCCCCTAAACGTTTCTAAAAGCGTCGCACACACATCTGCGCTTAGCAAGCTGCCATCCGCACCGATGTCAATAAGCCTTTCTTGCTGCGTGATAATTGGCGTCGGTACGGAGGGCGAAAGTGTACGTTTCGCGGAACTCCTTGGCTCATTTTTTCTTTCACCTCGCTGCGTCCTTTCGCAGGATCAGCCTATAAAAGACTACCATTTATTTACAGCAAACATGCCATCAAAGTTGATGACCGACAACGCAGTGTGAGGAACTGAGTAACGGGGTGTAAAATTTATTGTCATTTGGAGCTCCGTTCATGCGATTGGCATATGGTTTACAATCTTAGTCCTAGAAATCCTCACAGGGCTGCTTCTACCGGCGGCTAGTCTTTTCGCCGATCAGACGTCATCTCCAGGGAGTAATAGTCACGGTGAGTCAAGAAAGGACGAAGAATGAAATCGATTTGACTTTCGAAACTTGTAACTAGCATTGTAACACAGCGCACACAGTTGCCTAAATATTTCACTTTCTTTTATCGCTACATAAAGAAACCTCTAGTTCGTGAACTTGTACAACCATAGCTGGTTGAGTTTATGGCCCAAAAAGTTAGCTTGCGCAGAGGCGGTGCCTTAAAAGGCTGAATACATGCACTTCTGTGAGCTAAGAATTTCCGCTTGCATTAAACGCCTCAAAAGCTTAAAAATGGTTCATATAGCTACTTTTGTCAGTATCTAGCAGAAGGATTGTTGCTTGCTCCAAGCGACGGCCAGTAATACCGCATCAGTTTACCTCGAGCAAAATTTACTGCTTTGAAGCGAGGAAACTACGGCCGAACGCTGAAGATAAGACACTCAGTAGACTCTACATCTTTCGCGTGTCATGACAGAAGCAATTGAATTGCGGTTTCAAAGGCAGTGGTAACTGGCAATTTTGTTTTCTTTTCAAAACCTTAAAACGTCGCCAAGACCTCTAGGTGAGCTAAAAACAGTCGTCTAAGCGTTCAAAGGTGCGCTGAACTTAAGAATGCGCACCTAACGGCTATACAAGTTATAGCAAATTGTATTTAAAAGCGCTATTATGATTTTCTTGTTATCTTCACTTTGAAAACGTAGACATGTGCAATTAAAGACATAGTCTTCGTTACTGCTTTCTTGGAGATTTTTACTGCAATTTAGTGGCACAAAATATAGAGACGGATGAAAAGAGAATATAGGATGACTACACGTCAGAGGTGCTTGCGCCTTCTCAGTAAGTAGCCACATGACGCGTACTTCTAGATTCGTATTTTTTACTGCTCTTCGACGGCGCGTCAATCGCAGCTGCTGTTCGCGCCGATCTGTCTCTTTATCGACATGTTCACTAAGTTCGTAGTGGACAGGAACACTAACGCCAACAAGGAATGCACTCCGGACAAAAGAAGGTAGTTGTTGCAAAGAGAAGGCAAGCAACGAGTACACATATTCTGGCTATATATGTGTATCTTCGCACACAAAGGCTGTAAATGACCACAAAAAGCATTAGTAGATAGGTTGCCTTACAAAGGCGGGGAGACCATTGCGGAGGCTGGCCGTTCTTCTCTGAAAAGGTGCTACTTCGGTGCTGTTCGACGGGCGTGTGGCGACAATGAGGGCGTGAACAGAGTCTCCGCACAAAAAAGGGCCGAAGAGCAGGCTTTGTCGGCCAAGACGGAGCATGGAGGGTGCTACAGCAGGTGGAAGTGAGGGCGGAGTCACGACAGAACGCAGCAATCACTCAAAGTCACTGGCTGCCGTTTCAAACAGATCTTTACCTGTTGTTGTTTGGTTCCCTTTAGCCGTGCGTGTTTGCACCGTGGCGTCCTGTGGCCCGTTGAAAACGTACGCATAGACGCCTGCTGAAACTACCATTGGTGGTATCTCGATTGGGAGGAAACCTGGGAAAGAAAGCTACTAGCTACGTGTATATTACGCCAACTACTGGTAAAATTCGAAACATGTCTTGAAAACACTGCCGCGCTGGTTTCTATTCTCCAAAAGTGTTAAACGTTATCAAGTCATGTCATTCGTTAACTTTGGAAAGCAGCTTACAGCACCTGATGTTTTTCGATACTAACAGCCAGTAAAAGTGAACGCTTTTCATTCAGTCATCGATGAGCCTGCTGCCAAGCAATCAGTCAGTTAAAGAAAGGTTGTCGGCACGCAGGTTGAACAAAGAAGTCGCCCTGATTGTTTGCAAGAAGTGCGCAACAAAACCCGTGAAATGTCAGCACTATCTCTTAGATCCTTCCAGAAAAACTCAAAGCGAACGAAATTAAGTTTTATATTTGGAAGTAACAAAGTGTATTCAAGTTTCGGTCAGAAAAGAGCGGGAAGAAAGCAAATAGCTACACCCTAATTGTTCGCACAATGCTATTGTAAAACACCATAAAAACTGTACACCTCTAAAGCGGCCTATTCACGCGTGCCACTGAAACCTATGGGTATAAACCCCGAAACTCTTAAATACGCATCGCTGGACGAATTTTACCTGAAACTGTGCGATTCACGCAAATTGCATTAGAAACAGTTCGAGCGCCTTTTACTCGAAGGAAAACAATTGTCTGTACTTCCCCCTTACCTAAATTTTCAACGTAAAGGCGAGACCTTTATTTTATTTTATACGCATTTTAAATTATTTGTTGCATCTCTTTCGGACACACTTCTTTCTCCCGACCTCATCTTTTGCACACAAAGGCATTTGAGTTGTCCTATACGTGAGGGAAAAGTGCCCACTTTCGAGTAACCAAAAGATTTGACGTTTATTTTTCCTCTCACAAAAAAAAAGTGCCATTTATCTAGCAGTAAAGAACCTGCTATCGAAAAGAAAAATTTCTTTAAAGTGTTGTAGCCACCTCACAATGGTATTCCAAACATGCTTTGATCATAGGCACCACTGACGATAACCTGCAAAGGAAAAGAATGACGAAATTGCTTCCTCAAAAATATGAACTCTAAGTAAAGTCAGTTCTCTATTAGAGATGCCGACGGTCTGAGGTTTGTTACGAAGATGACACCGCAGTCTAAGTTTGCGGCCGACTACGCTGGCGAAGAAGTGCAGTGCGCTTGTTTTCTAAGGTACTGGTCATTTTTTCTCGATTGAAAAATAGACAAAAAGAGGCATTTTGAATAACATGCATTTGCGAAAGCAAACTAAGGTTATCATCTAAAACTGCAGCTATGTGTACCAGACAAGCAACACTTTATATGCTCAAAACAAGGCAACTGTTCAGCAGCCACAACTGAACACCGCTCGTATGACCATAGTGCTATACAAATGTCTGCAAGGTCCCTTGCCCTGGCCTTCTTCATAATTCCCGCCACCGAAACCGAAATCCTGAATCCTCTAAACCAATAACATTTAATCCGGGTGAAGATATGGAGCAGCGGAGTGCATAGCATACGTAAAGCCTGGTTGTTGCATGGTACGTACTCCTTTGCATGACTAGTAAAAGAAACCAGAATTAGATTTTTTTTAAAGAAGATGATCAAGCTTGTGGGCAATCTATCCGATATACTGCGTCATCACATTATTGCAGTATAAGCGTATGTTTGTTGTTTTGATAGAAGCATACCATGGGTCTCTAATTCGTCATATCGAATGATTAAAAGCTAACTCTACTTTCAGCAGTCACTTCGACACTGTTCATTTGTGTGTTAAATTGAACAACAGAACTTTCAGATATTATTGTGTGTATGAACAAGGCTAGTAGTAGCTCAACAGAATCGCCGTGCAGCATTGTTATTTTTGCCACATCTAGTAGGCAGCTAAGAAGACTGAAATACTCCACAATAAGGAACCACAACAAAAAAAAACGTGAGCCTGTGGTATCAACCTGCATGACAGGATCTTGAAATTTAAATTAATGGGTACTATTTTAATGAACCCATAACCAAATAACCAAAACACGGCAGTATCTCAACGAAAACTAGGTTACTACCTGTTGGTTACTACCTGTTGGTCATCGTAATTTGTTGGAGCACCAAAAGTAAGGCACGAAAACTTAAAGGTGGACGTCAATGAGGAAACAGCCTGCTCTAGATGGGTATGTCGGTTGCTCATCACACTAAAAACGTAAGATGGCTCGAAAGGCACATTAACGAACCGGACATGTGGCGCAGATAAAATAGACAGAACGACTGGCACACGCCACCCCTCTGGTTAAGATATTAAGAGATCTCAAATAGTCGTCTCATTTCCTAATACTAAAATCCAGACGACGACTTCCGCTATTGTTCTGTGCGTCGTCAATATTTATAAATAACTGCTCGTGAAGAAGAATATGCGGTTTCTCTTCGCGATGACAAATAGGCAACAGTTCATAGTATTTCAAATGCGTTGCCCCTGCTTATTTCTGGCAGTGCATGCCACGAAACAAAATTCAGTCGTCGTTTCAACGCTTAAGACGATGCTATACTGGTTCGATGTTCCAGAAGTTGGTCATAAGGTTCAGCGTATCGTTTCAGTTTCTCTCAAAAAATTGACGTCATGAACAGCGAAAAGAGTGGCTGTTCTGAGCACTTGCTCGGCATCCAGCTGACCATATAGGGAATGCGTTTTCTTCCAGCTCAAACAGCCAGAAAGCGCAAAAACAAGATATCATTCACAAATATTACTGGCAGTTTCATTTCTAAAAGAGTGCCCATCGAACTAGAAACAGCAGATGCTGAAACGCGTTGAACGCGCTCTCGGACAAGGGCACACAGCGAAACTGAGGAAGAGAACCTTGGAATGGAGGCAGCTGAGCGTGCTATGACGTTTAAACCAAACCACAAAGCGACCTGATGCATCGTTGATACCTTTTGCTATTTGCCATGTAGTCAGGTACATAGCTCTTGCGGTTTATGAAGCTTGTTCCCCGTAACAACGAAAAAAACTGAAAATAAAATAGTGAGCAGCAAAGTTTACTTCACGACTTACGGCTTTGCAGCAACTATGACAGCATGTCTACCATACAAACAAAAACATGCACCAAAACCAAGGAGTTCGGCTGCAAAGTTTCTTACCGATGAAAATAAAAACCTCTCAGGCTAGAGCTTCTGCAGTGAATCCAAACAGCACTCCGAGCGTACACCAAACGGTAGCTTCATTTCTCCGTACGCGCTTTAGCGAGGAGAGCCGTCAGAAACTGCCGACTTGCTTACTCCAAGCCAGGCCGCGGAAAGGCTCGAGGAGACGGCTGTAGCTGCGAAGAATCAACATAAAAAGACGTCTATTCACAGGCTGCATTTTTCTTAGGAACGAGGAAGTGAACTGCCCAGCGCATCATCTGCCCTGTTAGGGATGCACACTTCGCCAGAAAGGCTGCTGACGTTTTGCCAAGTGAACCCGGTTCCTTGCTCCCGAATAGCCCAAACAAGCAGTGCTCAAAAGTAGCAAATAGATTTCGCAAGCAACCAGAACAAAACCTACTGCCAGAACAAGGTTTGCCTCCGGTGTACATGCTAGAAAACCATAGCATGCTTGCCAATTTTCTCCAAACTATAAACGGAAGCAAAAACGAAGTTGCACAGTGCAGGCTCCCGCTAGGCCATTGAGGTAAGCGGGCAGTTAAAGACAGAGTGGTCATGTGTGTATCAACTGAGCTGTCAAGATTGAAATAATACATGTGATTAATAACAAAATACATTTTGGCATGCAAGTCGAATCACAACCAAAAAGAAAACAACAATGAGGCGTCGGAACACCCTTCCATGATCTCTTGTACTGCTCTGGTCACGTGGAGTTAGCTCTCCCTTGAGAAGAGTAATGAACGTACAAAATGTGTACTGAATTTATCATCGCTTCCACAAGGCTGCCGGTCCGCGTTTTCATCAATGTTTCATGTCGCTGTATCTCTTGCATGCTGTGCTTGTAGCTTGTTTGGAAATTTTACAATCGTTAGTTTCAGAATCAACGCCGTACTTCGTGTGCTGTGCCTCATTATGTGGTGAATAAATGTTTTTGACACATCTTGATAATAAATCATGAAGTAACATGATTTGGACCTCTATTTAATTGCTGTTAAGTGCGAAATTAATAAAGGTGGTTTGTATGGTACAAATAATGCTTTAGGTTAGGGATGGAGCATGAATCTTTCTTTCACATTTTGTCAAAATGGCAAACTCTCCAATAGAAGCCAAATCTTTGGGAAATGTAAAGTGTGTGATAAAAATTAAAGCTCGAATTTCTCCTCTCCAAAGCCTGGAATCAAAGTGGCATTCATCACTGTAAAAATCTAATTGCCACCGCACCCAACATAAACAACTCCTAGCACAAGAGGACGACTAGCTATTGGGTTCGGCAAGTGAACATATAAATTTTGGAATTCCAAACAACGACATGTGAACCGTCCTCAGCCCATAAATTTTCAAGAATATGAACGAAGCGGCGATGCATTAAGAACGCGAACACCAACAAGCCGGATTGCTTAACTATTACAACATGCACAGACACGAACCATACTACATGCTTAGCCCAATAGGGTGCAGGTCCTAAGGACATTTAAACTCGTTTTCCGCCCTGATCGTTTATTCCAGTACTTTTAGCGTTGCGCGTTCTTTAAATCAAGTTTGTAACCATTCCTAGTGTGACCAGGCTCACCGCCGCTTCATGTGCTGGAAAAGCGCTCAGCGCATATAAGTTCACCGAGTGTCTTACATTTGTAAACAAGGGCAAAACATTCCCGCTTATTGCACAACCTGTTAATAGCTCATTTTTTTGCCTTGATAACATAGCACGAGTGCTTAGATCGCATGAAAAAGCGTGCATGTATATTTTAGAGATTACCTGCGTTCACTTGGTTTATGGTAAAAGTTTGTGATGTACCAAATGTGTAAAAACGTACTCTAGACATAAGGGTGGTACGGCATTGTTCCCCTAATGAAGCAACTAATGCTTTATCGGATAGAAAAAAAAAACCCTCGCGTAGATTCAATTGGCGAAATCAGATGAATGGCTACGAGAAAGAATTAACTTCTTTGGTGTGGAAGAATGACCTCCTTCTCTCTACTCCGAATTGAGTTCAGGTACGACAACAAACTTCTTTAAGTCCGATGTCGCGCTGTTTAAGAACTATGCGCAGTCCTGTTTTATGTTTGCTGGCTAATACAGCAGTGAAGTATTAATCCCGATGCATCTGAAGCGAAGTGTGAATTTATATAAGACGCTTAGTACATTTGTAGTTATTTTTTTCAATTTATTTGGGGAAAATTTCTAAATGGCGCGAATAATAAACAAAAACAAATCGTTTTATATTGTACGCCATACATAATTGGAGAAGAAATGAAGGACATACAGTATTGTTTTGTGGCTTGTTTTGTCTTGAATTTTCCATGTACACCTACAGCCGTGCTCCCGCTCACCTAAATATTTTCCATAAGAGCATACTAAGTGACAGTTTATTCAGTGATTGGGGCTCTATAACGCTACAGCTATTTTTTTTCAACAGATCGCAACGCTATCGTAAATTTATTTTCAAGGCTTTTCGTTAGCCTCCAAATTTTCGCCCCTTAGGTGAGTGCTAGAAACATACAAGAGTTGTATGTTTCTGGCCTGATGGATACTGGTAAGCTGCTATTCATTACCTGAGAATTGCTGCCAAAATGCACTCTACCACATTCTCATTCTCATTATTTTATTTTCGTTGTCTGTGTGAGCAGTTATTGCCTACCCTAAGTAGATATACTCTCTGACAGCTCTCAATGCTCCGTTTGCGTTCACCGCCGTGGTGTGTGAATTGGACCGACAGGCGGGGTAGCGTGAAGTACTACTGCTTCTCTGAGCATTCAAAACACTTAGTATGAGTGGGAGATGCCTGTTGCGCTGTTGTTGACTGGTCGGGTAGTGTAACCAGTCATGAGGATTGTGCGCGTGGAAAGGGTTGGGATTGGGGGTACAGATTTTGTAGGCGTGACGCGTGGCCAAGCACGGTCAAGGCTTGTTGCATCTGTCGCACCACACGCGGCCTATCTGCCAATAGGATATCAATCACCGAAATGTGCGCGGACAAAGTCCACGATGCCATGCTATTCAACCTTTCGCAATAAAATGCTTTCGGGGGAACTTACTCCGTGGTTTTTACTGTGGCACACCGTAAGGTTCATGTGATAATTAGAATCGATACAGCAACAAAGGCCATATCATGCTGGACGTGTCAGAGCCATTTTTTCACACCTGAACGAAAACTAGGATACAAAGACGAAATGCAAAATGATGTTCCCATTCTGACGTTCATCTCCTCAGAGGCAAGCAGTTTGTTTAATCTTTCTACGATATGACCCCAATTTTTCTCCCTGTTCCGCACTTAATCAGCAAACTTATTTAGTATCTCAGAAAGTCGCCGATCTGATTCTTTAAAGTTTTTGCATTGCATTATTAATTTTCATTATCGCCTCTTGCAAAAGACTTACCTAACGTTTGCCCAACTACCCTCGTCAAGAAGCTATCACCCGCTAAACAGAGCACTTTTCTACGCTCAGACTGACTTATTTAAATAAAGTTTTTTTCTCTAGAACAATAGCTGATTGGAACTCGCTTTTTGGCAGCAATAAGTTTGTTGACCACATTGAAGGTAGTGTATTGTTTGATTGTATACATGCATGTTTTGGTGTTGTGTGAGTGCGATAGTTGCTTGATTATGTTTTTCTGATGTTGCCTTGTAGGTCACTGGCGCCTTACACCTGTATTTCCACTCCTGCCATATCCTAGAAAAAAAAATGGGCTGTCGTATGTATAAATAATAAATAAGTACACCCGTTCGAGAGACGCGACAAATGCATTCGTTACTTTTATTCTTTTTTTCTGCTACTATAGATTCCGACCGACCCACTAATTCTGGCGTCACAGAATGGCGAAAAAGACGCTTCAACTTCCGTCAATTCGCGTAACTGTGGATAAGTGCAAGCAGTTTCAGGAAGAGGACGCGAAGACACAGTATCGTGACAGCATGACGAATGGCTTTGGCTAGTTAATGAATAATAATAATCTCCATATTGCGAGCTCAGTCGTCTATCAACAGAACAGGCAACACATGCTTTGATCATTTATGCAAAAGCGGATCAGGCTCTGAAGAGGCCTGGGCAGGAATCGGGCTTCGAAGCAAGCCTGTGACGTTCGCATACTTCGCCAGTTGATCATTTCATGGTGGCGACACAGAAATGGCACGGATATGACACGGTAGTGATTTTGCGCATTCATGATGCAATCAACCCGGCAAACCGTTCATGAATATTTCCAAGGAGGCGGTTCTCATTCGTTCCCGCAGAAATGTAGGGTGCGCCATCTCTGCCTATTCACCTCGCGATGAGAAAAAAATCCTACGTTCGAGTCGTCCGAGAAAGACAGTTCATAACATAACCTATTGCCCTCTGGTTATTTATATGCGTTATCTGTCAGCAAAAACAAGTTTATTCCGCACACAACACAGAGGTGAACAAGAGTTAAGTTGAGTTGAGGTGTTGAATGCTATGAATGCTACAGGTGGGGTTAGCCTTGCTTTGTCTGCCGGCAATTGCTCCACCGCAGCGTCCCTTCGATATTAACAACGCCGCATCTACCCCGCTAAGCGCACAGTCTCTTATAATAGCACACATTCTGTCCAAACTGCAGACAAACCAAAAAGAATGAATAATTCCTCTCATATTTTCAGGCGTACATATAAAACATTAGAACGCCCTTTAAAGTTTTACGTACTCTCACTACAAGGCGACTGCCGGAGAGGCGGCCTAGTGGTTTGAGCAACCGGCTCGCATGCGGGAGGTGCGGGGTTCAATCCTCGGTGCCACCGGGTACCCACCGGTGATACATTTAGTGCAAGCTTGCCTCTGGCCTGGTGCTCAGCTTCGTTAGGGTGAAATGCTTGCAAAATTGGTCTTTGAACCCACCTAGAGCAGAAAACAATACCTTGTGTCATGGCGCTATAAAAAATAAACGACTAGGCGACTGGCAAAAATGTTGTTTCATACTGTCCGGGTGCCCTCCTGTGAGGCGTAGCATCCTCGTTCATAAAACATGCACCTTTATTTAGCGCTTGAAGAGAAGGACATAGATGCCCGTCATGTTCCACAGATCGAGTTACACGAAAGTGCACTCCTGCAGAAAACCCCTCCGATGGTAACCAGGTGCCTCAAAGAGCTCTATGAGTCCGTTGCTTCGCCCATGCACCATCGCGTTACCTCGGCGCAATGCTTCCCCAGGACATCATTACGAACGGCGAGAAAATGACGTGTACTAGGGCTGTAGCGAGCGTTTTCCTGGCACAACGAGGTCGTGAGCGGTCATTTACTTTACGTCGTGCACTGCTACTCTCGCTGTCGCACTGGATAACATAAGCCTACCGTTGTGCTTCATTTGCAGCGGGAAGAGTGCGCACTGCATTCACTGCGATCGGAGCGTTCCGCGATGTTAAATAAGCTACGAAATGCTTCTTTCAATCTCTGCCTAGAAGAATTTAGTTCAAGCATAGCTGCTTGCATTAGCGCAGAAGCAACTCCCATATCATTCCAACGCTGCTGCAGCCAAGAAGCGAGAGCTATAGTTGTGTTGGAGCACGGTTATTGCTATGTGTGCTCCCAAATATATAGATTGCGCAAATTTGCTCCCGTATATATGAAAAAAAACACTGACTCGTGTCAAAATTTGACAAAATATTTCTAGTTTTGTAGTAACGACAGATGCCTTTGTTGTTTTGAAGTATTTTTCTATACTGCTATACTTCTTTCATTCCTTTTCTGTAGTCTGTATTTCTGTAGCACTTTTCTGTTGTAAGTATACAAACTTTTGTTGTTACTGTAAAGATTTCTCCTGGAACTACACATTTTAGGTCAAAAACGCTACAGAAAATCTGTTGTGACGACAAAAAAAATTTGTTGTGTTTTTCGACTGGAATGCATGTTCTCTTATACTTGCAGCCCATACATGTTCCGTCGCCTTATGTATTCCAGTTGCAAGATTCAGCGCTCGTCTGTCACTCAACCAGGACACATTCTAATTCGCTCACCACTGAGCGCACAGCGCTTGCTTGAGACACACAATCCCAGCAATGACACGAGGGCATTCTCCCCAGTCAGTCCCCGATATGTTCACCTGTAAGTGCAGAATGAAATATCTCTGCGAGCCGACATCGTTTCAAGAAATTCGGAGCTGTGAGAAGTTTTAGAGAATAATCTAGAGTTGTGGATCATTTTGACTCTAAAACTTCACAACATTCAGTTTATTTCCTTCTTTTAGGAAACGTTTATCAAGAGTAGCATCACCTCATTTCACATTTTTTCACCAGGCCTAGCCAAATGACGATAGGAAATTTTTAATGCAAGAATGATTTTAACGGATATTCACCTCCCTCTCCGGAGAGATTTGTCCTTCTGGTTTCAATTCATCTGTCAACACGACTAGAAGAGTACCTCAAGAAATAAAGTGCACCGATGAAAATTAGGTTTCCGGCCGACCCCTAACTACTTGGTCACTTCCACAAGGTTGCATGCACTTGATATATTTATATGATTTTCTGTATTTGTTATATGAGACTGGTGGTTGGGATGTTTTACAAATGGTCACTAGTTTTTTCTGCACAGACAACAAAAGACGATGCAGAAAAGAGGTAAAAGAAAAACAATGAGGGCACTGGGTCACAAAATAGAAGTGTAAATTACACGACAGAAGACTAAGCCCAAGCAGAGAGCAAAACTCGCGTGCACTGACGTAGAAAGAATGCGATTTAACCTCCACGAGAAAGGAGACGCTTGTTCCCTTCCTGTACAGCGTTTTCTCATTCGGGGCTTAGACAGCACGGCTCAGAAGAAGCACACCCCAGCTGTGAATGCCACCTTTACCTGAGCAGATCTTTCGCCAGCAGCGTTTAAATCACTGACCTCTGCCCCTACGAGGCCGGCCAAACGCGCCGTAAGCAAAGTGGCACTCGAACTTGTTTTGTTTGCGCTCTTCTGCAGGTCGAATGCTTGGAATCTAGCATTCTGCTTTTAAATTTAATAAAAACAGATATATAACCTTTTGCAATGCGCTGAGTGCCTTTGTTCTGCATTCTCGGTAACATTTCATGATTCGTTTCTGGCCTTCTCTTTGTATGAGAGGTTTTTTGTCATTTCGTAGGTCTCGACGTGTGCATTAAATTTGTGTGCGTTTGTGTGCTTGTACCAAGCTGGCATCCTCGTTCCTTACATCCCACTGATCGGCCTGTCCTTGAACTCGTGACGCAGTAAGAAAACGTTTTAATGCGAAAGCACTACTTCATGATGTCTTGCCGGCTCAGAGAGTTTGTGGGAAGCTTGACTTTGAAGGTGACCTTGGAGAAACCTAGCATGGCAACAGCCTATGCAGAAATAATAAATATAGCCACGACTGGGTTTCGAACCTACGGCACCACGAACAGACAAGCTTCGCTGGCCACTGCACGGCGACACTATGGTATCCCCGCAGCCAATCAGGCCTTGTGTTAAACTGCAACATATACTAGCGGTGTGCATTTCACATCCTCGTCTTCCTCAGCTTACGTTTGCGGCGCGAAAAAATCAAACGAGCTTAACCTCAATCGCAGCTTAACGTGAGCATAATGCCGTTGCCAGATGTGCCGACGACCCAGCAAAGCAAAAGCGTTAGCCAGTCAGTCTAATCGCATGCTGCAGCACGTCTATTGGGTTTAGCCACGGTAAAGCCCTAACACTTTTTTAGCGTAAGAAACAGAATCAACCGCCGAGACGCCCGGAACTGAAAGGGACTCTAAGCAGACATATGATGCAAGTGCCCCTTTGTCGTTGTTGGCACATTCGTACCTACTGCTGACGGAAGAAAAGAGGGCATTAGATCAGCCAACCTTTTTTCATTTATTTAAGCATCCTCGTCATTCCTCATTCTATACACTTTTATGCCCTAAGGCAATAAACACCGCTTTAAAAAGGACGGCAAAACGTTTTGTTTATTCGCGCTATTGGCTGCAATACTCTATATGAAAACTTGACAGAGCACTAAAATCACGCATGCATTCCTGGAGGGTTAGGACGGATTATACCCAAACGTTTTGTGCGCGCCATCGGAGTTTTTATTCGTGCTATGCGATGCATCAACTCGACGCATCATAGTACCCTCCATTATATTCCTGTGTGTTACCGCCACAGTTGGCATTAATTTTTTCAACAATCTCGACAGGCGTTTTTGCAACCCAGTCAAATATGGTTCCTCGTTGCCTGCAATGGCCGAGCACTGGCTTTTTTGTGAGACCATTTAAAGAGAAATGTCGCCTTAACGCCGATTATATTTAGGGTTTTCGCTTAAACAGAACTTACTCGACAAGAATTGGCACACGGTTTCCTAATTTTTCAATTGGAATGTCACAGTTGTTAACGTTAAGTTGGCTTTACCGAGTTTCACATTTATAAAATGGTGCCTTATTTTTAATCCAAAAAGCAGTTGTGAATTTCATGCATATGACGCCATTTGACGAGTGTGCTACGAGAAATTGTCATATCTCTAATCGCTAAGACTAGCGAGAAATATTTAAAACTTGGCTCGTTTTCGATGTTGACGCTTTAAATTTCGTAAAATAATTTTGGGTGCCAAAACCACACATTAAAACGCTGATTAGTCTATTCATAACAAATCTGCTTTAATTGACTTCATCATGCAAATAATGTCCGACTATCCTTTCAAGATACATACAAAGACCGCATCGGCGTTTATTCATGGCTTTTGAATATGTATGTCTGAAATAATTTGAAGCACCCATATACCCTGTAGTCCGTGGATGCATTTTGAAAAGCGTTGCATTGTTTCCTAATAATGATATCGCGGCCACTTCGGAATTAAAACGTAACGTCTTAAGAATCGCAACAATTTCTTAATGCACTGCCACCAATGTAACCGCGAACTAAATGATGTCCACTGGCTGTAATAATACCTTGTTCAGAAATACCAATTGCGAGCCTAAACATATTTGCAAGCATAGCGTAATGAGAGTGGGCGGTGGGGAGGAGGGGTGGTCTAGATCACTATTTGCGCGAATAAATATGCTTTTTCATGGTAGTCTGTTGTTTACTCGGCTCACACCAAATTTCCAGAATTGGTCACACGGTTGTCAGACCATTGACAGAAAAGGCTACTTTGGGATTTCCCGCGTTACCAGTACCTTGCAATGTTTGTACTCTCCACAAAGATAGGACTGTTTTCGCATACAGAAAGCGTCCCGTGCAAAACGCTTCAAAATACGAATTAAGCCAACACATGTTTTGCGCTGCATTCGTGCTACACTGTTCAACACTTCTTGAGTCAGGCATCTTTCGAGTATCAACAGGTTGGGACACCGACGAGCAGAGTATGCACTACTAAAACAAACCTGGCAAGTCGGACTGAATTCTGCCTATTAGAACCCAATCTCAACGGTTGTTTGTGTACGAGCAATGAGCGATGGCGCAGGCTCTTCTCTGCTCTGTTCATTAGTTCTGAGGCTTCATTGTAGTGGCGGCAATATCCTGAAGTCAGATAATCTATCGGGGTCAAACGTCTCCAGGACGCGTGAGCGGGAAACAAAGCTATAGCTCAGTTCGTTTCGGTCGGCTCGAGACCATGCTTCTGAAGTGAAAGTCGTATTGACGTAGTTTATTCCGGGATAATCGAAAAGGTTGTGCATCGGTAGAGGCCGCTTAAACGCGCCTCGTTTTCTGATACTCTCTTTTCTCTGTTTTTTAACTCCTCACCCCTTTCCCCCCGTTAAGAGGTGGCGAATCAGTTATTCTTCCGGTTAACATCCCTGCCTTTCCTCCTCCTCCTTTACATTTTTGTTCCTGATAGTAGACCTCTTCTATGTAGTACAGCATGAGTTCATCTTAAAACGTCTTTGCGAGTGAGGCAGGTAAGTCTCGATTTATCTGAGAAGCCAGTAACTTAGAAGGCTTTTAGAAAATTGATGGCTTGGAAGCCCAAGTCAATTATAAGAGAAGGTGGGCAAAGGGAATGAAAAAGTTAGCATTCTTCTTGAGAAAACGTGCCACTGCAATTGTAGTATGCCGGGTCGTATGAAGCATTTACAAAAACACAATTTTCTTCTGAGGTTAAATCTCAACAATACTGAACCGTTTTTGTATGAAGCAACAGAAGTTTATAAAAATTAGTCATTCACAGCTGTGTGCTGTTTATATTGTAGTTCGGGCAGTTCTTTTCAACTAGACGTAAAAATTGTGTAGGTGTAAGCAAAGGCAAGAATCCCGAGCGGTTGTCGTTCGGCATGAGATCTTGAAGTTGCAACTTTTGACTTCACTTTGACACCGCAATTTCTAACACAGACAAAATAACACATGAAAAATCAACATCAACTTAGACTACTTTTTGCGGCCTGAGTAAGAAACTACGGTAGAAGCGCATGACTTTTGCATAGTAAAACTAACTTCGGAAGAGCACCCTTCATGTATGTCATTATACTGAGAAATTTCTATTTTACACGAGACCTATTCTTTTAGTTTTTCTGCTCTATAAATTCCTCCGGGCTTCTTTATAAAATAAACAACAAAAAGTTGAAAGGCTGCAGCAGGATTCTTCAAATATTTTTGTTGAATCTTCAGTAGGCCACATCAGCAATCGTGTGCGTCATCTCTCGTATATAAGAAAAACTTGCGCAGAGAAAGCAGTTCTCCTGCAAAAGCAACAGAGCATCTCAAAATAATTTCAAAGCGTCATAGAGTCAAAGAGTTTATTCAGGCAACGTGTGGTACAGTTGCCTAGGGCGCAGACCAAAAGCCAAATGGATGCCTGACAAAGAGTCTGCGCCCTTCTTGCTCCCAGTCGAGAGCATGAGACATTCAGCGTACAAAATAAACACTAAACGAGGAAATACAGAGTGGATTGGTTAACATTGAAACTGGAGTTATTTCATATTGAACATTTGTGTACAACTGGACAAATACTGAGAGAAACAACAGAATTAAAACGAAAAGAGTGGTCATGCCTGCAGTGACAACAGATACATAGTGATGCTATTTTTGAAAGCTTTCAATGATTGACTTTCCTGGATAATGCTTACAGCAGTATGGTGATCATTTAAAAAACTTGAAATTCTGTAGGTAAGTTTATGAGTGCCGTAGTTTGTACGCATTTTTTCCTTATAACATATGTGCCGGGTGTAGTAGGTGTGTGTGTGTGTGTTTTCGTTAGACACTGTTGACAAAAAGCGGTAGGATCGGAATGCATTTGTAAGTAAGTCACCAACGCTATCTTTTTGTTTATAACATTCCACAGTTTAAGCAGTTGGCGTTTTCTAAACAATGGGGCCGTGTGGCTAAGGTATGTAAAGCTCCTGCAAGAAAAATAATTATAAGGAAATTGCTTGATAAAAAGTGTAGAATCTAATTTATGCAAGATAGCTCCGTGCCACTTCTAAAAATCCGTCAATGTGTTATTTCTGTTCCTTCCTTATCAACACAGGGTTTTGTGAACACTGGGTAAGAATCTAGAATAAGTTGTTTAAGGGGTGGTTTCTTTCGGAGCTTCGTGGAAGAAAATTCGCAGAACTTCCTATTGCTCTCCGCCTGATTACGTTACGTAGAGCAACTCGGTCCTTCCATTAACCCGCACGCCGTCGCTCTGCTCTGGGCAAAGCTCGAGGAATTTATGACAGAAAGTTCTAGCACCAAGCTTTACGGTATTCAGCGACGGCCAAGTCCACACCCGCTTCGGCCGCTGTGACAACTGTGAAGCCACATGCCCGCTCAGATGTCTTGAGCAACATGAACGCGAGAATACGCTAGTGTTGTGGTTCACAAAGCGGATATTTTCGATTACTACACGGTATCAAAATAACTAATTAGGTTAGCTCGTTACAAACTTTGAACGGACAGCATGCATAGACAAGGCATGAAGGAAACACACAGCAGATGAGACTCACAACTAAATTTAACAGAGTGAGCGGACATACTAGTAGCGTTAAAAACAGGCGAAATGGTGGAAGGAGACAGCACAAGCTCTAGGAAAGAGAGAGAGAGAAACAGAAGAACGGAAAGCCAGAGAGGTCAACCTGGCGATGCCCAGTAGGCTACCCTACAGGTCGGGAGGGAGACATAGGAAAACAAGGGAAGAAAGAGCGGCAACGTAATGAGCTTTTGACGTGTCCATCGACCACTATGACACACGGACAGAGGACGCACACTTACAGCTTAAAGTTTATAGACGAAAACTCAACCCCGTCTCCTTTAAGAACCTCAGGAGCGCTTTCACGGCTGTCCTCTATTTTGCTCTACTACTACGTTTTACTAAACACCAACTAGCCCACCTTTCTGCCTTAAATTATCAGAAGGAACGTAAAAAGTACGTTCCGGGATAAACAAAAAACAAACATTTAGGAACGATCAGAAATAGGGACAAGCTTATTGCCTCAAGCAAAACTCTACCTGAAAAAAGCAGTCGCTGTAGAAACGCACGCTTGTGTACCTCTTAGATATGTGGCAAGCCTCAACTATTTCCTGATTTTTTTTTTTTGCGGCGAATATTTTATTGCAGGCGAACGCTAGGATATACTCACCGAACGGGGACGAGTCAGTCGACATGCTTCCACATTACTGTGAGACAATCATAAAAATTTGTCTTCCGCCAGATACGCAGACAACTATTCAAGTTAGCGAATTTTTGTTGATCGTTGCATCCTCTTTTACTTGCCTGGAGAAGAGTTGGAATGCAAAACCGCTCCACTGCATAGAAGCCCCGCTCATGATGCGTTGGGTCCTCTCGTAAGTGCAGTACGAACAGAAAGAGGTTATTTCATCAATAAGTAGGACTGACACGTTGGTGATTTGAAAATAAACGAAGCACTGGTGGTCATCTTTATGTTAAGCACAAGATATTTCGATGAAAACACGAGCTCAAGCACAGAAAGTTTATTTAAACCACATAAACTTCGCCGAGAAAGCAGCCTGAATCGGGGAAACTCATTCGATACGCAAGTATTTTTGTAGTTTGCCAATTTTTTATTCATACAGTTCGAAAAACGAAGATGAAAAGTAGCCACCCTGCAGCTTTTCGCTTTTTTCGGTAACAGAATGGCGCAGCTCACACATGGCAAAAATCGCGTGTCAGAAAGGCAGAGCAGGCCCTTATGCTCGCACTTCAGTGTAATCATGCGGGTTTTTTGATTTGAATGCGATTGGGAAGCTTTTTTTGCGAGAGCTGTGGTTGTTTTTATCTAGCCACAGTGCACTGGAACTACAAATATTCTGCACAATCTCATCCGGCACGCAAACTATGCCCATGTTTGCTTTCATGAGAGAAATGCGACGTTGCCCGGGAAATATTATTTGCTAACTTCGCTGCCTCGTGCAAAGTGCCTCAGTCCTATTCCTGGTCCAAATAACAGGCATCTCCTGTTTTTCCAACGTCTGTTTTCCGGGCCCATAATATTCCAATATATTCATAGGAGGCAGCGGCAGCAGAAGCAGTCGCTTTGCATTATTTTTGTCGCATACATACGTGCTTGCAAGATGCCGAAGCTGAAGAAAGTACTTTGGTGAATTACAAAACATACTTCAGACATTGTCTACAAACAACCTCGCAATTGTAATTTCTTTAACAAACCAGTTTCCGCAGAACCAGCTTGTGCACTTAAAATCTCTTGTGATTAAACATTAAAATTCATGCATATCTGTCGTACTGACTACTTTCATATCCGTTGTTTTGTAAAGAGCTAAATCATCAAATCGTCCCATTTCTAGAAGACAGCCGCGTAATGAACACATCGCAGCCCCTATTATTTCTGCCAGTTTCTCAACATCGTCGCAAAAATACAACGCAAAAAGTTTTGGCAGAGCTTTCTCTTATCCTGCTTTTTATTCCTCTTTGGCCGCAAAGGTGGAGCGCCTGTGAGCGTAAGAACACTATTACTGCCACCGTTGGGTTACTTTACACAGCTGGCGTTTGTGTGGTATTTGCGACCAGTGATATGCTAACAACTTTTTCTTAAGCTGACCACAGAATATCTGATAAAGTAAAGATCAAGGAGGATTTCAAGCAAGGAGACACAATCTCACCCTCCTACTATCCGTGTACAGAGCTGTACAAGAGTGTTGATAAAGAGAGTTGATATAATTCAATAACGAAGCCCCTAGTATCATTTGATTTGCTGATAACATTGGCTTCCCAAATAATGCAAGTGAGGCAACGCAGTGTATGATTTAGGACCTAATCTCGGAAGGAAGAAACGGTTCACAATAAGCAGCGAGCCATTCTAGGCTTTGAGGGAACACATCTGTCTAATGCAAAATAGCACACAGCCTATCGGGATCATGACAGTGAAATAGCTATGACAAAACAAATAAAGTGCTGTGCATTCTGCAAGCATTCCCAGGTTAAGTATGTCAGCTTACTAGCATATCTCTCAAGAGGAAGATATACAACAGGGACATCTTTCCAGTGTTCGCCTATTGCGCTGTAATCTGGAGGCTAATGATAAAGGTTGAAGTTAAACTGGGATAGCGCATTAATTTATGGAAAGGAACATGAAGAGAGCAACGTTAAGAGGCAGGAAGAGAGGAAGGTTAATAAGGTTACAAACGCGAGTAAATGATATAGCTTAAATAAGGGAGGGCAAATGGATTTAGACAGGACCTGTAATGCGAAGAGAGAACTGGTAGTACATTAAGGTAACGGAGTTCTCTTCAAGAGAACGCCAACGCAGGAGGTGGCCTCAGGAGTAAGGCGCGCGGATCACATGAAGAAGTTCTCAAGAATAGAGTGACATCAGCTGACGAAGTGGAAGGTGATTTGGAGGTCAGTGCGAGTAGCGTGCGTCCGGCAGTAGCTGTGCTTCATCTGCTGAAGATGATGGTGACTATAATGATGAGATGATGAGGTGGCAATAATATAATTACATGACAACATAATGATGATAATGATGAGATAGCAATTATAGGCACACTCGCAAATTGGTAAGCAACCCAAAATTGTTGGAATGCGTTCGACAAAATCTTCTTTTTTATAGTGACGTGCTTTGCATAGAGAGTTTAAGGGCTCTTTAAGCACGACTAAAACCCAGGATGCAATATTACGCTGAAAGAATTGAATTCATTTCGCTACTAATAGTCGCCTTTAACGGTCACAACCGTCCAACATTCTTGGACAATAATTTAGAAAATTGGAAAAGTGTAAGATACTGCTACGGAAATATTGAACGTAATGGTTCAATCTCATGATATGTAGCAAAACCTTTCTTTTAAAATGTTTCCAGCGATCGCATCTAACAGTTTTGACTACCATAAAAAACCAATGAGAAACGCTTTTCATGAGAGCAAAAACGTTAACAGAAAAAAATGCAAGTCTGCCGTCGGGTTATCTGCAGATAAATTGACGTTATAACGAAATCTTGCATTCTATGAAAAAATTCCGTTCATAAGCAGCTTCCCGCTCAAAAATGCTTTTTATCAAAAAATATTTGGTATGAACGACGCTAAACCTAAACAGTTTGGAGCGCCTTTCTTCTTCTGTTTATGTGCAGGACTCATTTTAGTTCATCTGTATAACTAGTATTTAGTTATCTTTAAAATATTTCTGTGCGTACCTTTGTTTCTGAAAACATGCCTTAAGACGTACTTGAAATATACAATAAGGCAAAGGTTGAAAAATTTTTTCTCTTTGCCATCTCTTGACAGTATTAGCTCTGCGTGCTGTCATTGGCATCAGTTCTGAATGACTCTTAATTCATTTTGACCGACAGCATAGTAAAGAAATGTGACCCTTCACGAGGCGAAGTGAGCTCGTTCGAAACGTCACTGAACTGGCAATTCCGACTATGGTACAAGGCAATCTGAATGTGATACAGCTGGGCCCTGAGAAGATATACAGTCTGTCTGGATTCTAAATTTGATTCAGCGTCTATGTTGCCGATGAAATTCGGAACGGCAACATTCCCGTATCAATTTCTCATCAGTGTCATAGATGAGTGGAGTGATTTAAACCATCGCAAAGACCTCTGATTAGATACGTGATTGAATAAAAAAGCCAATTGTTTTTTAATCGCTTTCTATGACAGAATTCTTTTGAAAAAAAACAAGAAAATTGCCTCTGTGTGCTCACTTCTATCGATCCGTCTCTATCGTCATTCATCGCACTGTAACCTATTCAGGCACGGCGACATTCAGTTTTCGCCTGTTTTGTGTCAGTTTTTTCTTCTTCTCTCCGCAAAGTTTAAATATAAACAAGCCGTTTATAAACTATAACGTCTGCCGTTATCGCCGAATATTCTTTTTTAGGTTAACTGATTTCTTTGTTAAACGCTAATGAGCTGTGCCGCTGATTGTCTTGAACAAAAGACGAGCGATGTTGCTCACAACAACGTAATTAGTACAAAGTACCCAAAGAGTACCATGAAAAACGGCTCCACCTGAGCAGCGTGCCTGTATGATCGATTCTCAATATTCGACGACAGTAAAGCAGGAACAGCGATAATGCGAAGCTATGTCGTTGAGAATGTTTGCAAGCACCTTGTATGCTTTTTATGATTTCCTGTAAAAGTATCGATTCGCACTCACATTGCTTTTATTTTTTCGAAGTAACAATTTCTTTGTTGAAAATTCTTTTACAGTACAGTACTCCACCTGGTCGCCGTTCTGTCAAGTTGTAGAAAAAAAGCAGTAAAATCGGCCTTGTTGAAACAAGGGTTACTAGGTACCACTCCATTAGCAAGGCGGGGACAGAACAATAATTGGTATCCTCGCCACATCCTGTTTTGACCTCTGATGGTATGGTTACATGTGTTTTACAACCGCCCTTAGGTATGCAGCCTTAATTTCGTACATTGTAGTCGTAGCTTTCAAGTGCCTCATACGTTTTCCAATTGAATGTGGAAAAATATGGATCAGTACTCACTTTTCTATGGTTTTAGACGCAATATTTGCTTTAAATTTTATTTTTAATTGAACTACAAGGGTCTGGCAGTTTAAAGCATTTCATTGGTGCATTTTTCACGGAGTCCGAAAGTCAAAACGATTTTTGGTGATCGTATTTTCGCGGACATCATCAATCAAGCATCATCGCGACGCAGCTATATCGTGACCCTAAGTGCTTTAATCTGTAAAATCTATTGGCATAAGAATTTTTTGATACCGAATAATTAGTGTGACATTCCTTTGCCGCCAAAGCTCTTCCGACAGTACGGTCAAAGGTGCCACAACATGCCGCCTGGTCCGGCGTGGTAAGTGACAGCCATGAAGTGAACAGAGTCCTTCGACTTTGGTACAGTGTTTACCCTAAATACTAAAGAGGTAGAAGTTAAGCAGATAAATGAAGAGCTCGCCAGGAAAAGCTACCCTTACAAAATCCTCAAAATTCAGCAACACTAATCTTGGGACGCTTCCACAGTATCGAGAAAAGAATTGAAGCGGGCCACCATTCCGTACACTGCAGGCATCAGCGAAACGCAGGCAATAATCTTCAATTACAAAGTTCAGATAGGCCCTGTGCCTACTAGCAAACTTAGGTGCATCAAAAATAATTTGGAACACTCAAAATACCATCAGGTGATGTATAAACTTCCATGTCAAGATTTGCTAAGCAGCCAAAATTAGAGAATCTCGAAACTACACAAGACGAAAAGATCATCAAAACGATTCAACCAACGGCCCTAACCAGTCGAACGCATTGGGAGATCACAATAGCACCGAACATACCACCTGTGAAGAAGCTGCAATCAACTCTACCGAAAAACATTATCATCGTGCCTGCTCCTAGAGACATTTCACATCCAGTCAAGCACGCACGAACTGAATCGGACATGTTGGCTCATGCCTAGAGTGTACTCATGCTCACGCGGTCATCATCATGCATATAAATAAGGCCGATCCGTTTTTAGCCTCATATGTTAAGAACGGCCTCGCACGAGTACCGAAACATCCTCCGTTACAGCTAATTTTTCTTCCTTTTAGCGGGTGTTTGTTTCAGCCATTCCGTCAAACTATTTAATATCTTTAAAAACCGTCCGTATTGCTTGATCTCTGCGGGGGAAACAGATAAGAGGCGGTTTATTCGTCCACTCTTGATGCTCCTAAAGCCGTTTTTTTTTCTTCTGCCTGAGAACGAAAGCCTCATCCAAACTTTTTGAGTTAATCGAATTGTGGTTCTACATTTTTCACAGTGATTAAAAAAACAATTCGGGTTAATAAAATCTCTAACCCTCACTGATAATCTGATGCCTTTGAAGTTTTCAGTCTGCTATAGTGCAGACTGAACCGTATTTTCTGATCTCTTATTTCTCTGTCTCTCTAATTACGTTTCTGATGCGCTATTTTTCTCATTAGTGATTTTCACCAAGCTTTACTAAAAATTGTAATAGCAGTATGCAAGAGAAATGAAAGTAATTATAAAGATTAGGCTGTCGGGTCCATCATTCTCAAAGTCTGACAGTCTGCTTTTGCTACACCTGCCAGAAGACAGCAGTAATACGTACGCTTTCGCATCCCGGATAAATCACCGGTGCCAGATTTAATGCGTGGCGGGAGATATGAAACAATGTGGGCGATAGCTAAAAAGAGGCAACTTGATAAAAGTGAGAAGAAAAAATAAGTAAATACAGAAATTCTAACTAAAAGCATGGCATCCCTGTATTTATAAAAAAAAAGCAACTCTCAAATCATTTCCTGTTATGCCCACCTATACAGGATTTATAACAAAGGATGGCGCTTTCAGGCACCATCTCGACTTAGACATACGTAATTAATATACATTAGGAAAGAGACCCACCCTGATGGCATTCCCTTTAGCAGCAGCAGAACAGCATAATTTGCAATTTTGACAATACGCAAAATGAGACACTAATTACCTTTCAGAAAACCCCTCATAAGACAATTGCTTTAAAAGCATGTCATTCCTCTTATCGACGTGCTTCCTTGGCTTGGCTGACTCTGTGCTTCTATGCTTTAACGCTCTATGCTTTAACTTTCTTTGCTTTAACGCTCAACATGAAACAAATAACTAGTGCACCATTTCCACGTCCTCGTCACAAAAGTTCCTCAAGACCTCTTTCCGTACTCTGAGCAGCGATGCAGATGACAACACGACCAAACGAATGCCGCCGAGAGCTGTCAGTGGTGACCCACTATTCCCGGCGTGTTTCGGTGCATGCACATTGCCTCTCCAGGGAACCCGCATTCTGCCTCCGGGTGAAGGCGATTAAAATTCCCCGCTTAGTCCCATCAGCCACGCAAGAGCACTGCAAGCTTGCTTCCTCTTGTTACCCGTGCGGCGCCACGTCCACTGATGCCTTTCTAAAAAGGGCGTGCCTTTTTCCGTCAACTTTCATTGCGGGCATTAAGAAAGAGCCCTTGTACAGAAACTCAACATTTTTGTTTCTGGCATTAAAGACGTTCATGGCACGTCAGCCAACTTTTGGCAAGACTGGAGTGTTGTTCAATTACGAAAATTATGTACCAATATCAAGTAGAACATTTCTTATTAACGGACAGTCATATCAGGTTTCGGAAGGGCAAGTCCACGGAACCTGCTTTACTCTTGCAAAAGGAAATTTTTTTAGGGATTAAAGAAACTAACACTTGGCGCTCGGTGCTTTCATCAACATTACGAACGCATTCGACCTTCTTAATCATAAAAAATCGCTCTGTAAACTCGAGAGATATGGCCTCCATGCTCTTTCTCTTGAACTTTCTTGGTCTTGCTTAGGCATGGATGCGCAAGTCGTTACGGTCCATAATTAAAAATCTGGTTCTATTTTCATTCAATTTGGTGTCCCGCAGGTTAGCCTTCTTGGCACGTTTCTCTTTAATGTATATGCAAACGACATTGCAAGTATAGGCCATAACGTAAGTTGTATTCAGTACGCTGATGAAACAAGTTCTTTCCTTTGCGCATACTCTGCCGACGAACTAATTAATTGAAGGAATCTGATCTTTTGTATTATGCACAAATATTCTAGGGCTAACTCCAGCAAGAATAAAGCTGTCTTTTTTTTTCGCCCCTTAGCCTGGATACTGGTGTAAAAAATAAAATTAAGCCAGAAAATAATAATATTGAAATTGTGATCATGTTTTAATCACTAGGCGTCGTTTCCGGCTCTCGCATGAGATCGTATGAAGATGTACTGAATATTGAAAGTAAGCTTTCAAAATCTGTAGGCTTCCTCTCTGAATGAGTTTTCCCCGAAGCATAAGCTTTCAATTTAGCACGAATAATTTCATTCGTACATAAATAACCGTCACCTTGTTTGGGGCACTACATATAAAACGAACCTAAATATAATAATGGCCCTCCAAAAGAAGGCAGTTAGAATTATCGCTGGTGCGCGATACACCGCTCAAACAGGAAGTTTATTTCTGCAGTATAGGATTCTTCGCGTGCATGCAACGTTTGAGTATCGCTTACTGCTTTGTCTTAGGTTCTCGCCGCATTGCGTATCCGAATTTCTAAAGGTTCTTGCAACACTTCAGCATAAATTAAACGGAAAAAGGAAAAAAAGAGAAAAGAGGTTTTCTTACCGACTTGCAAAAGCATTTAACAGCAATTTATTTTCTAAATATATCGTCCCATGTTCTATCGATATGTCT
Source organism: Amblyomma americanum (assembly GCA_030143305.2). Lineage (NCBI taxonomy): Eukaryota > Metazoa > Arthropoda > Arachnida > Ixodida > Ixodidae > Amblyomma > Amblyomma americanum. The sequence continues at coordinate 306,128 of JARKHS020000020.1, forward strand.
GAATATGGAAATGTGCGTAATACACTGAAGCGAGCCACAGAAATAAAATGAAATATTTTGCAGCCAGGAACTAAAAAGGAAAGAAAAATTCCTATGTGGTAATTTCAGAAAGCATTTATAGTTACTTCCCACTGCCATATACACAAGAAACAAGGCGTCCACGCGATAGATATTGCAGAATTATATAAGAGGAGGAGTACAGATAGAATCCCAGTGCTTAAGAGACATTGTAGGGTCCAAAAGATATAATTAGCCGCAAGACAGGCGTAATTGCAGTTATTACATACGATTAAGGCTTTCATTTTGTTAGAAGCGAACACACGCGTTTTATTACTTAGATACTTAGATATTGCAAAAGATTGTAAATTTGTTGTTGGGACAAGGAAATGGCACACTCTCTGTCTCACATCTCGGCGGAAACCTGAACCGCGCTGTAACGAAAGGGATAAAGGGGGAACTGAAAGAAGAAAGGAAGAAATGCCGTAGTAGAGGGCTCTGGAATAATTTCGACCACCTGGGGATCTTTAACGTGCACTGACATCGCAAAGCACACGGGTACCTTTTGCGTTTCACCTCCATCGAAACGCAGCCGCCTCGGTCGGGTTCGAACCCGAGTACTCCAGATCAGTAGCCGAGCGCCCTAACCAATGGACCGCCGCGTCGAGTTTACTTAGATAAAAAAGAAACTTGTCAATATTTAAACCCTTGGAAGAACCGGTAACGCAGTATGATTACAAAGACAGGAAAAATCGAAAATGAAGGAATACAGCAGGCGTAAAAACATTCCAGAAGCAGATAATTTAGAGGCCGATAATCCAAAATGCTGCATAAAATAGCGATATACTATACCAACATCTAGCTATAGAATTAGTGGATAATATGTGAAGTATTATAAAATGAATCTGAGCGTAGCAATGGTAAAAGATATTATGTGTTCTACAAAAGGAAGACGTTTTCAAGAAACTATTTAACTTCTCAAGAAATAAGTGCATGTGAGTTATTTCTAGTTTATTCTTGTTCTCTACATTGAAACAAAATGATTCATCTATGCGCCCAAATAAGCCACAATTCAGAATGACTCATAAAACATTTCAGATAACAGGAATGAAAACAGGAAATGGGTGAACATATTAGGTACGAATGTAGAGAATTCAAGAAAACCGATAAATCAGGCGAAGGCCGAGAAAGAAAAACCGAGAAAGAAGATCTCATCTTTTGTTTTTCCACTGGATTTCCTCAAAAATATGTCCCAGCTGGCCAAGATTTCGACTCTTGTACAGAGAAAAAAATGTAAAATCTCTGCAAACATTTTTTTTAAGCCGCAAAACCTAATTTTAGTTAGAATCTTCATATAAAAGTAACCCTCACTATAAGGCAACTCCTAAATGTTTCTTGGGGTCGTATGGCAGAAGCATGAGCATTCTTACAGGGCGCAAACAGTTACGCACACAAAAATTAGATTGAAAATAAAAATAAGCATTACGAATTTGAGAAGACACCTTCCTATAGCCTAAAACAAAAATAAAAACAAAAGACGACAGACCTAAATATTGCAAAAGTGACTTGAAGGTGAGGGCATGGGGTAAAAACGCACTAGAAACGGACTATAGGAGAACTAAAACAATTTCTGAAAAATGTAAATAAAAAAAGAACTGAAAGAAGGACGACTCGAGCATGCTATTCAGCAGTTCGCTTGAGGGAAAATGCACGATGAGAGAAACGACACAAACCAAAGCACAGACACATCTCTAAATGAGCCACCATCAATAATACAAGGCGGCAGGCAGAATGTAGAGCGAATACAGGCAGCCGAGAGAGCAGTCTTTTCATGTTCTTTGACATATCACGTCAACAAAGAAAGGTCCTCAGTAAAACAAGAAGCTTACCCAAGCATGAAACGAAAGAAAGCGAGAAATAGAAAGAAATTTTCTCGTTTGAGGCCTGGGTCTTTCATTTTATAAATTATTCGCAAGGAGAGCGTCTTTGTCGTGGCCTTCATTTATCGCTTTGCCTTCTTGCTTTACATTTCAATGGCGCGTTTAGATCTAATAGCCCAGTTTCAGCCTCTCGCTACGTTACAAGCTTATTTTTTAAAATGTCTATGTGGTTATTCTCCAACATAACGCAGTATTTTCAAGCATTACATGTTTATCGCTTCTGATAAGTTTTAAAGGCGTGAACAAAACATTTTTTTAACGGATTGCACCCCTTTCCTTTTCTGTGCGGTCACATGGCCCGGATGAGCCTAGAATTATGCCCTCTAGCCTGGAGTGAACCAAGGAAAAGGAGCAGCGCAAAAACATGCAACTACACAAGAAGAAAGCACAAGACACAAGCGCTGACTGACAATTGAATTTTATTGAAGGAAGGCACGCCTTAAATAAGGTGAGCAAAAGAAGTGAAAAGGAGGAGAGCGAACAATCGAGAAAGATAACAGCAAGCCCAAGCAAGCATCAAGACATGAAAAACTCAAACGTTGGCTGCTTCTAAAAAGTCTACCTCTGCCTCAAAAAGTGATAATGAGGGAGTGCTGAAACAAGTGTTGCCATACCTCCTGATATAGTAAGCTTCCAGGCTAACACGCGCAGTCCTGTCGGCATCCTTACCTAGAATCCTAATCTCAGCCAAACGAGCCACGCATCCTCTGCACTTACGTGCACAACCAAATGTGCGTACTTATCTTTAAACTGACTTAAATTTCGGGCATGTTCCCCCAATCGTTCGTTGATGCAACAACCAGTTTTGCCTACATAAACCTTTCCACACGTCATAGGAATGGCATAAATCACGCCTGTTGAGCACTTGACAAACGGAGTGTAATGTCGTATCTAGCATCCTCTTGTTTTTGGAGCCGCAAATGCCTGGGCATAACTTTCCCAGCTTGTTGCGTGCCGAAAATACAACGGACACACGATCACTCTTGGGCACTTTCGTAATGTTTTGCGAAGTCTTGTGTAGGTATGGCACAACCACAAGCTTATCGACCTTCAGACGGTCATCATCATTCTTCTTGTTCCAGCCTTCAATTTCTGAAGCAGGGTTTCAGCAACAGTAATCAAGACCGAAGGGAGAAAATCCGCCGCCAAAAGTCGGCAAATCTGATTCTGAAAGCTCGTTTGCATCTGATGCGTGCACAATTTTTTTAGACAGGATTCCATACAGTGCGACGCAATGGATCTTTTTACAGTCTTCGAGTGTGCCGAATCATAAGGCAGAAAATCCTTTTTTTCACGAGGGTAATAGCCCCAGCAGACGTGTCTTTGAGAGAACGTTAGTTTCAAATCTAAAAACTGTAAAACAGCTGCGTCAGGAAGTTAATGGGTAAACTTCAGCCTGATCCATGTTTGTTAAAAGCGTGTAAAACTTCACCTAATGTAGAGGAGTAGGCGAAGGTCGTCTGCCTTTTTAAAAACACTAAAGAATCGTCAGCACATTTAAAAACCTTTAAAACCACCCCCTACTATTAAGATACCTATATGACTGCTGATTCACTTTTGCTAATAAAATATTGCACAAAATTGGAGCCACGCATGACCCAATACAAATTCCATTGCGCTGCAAAAAAGGCAGGTTGTCAAAGACATAAAAGTAGATCTTAAGTAAAACTGCAATAAAGAGACAAAATTATCTGCAGACAAGCCTTATGAGTACTGGAAAGACATGTTGCCGTTTGCTTCAATGCATTCTTTCACAGCCAACACAAGCTGATCTTGAGGGGCCAAATAAAACAGGTCTTGCGCATCTACAGAAAACACAAACTCAGTATCATCTATGCTGGCGAGAAAATCCGTGACACCAGCAGATTTTTTGGTGATGAAAGGTTCATTCAACGCGAGCACTTTTAGTTGATTTTTCAACCACTTGCCTGAAAATGTAATCCGCCTCCTCCAGAAAGGCCCAAAATTTGGCTTGGAGCCTACTGTTTCAGCACCTGAGCTGACCGCGGTGAATAGAAAAACGGCCTTGAAAGCAAGAAAGGAAGAGGACCGAAACCGTTGTCTTCTAGAAGGCGTGGACTGTCTTCGGAAGTGCTCAGCAAATGATGTAGCCGCGCAGAACAAAGAAACACACCCAAAAGGTGTGGTATCTTGGTTAAAGAAAAATAACTTCATGTATGTTCAAGCAGACAAAGAGACGAGGTTTGTTGTTCTGTTGAAGGGAATGTATAATTAAAAAGCGTGGTCGGCAATTAATAAGAATTTTGTTCCTGTCAAAAAAGTGCTGTTAGAGTAAAGACAAAGCTCATGAACTTCTGTAAGGTATTAAATCTTGGCTCACTTGCCAGAAATATACTGAATAGCAAAGGAAAAAGCCTAAATGCTTTCTTTACTGCTAAGACACATAAGCCAGAAATCCCTTTCTGTACAATTGTTAGCGACGAAGGATCGTGGCAGAGAAACGTTAGCCGTTTTTTTTTAAAAATCAACTAAAAGTTCTCGCCATGAATGACCCTTTCCTCACCAAAAAATCTGCTGATGTCACAGATTTTCTCGCCAGCACAGATGATACTGACTTTGGGTTCTCTGTAGATGTGCAAGACTTGTTTTATTCGGTCCTTCAAGATCAGCTTGTGTTGGCTGTGAAAGAATGCATTGAAGCAAACGGCGGCGTGTCTTTCCAGAACTCATCAGGCGTGTCTGCAGATCATTTCGTCTCTTTATTGCAGTTTTATTTGAGATCTACTTTTATCGTCTTGGACAACCTCCCTTTTTTGCAACGCAATGGATTTTGTATTGGGTCATGCGTGGCTTTAATGTTGTGCGATATTTTTTTAGCAAAAGTAAATCAGCAGTTAGATAGGTATTGTAATGGGGGAGGAGGGTTTAAAGGTTTTTAGATATGTTGATATTTTAGTGCTTTTAAAAAGGCAGACGACCTTCGCCTACCCCTCTACAGTAGGAGAAATTTTAGACGCTTCGACTAGAGCTAAAATATACCCATGAACTTCCTGACGCAGCTGTTTTACAGTTTTTAAATTTGAAACTTTCGTTCTCTGAAAGAAACGTCTGTTGGGGCTATTACACTCCTGCAAAAAAGGATTTGCTGCCTTATGATTCGGCACACTCGAAGACTATGAAAAGAGCCATTCCGTTGCACTGTATGGAATCCTGTCTCAAAAAATCGCGCACGCATCAGATGTAAACGAGCTTTCAGAATCAGATTTGCCGACTTTTTGCGGCGGGTTTTCTCTCCTTCGGTCTTGATTTCTGTTGCTGAAACCTTGCTTCAGAAATTTAAGGCTGGAACAAGAAGAATAGATGATGACCGTCGGAAGGCCGATAAGCCTGTGGTTGAGCCATACCTGCACAAGACTTCGCACAAAATCAAGAAAGTGGCCAAGAGTGATCGTGTGTCCGTTGTATTTTCGGCACGCAACAAGCTGGGAAAGTTATGCCCACGCATTTGCGGCTCCAAAACAAGAGGATGCCAGATACCACATGACACTACGTTTGTCAAGTGCTCAACAGGCGTGATTTATGCCATTCCCATGACGTGTGGAAAAGGTTTATGTAGGCAAAACCGGTTGTTGCATCAACGAACTATTGACGGAACATGACCGAAATTTAAGTCAGTTAAAATATAAGTACGCACATTTGGTTGCGCACGTAAGAAAGTGCAGAGGATGCGTGGCTCGTTTAGCTGAGACTAAGATTCTAGATAAGAGTGCCGACAGGACTGCGCGTGTTAGCCTGGAAGCTCACTATATTAAGAGATATGGCGACACTTGCTTCAGCACTCCCTCATTATCACTTTTTGCAGCAGAGGTAGGCTTTTTAGAAGAAGCCAACGTTTGAGTTTTTCGTGTCTTGATACTTTCTTGGGCTTGCTGTTATCTTTCTCGATTGTTCGCTCTCCTTTTCTCCTGTGTTGCTCACCTTATTTAAGGCTTCCTTCCTTCAATAAAATTCAGTAGTTAGTCAGCGCTTGTGTCTTGTCCTTCCTTCTTGCGTGGCTGCTTGCTTTTGCGCTGCTCTTTTTTTTTGTTCAAAATGCACCAAATAGTCCAAAAAGGAGTTTTACTGTAGCGTGGAGTGTATTAGAGATAGCGCCATCGCTTCGTCTTGCCTGGCGATCCCAAGAAGCTGGCAATTTCTTGCGGGTCATATGACATTTGCTATCGTTATTACTCTTTTCAGACTGCGATATATGCAACGGAGCCTACTGAGAATGGAAGCATTACAGCAAGATGAGGAGTGCCACTTTCAAGTACTACACTTCAGATTTTCTGCTTACTCTGAATAGTCATGCATCTCGCCTGTTGTTGCAGTTATCTTTGTAGTGCACCAAATAATGCGCTCGCCCTCGTCAGGTTCTTATTCTGCGGAGATATTATACGTGGGTTGTCAGTTGAAGCTCCAGAAAGAAATATTTTCGGTCTTCACTCAAATTCGAGCCTTCATCCAAAACTTGCAATGAACGCTGAATAGGTTTGGTTTAGGTTTATGGGGGTGCAACGTCCCAAAGCGACTCAGGCTATGAGGGACGCCGTAGTGAAGGGCTCTTGAAGTTTCGACCACCTGGGGTTTTTTTACGTGCACTGACATCACACAGCACACGGGCCTCTAGAATTTCGCCTCCATCGAAATTCGACCGCCGCGGCCGGGATCGAACCCGCATCTTTCGGGCCGGCAGCCGAGCGCCATAACCACTCAGCCACCGCGGTGGCTAAATGAACGCTGAATAATCTACTGTCCTTTCTTTATTGCTATCGCCATCCCTGCCATTTAACACGCTGCCGTAAACTCATGCATTTAGTTCCAGGTAGATTAAAGACAGCGTCGGCGCTGTTTTAAATATTATTTTTCCTGCTATCACAATAAAACTTCTAGGGCTTGCCTCCACTTTTTACTGGAAGCATTTTTTTGAGTGCGCTCTAATTTTTCCAGTGAGCAGTGACAAAGTCATGACAGCTTGGGGACACAGAAATTTTGTCGCCAGACGAGTTTGGCACATTTGCACACTTTTTTTAAGTTAATATGGAAGCCTTTTGAGATTGTTATCATCGGAAGCTCGACATAATGGTGCTGAGTCATAAGCGGGATCGCTAATTCACCACGACGCGGCATGTCCGATGTAAGGCGTGAATAATAATTCATATCTACAAAGTATTGTCGTTATGTATAATGGATGAGTAGCTTTGTCTCTACGCGAGATCATTTATTCATATCAAATACCTAAACTCTCCTTGCATGCGTGAATACATGTGAGGCACATTGTTTTGCACAGTCATCGCTTTACAGCGCCAGCGGTTGTTGCTCCTCAATTTTCGCAATGTGCGCTTCCTGCTCTTCGCCGGAACATCTATGATCAGCCATCAACCATCACGGTTGAGAAGCAGCGAAAGGAAAGCAGAGAAGGAGTAGATTTCAAGCGGTAGAGTCAATTGCGAAGATTAGAGACGGTGTAACAGAACGAGACGTCAGGGCACATAACACGCACGCCACGGGCGTCGACAGTCAATTGCAGAAATGCAGCCCGACGCAGAGAGCGGCCGGCCGACATGCAGGTCAGTCGAACTCGATGTCGAGACCAAATTGGTGCTACTAGTGGCAAGGGCCAGGTGAGACGGCGTCGAGGATAAACCTGTGCTCGGTACGCGGCGCGTAAGCAGCGCACACTAGTTGGGAACTGGACTGCGCCTGTAGCCCGCTGGGAATAGCGTCTCTTACAGCGCTCTTACCTTGCAGCGTTACAAGCATGCCAGACAAGACCGAGGTGCAGAACGAAAACGGGAGGCTCGCCAGGTGCTTGGAGTTCCCGCCCACGAACTCAATGTGCAGGTTTGGCAAGTTGATTTATTTCATTCGGCTAAGAAGTCCGCACAACTAGCCAACGCTGCTCTACGCCTAGTCATAGATAAGCGCTGGAAGATTTTTTATTGTTTTTTCGCAACATCTAGATATTAGTATTTATCTTAAAACTCCATTCACATCGCGATCAGCTTAAGGGAACTTTGCTGTTTCTGGAGGATGAAAGAAATTTCGTTTACGTTAACTTCAGAGTAATTAATTTTTTATTGGTCCCGACCTTTGCTAGAGTTCTAGAGTTCACATAATATTCTTGCTTCACAAATCAAAAACTGTGGAAAAATTCATCATAATTCCACTTGCGCTTCGCGTCTGACCGAGGCTCGTACACAAAGGAGCACAAATTGATGTGACACCTTCTCATTGTCACAAAAGTTTTCCACAGCTTGAAGTATTCAGTGATGGCGCCTGATTGGGGCGTTCTTAGAAAAGAGAAAAAATTGCGAAGACCACCGGGATGAAACTGAGGAGACTCGGAGACCTTTTGCACTTTTTACGAAAAAACGCCTGATCCAGTGACCCTGGAGACCTTTCTTTCAGCACAGTTCTGAACCGTGGTTGTTCAGATAACTACACAGACAGTAGAACTGCTCAAACTGAGTTGCTGATCAGGAGTCTCGACACGAGATGCATACTTGTAATAGTAGATAAAACATTACTTGCTGGATCCCACGAATGGTCGTAAAAGTAGGTGCCCACTCTCAAGATTTCGATAGAAACATTCAAACTCGTTGGAAGTGATGCTCGCACCGCTGTGTCGCAGAGCCACTTGGTTATGCTGAAGTATCACTCTCAACGTAAACTTGTGATTCTTTTCAATCCTAAATGGGGGAGTAACAAAACTTAAATGATGACTACACCAATTCGGTGAAAATGAGGAATGCTGTGTGGTCCACATGGGGCTTCTGAAATTGTTGCATTCGCTTTTAATGCTGCAACACGTGAGCACGTAACGTTTATTTCTGTGTTTTAGGAGGGTTAGAACGAATGCCTAATGGTTTGAGAACCGCGTTTACACGAACTTCAGCAATTCGTCATGCATCACGTTTGAGGGCAGCTTCCTGAGCGAATTCGTCCCATCTTCAGCCGGCAACACGTTTGTGGCTCTGGACTCAAGCATACGTGAAGCGTTCTAAAAGCGACGCTCTGCATCGCCTGCATCCAGCGTCCTTCTGCCCCAAGACTTATGTTTCTCGTTGCCAATGGTGACTTTAGCATATCTGCAGTGACTGCTTTTACAAAGGCATGAAGAATTCTGGCTCACTGCTACTGAGTGCGTCTAAGTGACCCACCCTTTGGATAAAACAGTCCGCCCACCACACCGTTCTAGTTCATACTTAATTCAGCTTCCATAATCGCTATTTCCGACGTATATGTGGATGGTTGACGCGGACAGTGCCGACTACTCCTACGTAAGTCCGGGAAATTTACCTTAACAGCTGATGTTGTAGGAAGAAGAAAAGCATTTTTCACAATGGTATTTCTGGCCAAGCGGTGAAACATGGCACGGCAAAAAAAAAATAGAACAGCGGCGATCGTTTTCAGCAAAACCTGCGTAACTCGCTACTCAAGCTAAGGATGCCTGTTGAGGGCGTAAATGTCAGCGACACTCAGGGACGACGCTTATAAACTCAACGTTGGCTCATGGCCCGGAAACGATATTTAAGAGCGCAGTTCACACATTTAAATTATAATAATACGTATCCACTAGAGACTCGTAACAGCTGTCCGGCTCGCGATAAGCATGTGCGTGAAATAGTTTTTAGATGTGCGAGTTGGTAAATATTCGTGATGAAACGCTACCTACAGTACCGACACGCACACACACAGGAACAAGAATGCAACGTATGCTTTATAGACTGCGCGTGTGCGGCGCATCTTTGTTCCTTTGCGTGGATACTTTGTGCCTGGAGCTTCAAAATATAAGTGACCATGGCAGTTGTGCTCGTGTGTATCAGAGGATTGGGCTGGAGGTATGGCTGTCTTCGTTTTTTTTTTACATTCTTTACGCTCGGTATGTTGTCGCCAGTTTTGGAGAAGAGACAAGAACAAAATACCATACCTAGAAACAATTTTCATTTGCCTTTTTACGATTTCAGGGAAGGAAAACAAACTAGAGAGTTGGAAGAGCCTGCATGTGCTTCCGCTTTTTTGACGTATCATTTCTCTTGGGGAATTATTATGAGACAGTATAGAATCCTATCTGTAGCAAAACACTGCCGGTGTCAGACTTTGGCGATAAGTTCTGATTGGCTGGCAGGCAATTAGGTCCTCATTTAAGATAGCAGAGCAGAGCAGAGAAATTATATTGACTTTAAGAAAGTGACGTCACCAAACCAGCTTAGTTTCTGTGAAGCTCAACCTGCCAAAAGTTGGAGGTGGCAGGTGGTGTACGGAAAAACTCGGGCAGAGCAGCCGGGTCTCACAAGCCCCACCAGTTATTTTCGGCAGACATTAGTTGTTACGAATGCTTAAAATGAAAGCTAAAATTAGAATTATCAAGTAGCAGAGCTTGATCCAGAAGAACCTTCTCGCCCGTTACTGAGTCATCGGTAAGCTATGAATTCCACGGAAGTCGTAGAATAAAATATGAAGAGTTCACTGATTCACAAGCTTTAAGTCACCCGGATTGCTCGCCAGAACATTGCAGGCACGTGTGTAGCACATGCGGCTTATTTCTAAAGGAACAGGTGGCTGCTTAATGTAGGTTACAGGGCCTGACGCGAAAGTTTAATTTCAATAAGTAAAAACCTCCTGATTATGCGCCAAGCCTCCAATCTGGACAAGCAAAGTAAAGACTGGCTACGTGACCTTCACACTTGCAGGCGACTACCTCAAGGAAGCAGCGCCTTCACACCATTGCAAACCATCAGCCTAGAACCGAACCCGGGTGGAAGCAAAGCCGTCACGTTCTGCATAGAAAATGAGATTTCGCAGCTTCTTTCAAAGGAGAATTCAGCAGCTGCGATGCCCGACAGGTCATTAGTTCGCCCCTCGAAGGAACGAAGAAAACTAAATGGAGATTGTTCCCTCCATAGAACTCAAGGATTCACTCTACGAGGAGCAGCCAGCGCAGCCATTGTCCAAGTGCATGATTTATTTCTTGCATCTCCTGTACACTACGATAGCCTCGGAGTGTCTTTATGTAGACGCCGTGAGACTTGAAGGTTGACGAGAACGGAAATGTTAAAGCACGCCGCGTGATTCGGTACAGGCAACCTTACATTTTAAGATTGAACTCAGCATCTCAGATACTGTTGTTCTCGAGATTAAAAAGCCCGCGCTGTCTCGATGACGGTTATGAAAGGGAGGTCATGAAGACTGATGGACCAGGGTGGGCGACAAGAAGGGCAAAGGGAAAGAGGCAGGGAAAGAAAGAGGGAATGTTTTGGTCAAGTTGCGAAAGCAGTGTCTTGCCAGAGCCAATATATATATATGACGGAGAGACAGCGCAAACTGAAACGCACTGCTCATGATATGTGCCATCAGATCTGCATTTCCAATCCGAGCGCGTCGCTTGTCTTAGCGCCGCCCTTGCAAAGAAACACACGCCATCCTTCGCGGGTATTTCATTGTTTCGCACAGTAAAAGGCTTGGGCTGATAACTTCGTTGAAGCCCAGGTTCTACCACAGGACAAAAGTGCTTGGTGTTGTTCCAATGTTCAGGCGAATCCCGTAATGTGGCATTGATTCAGAATAACAAAGTAATTACTCATTATGCAAAAAAGGTCGAAGCGCGATGCGGACACTACACGCTTAAGGTGTCCTTATGCTGTGCATTGTATACCACCAGTCAGGTAAAGGACTCGAGGCAAAATGTTACTGTTGTGGTCGACAGAGATATAGAGCAAACAAGTAGAGGTAAGGCAGGCAGTTAAGTGGTTACTACGCACTGAACAATCTGCGCTTGCCACCTTCTCCGGTGGGCACGTTTTGCGAACGTCACAGGGTAACAGGACGTAGATTGCTGGTGAACAACCTGATATTCCGCTCACAACCCCGACGACGACGACAATGTCGACGACACGATATTTTCTGCCGAACGGTAGCCCTGGCAGATATGCATGTATAGAGCAGCATTCTGTCATGTATCTACTATACTTCATCCATGCCATGCAAAACATACACAACACACAGATTACACTTGATATACCACTTTAAGCACATAGCAATGTCATGAGCCAGAAGGCATATAACCACGATAAACAATGCAAAACAGTCATCACCTAGTGCAGGCGCACTTTATTCGCGCTTGGCCATTATATCGTCTTTCTCCCGCTTTTCAATGAAGCACGAAAAAGCACTTCCAAAATCTAAATCACTTCTTCCCGAGGAGAAAAAGTTTTCAATGTGGGAGAGCTTTCAAAGACTTATTTTCGGTGCAGCGACACAGATTTTTTCTCTCTTCTGAAACTGTTTTTAGACATTAGTATTTCTTGCGTATGTCAGCCTCTCTCCATGCCCTATCCAAAAAAAGAAACCTTAAATCTCGGCCAACCTTCTCCAGTATTGCGTCAGAGACATTGCGAGACCCCAGCTAGTTCAAAGAAAGTAGCTTCCGTTATCATATCAAATCAATGGGGAAGTAATATTTCACCTCAGAAGGCACGTTTCGATTTCATTTTGGGGAAATCCTTCTTTATAATCTCCAGATTACCGATAACCCAAACAGGTTTCTGTGGCCACCACAGTCGCAAAGCCAATAAGCCATTGTGCTGCTTGAACCAATTTCGCGGATTAAATCTGGGCGACATCGTGTCATTTTTACGGAGCCCAAAATCAATGCGTCTTTGAAACCTGCATACGCTGAGCACACTACAAATATACGAACACGCCGTTGTACGGTATTTTACTGCCGACTTTTTTAATTCTTAATGGTCGAAATTCGTACAGAATTTATTCATTAGTTTGCCTAACGGCTTTGGCGCCACCCGAACATTAAATCACTGAGTAGTTCAATACGTGCAGTTGCCAGAATATAAGGCTATGATTGTATGAAGCAGAAAACATGCTTCGCACAGTACTGGGGAGGTTATGAAAATCTGCACAATGCACCATATTGTTACGCACTGACCTCGCTGACAAATATTTTCTGGAGAGATGATTCTATGGGTTGAAGATGCACCATAAATTTTCAGACTATTTTATTTAAAAGCAAATTATCTAATACATGAATGATAACGACCCGCGCAAGAGCGACAAAATAATAGATCCCACATCTCCTTGATATGGCATATTGGTAAATGGGACCTCAGTCACCCCGGCCATAAAGCTCTCACAATGACCACAGCAAGTCACCGTGTTGGTTACAAATGTATACAGTGGAAGGAAAAATACGAGCCGGTATGAAGAAATTTCTAAGGAAAATATTTCCCAGGTAAAACTCATAAGCTTCAGAAAAGATGAAAATCTGCTCCCGAACTGTTATATAAAGAATATATTATTTGGCTTTCATTGGCCACATCGAATTTGAGCACAATTTTGTGGGTTTGAATTTTTAGTGTTATGGTTAAAACCATTTTATAACACCACCAACCGCTTCTTCTAGAACTCAGATGCCCAAGCTTGGTCGAAGTCAATTAATTCAAGTTCTCGCATTTGTCCTGCTTCAGATTCGTCGTTGTCATTCTTGCTGGTGCAGCGTTATCTTCTTGAACGGCACGTTTGAGCGTAGACGCTCTGATTGTGGAGCCTAAAATAGGCGCTGGCAAAATCTCTCGAAACAATGACACCTGTCATTATAGGCCGCTTTGAAGAGCAGCTGAGCAAGAATTGGTCGCTTCAAAGCAAAGTTGTCACCATCGTCTGTCAGAGCTGTCGCTGCTTTTGTGAAACAAAGCCTGCTCTGTTCAGAAATGACAACAGGCCAACACTCTCTCCCCTCGCTCCAGGGCGACGCGTTTAGGAGAAAACGCGTTCACTGTCAAAGACATGCGCTTCGGCAAAAACTCCGAGAATGAAATACTTCACAAAATGTTTGTTTTCAGCAGATCACCTTGCACTGCAGGCATCCGCTGGGTGAAGTTAGTTGCGAGCCGTCCGGATATTCAGTGGGCCCGACCTCGCTTCTGGTTTTTCTCTCTTTTTACTTTTATGGCGATGTGAGCCCGCCATTATGTCAAACATCAGCGTTGAAGGCTGGGAGCAAGTTTGCGCGAAACTGAATGTTCAATACGGCTTCAACAGCTGTGTCTCCATGAGGAGACGCTCAAACTGCTGTTCATTTATTTATTTTTAGTGCGCTAGCACTCAAAGTTGACGGAATAAAAGTCTTTTCGCTTGGATCCTCTGGTTAGTAGGAGTTTGCCACCTCCCACGGTTTGCACGATATCATGACATCACAATGTCCTGGGAGCTGGGCGGCAAGTGGACCGCCTGCTTTTTTTGCTCACAACGTCGCCGCCACCATCGACGACAGCTCTGCTGGTGCCAGATTTTCTTCAGAACTGAAGCCGTAGCTGAGGTACATACATAAAGGAACTGTAGACAACACTGGTGTATTAATATCTAGGGGTGTGTTTAGAAAAGAACATAAATCAAGGCCTTATGACTATTTTTTATTTCAATTATGTTTTATAGGTGATGACACTTAGTTTTCCCAGAAACGCTGTAGTTTTCGTAGAAAAAAATTGTATATCGCAAGAGATGCAAAACGCCACTTATCACAATGGCAAGATCTCGGAAAATATCTTGGAGGCTTGTTTTTGCTAATAAGCTTTTAATAATTCAAAACAAGAAAAATTGTGTTTTTTCGCAGCGTTTATACGTTTGCTTAATGGGGATAAGAATTTCGGTACTTCTAACGCGTTTTGGGGCAATTTAGATTAGAATCGGGCATAAAACACTTAGCCTAAACATTCAAAGCGTTTAGATCAAGTTTATGTCCTTTAATTATGCTGAAAAGGAAGGCGGACGAATTGATAAAGTAAAGCTTTGTGGTTTTGCTGGTCCGAAATGAGCGCCCGAAAAGCCGCTTAATCAAAGAGTTGTGAAGCTTCTGCTCATATATTGGCAAGCTAGTCTTACATGCCCCTTCGATACGGCTAATTGCGTTGCTGAAATGACGCTACTTTCATCGCGAAACAATTTAGTTATTTAATGAGCACGAAAACCTAAAGGCAAATTGGGAGTGGAGTGAGATGATTAAAAAGCCGAAACTTCCTTAATCATTTAAAATGACGGCGATGAAATCCACCGAATTGCTCCCCACATGTACACAAGATATGTTCCAGCAGGGTTTGGTAATAAAATATGATTTTTCATTTCCGCTTCGTTCAGTATTGAATAGTTGAGTTTCGAAATGAAGTGAAAGCCTCCCATTCACAAAAAAAAGTTGGTTATCGTTATTCACATGCATTTCGGCCTAAAAAAAGACTGGACGCTGAGATTAATCATTTCGACGAAATGTCGGAAGAGACCGGCACATGCATGCATGGTTTGGTCGAAATCAAGAGCCGCAATGTATCAACACAACGTGTCCATCTATATGTTACTGCAACGTTCGCCAACGACATGGCTGCCACTTGCTGCAAGAGCAAATATTAATTTCAGGAGCTCTAACACAGGGAATATCAAGTACCAAGCTGATAAGAGGGCACAGCAGAAGTGCGGCACACGGCGATGATGGGCTAGTTAACCCTCCCTCCACAACCTGACCTCTGTTGGATACGTTGGCATACTAAGAGCCAGTTGCTTCATAGGCGTACTCGAAGGAAAGCTACATATTAGCATTTAGGACTTTGGGCATAGTGCGCTTACTGAATTTTAAGGGGGGATGGATAGCGTGGAGAAGGGGAAACCAAATACGCGGTAACCACATGCATCGAAAGTACGATGATTATTCATATTTAGGCAATGCATAGATGGCCTGCACTACAGTTTTGGAGTGGAATTATTTGTGTAAAAATTTACGGCCTGGTACGGGGCCACTCCTTGTTACAATATTGATATGAACGGTTTCCCCAAATTTCGTAATACGGACAGTTTCCATAAGGGTGAGTTTAGCCAAGCATCACCAGGCTTAACATTCAATTCTTACTTCTAAGTAACCTTCAATGGTTACTTAGAGTTAGCCGGGTTAATTCTTTGCCTAATGTTTTTAGACATTCCCGCTTTATATAGGACACTGAAAATTAAATGTCACTTCCGTGCAGAATGCATTTTGTCTACCGACTTTGGTATGTAAGACCGCCATAACAGTAGAACAATATACACTGCAGGAGTCGGGAGCTATTGCGCTAATGCCCACTGCTAATCTCCTGCGTCATAAAATTTCATGAAGTAAAAACCTGATTACCCTCCGGCTTGTATTTCAGCCTAAAGTAACCGGCCACTTAAAATGCATTTTCACATCGAGGTACTGATAAACAAATTTTAAAAAACTGGCAATCTACAGCGCATACATAATTTGTATAGCAATTCAGCGGTGGTATAATCGTCAATTAGTAATAATGTAAGAGGAGTATAGGTCAACGCTTACACCAGAGCTACCTGCGTTCAACACCAGTCTACGGTCTGTCAGGCTGAGCAGGCTTTCGTTCTGAGCGATGACAATGCGGCCAAATTTCCATCTTCTCCACAAGAAAAGTAGGAACTGAACGGTACTCACAATAGCTAAAAAATAAAATAACTTTGGAACATTCGAGTTAGGAAGGAGAGAATGTTTTTTTTTGTGGGATAGAAAAACCTAGAAATATTACGTAATATAGCTGACAAGCAAAACTTGCTTAAAATAAGTTTTCTGACGTCTTCATTTCCCATTTTAAGCCGCATTAGTGACCCATATTTGATTTAACAGACAATTTTAGTTAAGGTAACTGAACAAAATATGGTATGCACTAAGCCTTTATTCTTGTGGCTGCAATGATCATATTGAAACAATTTTTGATTGATTCGGAATTACCAGGTACTAAACTCTTTCAGGGAAATATTGCAGAAAATCGGGAACGTTTTTTTTAAATATACGTTAGTCCTTTTTCAACTTTTTCGAATTCCAGATGATTTCAACGCCTAGTAAAAAACCATCTGAACAATCTATAAAGTCTGTCCAATGACAGTAAAAATGACAGAATACTTGTGAGAAAAAATTTCAGCCTCAAGTTCTTAATCGTTCTTGCCCTATTACTCTCCTCAAATTATCCCGTATAGGAATACATTGCTTTTTGAATTAATGTTAGCAATTTTTACACCGCTAACATATATAAGCCAATGATTATTTTTGCATTACATTAAAAAGAAACGTTGGCATACAGCTACAGAAATAAATCGCTGTGTTCCCTACAGTTTAGTGTTTCTGTTTGTGGGGATACGAACTTGCGTTTATCTACCTCTTATTACATGCAACTGTTTAAAAACAAAGAAGTGCAGGGTTTGTGGGCCATCCTTTTGGGTGAACACATTGGCCCATTGTAAACAAAGATGTCGTTGAAAACAAAAACTGGTTGTGGCACCTCTAGTATCGTTCTTATCTAACCACACATATGAGAAGTTGTGGCCAGCACCAAACCAGGGCGGTCTAATGCTGCTTTTTTTGCGGGAGTCAGTTGTCGGTTCTGACCACCCGGGTCAGGTGGGCAGATGATATTAAGTTTGCAGAGATAAGGCTGCCGCAGTTGGCATAGTACAGGGTTAACTGGAAAGATGTAGAAGAGGCAGACTATACTGATGACGACGACGATGAATATACTGTGTCTAATATCTACCATGCTGCATGCATGCCATCCAAACACACACAAACACATAGAACACATTTCATATAACATTTTAATCAGAAAACCATATCATGAATTACAAATCATAACCACGACCAATAATGCAAAACCAAGATAAACAGTGCAAAATATCGCCCAAGCTGTACTAGAGCCCCAAATTCGTATTTGGCCTAACTATGAAGATCTACCACATTTTTTTAAATCTTAGAGCTGATGACATGAAGCTTCATATAGCACGGTTATAAAGCACAACGCGTTTGTTGCAAATTGTTGCGCCACAAATCGAATATCTTCACAGCGGCACTAAAGGTGGAAATTAAAAAAAAGTGCTTCTCTCCAGATAATACAGCAACATGATTGCGTTACATCTAGTCCTGCATAAATTTTACGACTGTTTCGTTGCTTTACAGTATAATTGCGGCACCTGGGTCTTAGCAGATGGCTCTTGTTTAACGTGCTTCGCTGTGTTCAGGGTAAAATAAAAATCATTGCAGTATAAAGGCACCTTACTAAATCGTAGTGAGCAGGTAAATGCATAACACTGGAAGAAATACGTCTTCAGTAGCGATCGCCGAAAGGCTTCCAGTCTGTTAAAGCTCAATTCTCTTCATATATTTACGGAATAAAAGCGAAAGGGGTGCACGAGACTTTCTACGCAGTAAATGGCGCGTTCGCACTAGGTGGCAGAAAAACATGTCCCTGGCTTCCGGCTGATACATGAGACTATTATTCGGGTGGGGATGGCAGTGGTCGTTCTCAACGGGAGTTTCGAAGGTTGCCATTGATGCGTTGCTATCGAAAAACGTGCGCATTAATTTAAGGTTAGTATGCTTCCTACCATGCACAAGTGATATCGTTTTACGTAATCCAGGTTTCCTTAGACCTGAAGCTCGAGGCTTCAAGACCTCAGCGAGCTGCGCCACCTATGCGCTTTCGTTTCAACTTGATCTTTGAAGCAACGTTGCTTAAACAACGCATTAAATCTTTCACGAAGTGGGACGAAGGAGTGGCACACAAAATGTAACTTTCGAGCGGCAAGAAAAAAGTGGTCGCTGTGGCTGAGGAAGCATGCTGCAAACCTAACAAGGATTGTTGTAGAACGAATGCCTAACTATTGATCTGCTTGTTTTCGTGAGTTACCATTTTCTCAAGTTGTAATTCCAGGAAGAAAGATGATAGGTTCCGCGCTAGCTTCTTGACGAATATCTGATAACAAAAAATGAGTTTTTAGCATTTGTGCCACTTATTTCCTTGCATGAGAACGAGCTTGCTTTGCTTGCACGTTTTCTGCAGGTATGCGTGGTGTGGGTGACCATGCTCATGGCCACAGTATGCGCAATATGCTTCTGATACTGCATATTATGTTCTTGAAAAAGATTTTGAACTTTTAGAATAAAACATTTCAGAGAAATATAAGAAACGGAAACAATAAAATAGTACCAATTCTGATAAAAAAAATATTCCGACACAAACCTCCGCGGGTTGCACAAGTAATCTGAGGTACCTTTGCTCAGTCGTTTCAGCAGACACGCTTACGAGAACAAAGTAAATAGGAATGGGCATTTACATGAAGCAAGGGTTGTCACTGCATTGAAGCTTAGCCTAAAAATGAGGTATTGCATTGAAGCTGGGTAGAGTTGCAGGTATAGCCTCGGACGAAACGTCCTCTAAATTGTTTTCTGCAGTTTGAATCCCAATTTGGTCTCAAGCTGTTTTTCTCAACCGTCCACGAACAGGTGTGGATGTGGTGCGGCCATTTTCTTCGTTTCATATCTTCCTCTGCTATTTACCTACTTCAATGAGAGAGATCAGGATCACAGCAAAGCAGTTTATTCTTTGTACACTTAACATGCATCTATACGGTTATTTCTAAATAAAACATTGCGAATAGCCCGAAGTAGAACCAGCATATTCGGATTAGGAGTTCGTAATCTCAGACACTAACCACACATTGGCACTGTAGTTTCTTTTAATATTTTCTTGCCTACGAGCGGTCTTGAAAGCTGAAGAACAGAGACACTTGTTTCTGGGGTTCCGGGGCCGAAAGCAGCAGTTATCCAACGGTAGCGCGCGCTTTGGAGTTACCACCCTAGTCCAGCTGTGACGCGCAATAGATGGAAGTTCGTTCGCGAAGCACAGCGTTCCAGTGCTCGAAAACCGCACTGTATCACTGAGATTTATTTGGCCAGTTTAAGTGCGCCTAGACTGCAAAAAAAAAAAAACACAAGGGAGTAGAATCATACGAAGATAAATAAAACCTGTATCCGCGCACGAAGACTTCTAAGATGAAGCAGATGCTGTCCAGGAAAAAAACACGCGTGGCGCTAACGGAAAAGGACAGTCAGTACAGCTATCGACTGACCGCTGATCAATAAGCCGCCATATGAGACTTGGTCTTCTGTGTTTCTTTTTTGTTAGCTAAATGTGTGTTTTTGCTTTTCTATCTAAACGTTCAACGGAGAAGATCCAGTCAGCCATAGTTCTTTCATATTTAGAATCACTGCTCTGGTTTTCATTTTGTGGAACTACAAATTTCAGAACTGTACTAAAGGTATCCTTTCGCCAATCTGTGCACCACTTATTTGAAAAAAATCAAGTCACCACATATCTAACATCTTTGCCGATGTTTCCACGCCACTATGTTTTCTTCTGAGCTGTACAAGCGCTCGTATAACGTCCCGAGCTCCAAAAATGAGTAGAATAAAAACAACGCTTCTGCTTATTGCTTTAAATATTTTGTTGACATGACATTTCATTGACACATGGCTAGAGCGAGAAATACTGAGTTTAGAAACTACCATGGAAGAGTCTGCCAGTAATAACGGTACACTTTGGTTGCGATTGCTTGCCGAAGCCCCATAGATGTAATGCTTTTATTATCAGAGATAGATATACTGATTTTTTAGGGGCTGTTCAACTTCGGCTAGCAAGGTTATAATCCTCTGTTGTCGTTAAGTGAAAGTTTAAGCTTCAACTTTGAAACGATAAAAGGTGTTTGAAGGTGGAATAACGCATGCAAAAAAGTAGCGTTCACAGCATGTAATACATACAGAGTGCTTACCTTCAGTAGCAATAAATGTTCCAAAAATTCAAAGTAAAAGCAAAAGGTTTACTCTGGCGTGCACTTTGACCATACCTTTTTTCGGAGCGTTAGTAGTATTAGCTTTTTTTTCATTTTTTTTGCACTGCCGACGTCATCGTCCCATCGGCATGCCCGTTTCCGTACCAAAAGGACAATTATATACATACGCACGAAGTTGCCCGCTGGTCACCGCAGCCCTGCGGCCCTTCTACCCTAACTCCATCCTCCGACAAAGGCTTACGTGGGCAATTTGCACCGGATGGGTCAACACGAACCGTGACGCCTCAGTCACGAATCCGCAAAGTCATTCATAGTCTACTGCGGCTATTTTGTGTCTGTAAAGTGGTTGGTCAGCGACAGTGCCAAATAGAGTTGTATGCCTGTTGCCGTGAAGGGCGGCGTCATTATATTAACCATGCCACGACACAGCTAGCGCAGCTCTCTCGTCGTACCTCTGAGGGTAACTGGCCGGAATTTGGAAGGGAAAGTTATACGCAGCCATCTCTGTCAGTTTCCGTGGTGTAGACCGTATACATTCGGTTCTCCCACTTTGTAGGTTACAGGAAAAGGCTGATTAACGTTATGCATTTCATTTGATGTCTTAAACCGCGTGATCAGCGCAATGTGCGATCGTGGTGGTAGCCCATGTTTCTATGAAATCTGTAGGTCTTTAACTATTAATCTAGGTCTTAGTTATCAACAAAAAACAGCCAGCAGCATGGCAACAGGCTCACTATCGCGTAAAGGAGACCAAACGTGACATAACATAACCAAATTTATCCCTCCTACATATGGCTGCCAAAACATGAATAAAGTCAACCACACAGTAGCTGAGCCGTTATGAGTATCTTGACGCAGAGCGCGGCAGCAGACCGTGGCCACTTCCAACAGCTGTGCTCTGCCAGGTTGCATACTGACCCAGCGGAGCTCCCCGCAGGAACCGGCACCACTTCTAGAAGCCCTGACATCGATTTCGCCCTATAAAGCAGATATAGTGGGAGTCATTGAACATACAAGCTCACCTACAATCCTCACGCAATGAAATATCAGTGCTGGAGCTTAAACGAGGCAGGTAACAATAAGCTTGGTGAGCATGCAGTGGCGTCACGCATAATGTGCTGCAATGCGCATGCTAATTCGTTCCCATGCAGTGACATCACTGCAAAGTGCTATGGCAACGCACTACCGGGAGTAGCGCGAACACAGTGACACCATGAGTGGCACTATCAGGACGACACGCACAGGGGGTGAGGGGGGGGGGGTCAAATAATAACGAATAAACTATGTGCACCGAAGCAAACAGAGTAAGCTGCATTTTGCACTACGTAGTAGTAACATAGCAATCGTTGTGCGAGTTATTTTTGTCACGATTGCTCGCACGCGTAATGTACATTTAAAGCATAGAGAAATTGGCGTGTTGCTCTGAAACTTATTGCTTGCTCAAAATGGTTCTGTCATGCTCTTATATCCTTCGCGATTTCTTATCGGGCCATTTAATGTACGAGGATATTTACTTGCCGGAAGCGGCCACAATCAGGTCGGAAACAATAAGATGGGGAAGCCGATCATATTCCCTTTCTTTTCATGCTTTAGAATTTCTATGCGCTGAGCAAAACGGCACGAAGAGTCGTTCCAGCTAATACGAATTCAGTGGCATATTTTGTACAGAAATGAGACCTTTGGACTTTGTGATGGGTACATCAACAGTTATGGGGGGAGCGGGCTACCGCATGGTGCATAACTTGTTCATACCATTCTTCTCCGAGGACGCGTTTGCGAGCTGGCAGCCGGAAATGATGTGAGCATCAACGAACTCTCTTAAGAATACAGAAAAAAATTAAAAACAAAATAAGGACACTTTCTTGAAAGCTAGAGCATTATGCTCGTGAGAAGGGTACCGAGCAACCAAGTAATAGCGCAAAAAAGGAAGAAAAGCTTGTTGAGCTTCCAGGCTCCGTCTATATTGCCAAGTACGCACGCGGATAGGCGTAGAAGGCAAAGAAATAAGAGGAAAGGCTAGTTCTGGATCTTCAGGCCGGAAAAACAAACGTCCTCCGGCAATGCTTGAATCTGTTTTCATTATTTCTCTTTTCCAAAGTAGCGAGTACAGCCTGACGTTTGCAATGAAGGGGTAAGCAAGCTAGAGTTAACTGAGAAGGCTCCTTAAGACTTTTAAAGAACTGGAATCTTTTATGCGAAATCTGTTTAAAGTGCCAATGTAATCTTTCACTCGTGTGTGCGACTGTAAATCTCTATTTATCCATCTGTTGTCCTTGCAGCCAACGGTACGCGGACAAACATAAAATGCTTAGTAGTCGTCGGTGGTTTTCAGTTTCGGCGCGCATAACTCTAATAACCTTACCAGTACCATAATGGCGTCCTTTCCAACACTCGCTGTTTCTTGAAGCTTTTCACACGGCGCAACTAAATCAACAAGGCGTATATATAGCCTCGAGCGTGAATGCTTTTTTCCGTCCCCCTCCACGCGCAGAGGGGTGCTCCAAGGCAGCAGCGACGCAGTACGAATCTTTCCTGCACTGCAATGAAATATGACAGTCAGTGTCCCACCCACTTGAACAATAGGAGTTGCACGTCGTGGCCCTGGTTTTACATGTTCACGCAGCGTACTAACTAGACGTGGCAGTCAGGTAGCGGGAGTCACGAAAGCTTAAAAGAGAGAGGTTATAAAGTGGCCTGGTCTTAAACGCGAGCTTCTCCCCCAGCACCCAACTGTGTTTAAGCGCACGCGTGATATAAGACGCCTGTCATGCTTTGCCACAATCGTGGTACATTTGCGTAGAAACAAACAACTTTGTTCTCAGGAGCATTTTTTCTCACGTTGCTGTAAATTGCTTGCGCACCTTCACTTTCCAACGGAGTGTTGTGTAAACAATACGCACCTTTATAGAAGACAAAATGCACCCCGGAAAGAAACAAAAAAGAGGAGGACATGAACGCTTTTCATGCAGTTCAGCTTCCAGGTTGTATTCTGAGCAAGAACTGCAGAAGCCCTCGCAGCAAACAAGCAGGAATAATTATACTCTTCTGACCTTGACGGCACATTGTATTGCAGTTATGTGTTCATTATAACGTGCGTCTAGCATTGGGTCACACCTGAACAAGATGAGGAGTAGAGAGGGGGAAGAATGACTTCTTTTTCTCGGTCAAAAAGCAGCAAGAACTTATAAACTTCATTCTAATATTCGGTTGTACTTAATAACAAATCTGTACAAAGGGTTTAACTGCACATAAAAGTGTAGCTGCACAATAATTAGCTATTCCTCGTACAACCTTAATCGCTTTGCTGCCGTGTTCAGAAGGTCAATATTACCTTGCTACTTTGTGTACGATCAGGAACCAAATTTGTGTACACCACACAAGCTTCGATTACAATTCAATTCAATTCAATTCTTCAATTCTTTTTTTATTATCATTTCTTCAGTACAGTACATACCATCACTGTCTGGATCCTTAGCCAAAGGCTAGTTATGGATCCATGCAATAAAAGCAAAGAGATTAGTGAGGACAAATGATTTCTACTGCATGCCAAAATAATACACATAAGAATGGTGGAAAAATGCAAAGCGTACAAGCAAGATGGTTCAAATTACAGAAATACAAGAGGGCTCATGACAAAAAAACATATGAAGACAGGAACAGCAATTTTTATACAAAATAAACGCAGTTGCCTTAGAAGTGATTATTCAATGACATATGAATGGCAAACCCAACATAGACACTACAGAGAATAATAAGAGACAATCACTAAGCGATTTGCATTGTAAATCAGGTAATTATTTGTGACAGAAAAAAGGTCTTTAGTGATATATAAGGATTGGACGTTGCAAAGACTGCACAGGGGATTTTATTCCAAGTTTTTACCCCTTGATACTCGAAGCGGCGCTGGCCATAGTCATTGCGAGATGTAGGAACCAGAAATCTTCCCTGTGCTGCTGAACGGCTGTTAGTTGGGGCTCTATGGAATGTGTTCAAAGGAAAGGGGGAGGTGCCGGAGAGGACTCTTAGTACGAGTAGTGCAACGCGAAAATCTCGAAGCTGCAATGCCGGCATTATTTGGAGTCTAAAAAACAAAGGGCGAGAAGGCGTATATGGTGTTGTGCAAGTCATTATTCTCAGTGCCCGCTTCTGCAGGCGTAAAACAGGTTCAATATAAGTGATGTAAGTGAACCCCCATGATTCTATACAGTAAGTTAATTGGGACTGAAAGAAGCTAAAGTATATTGTTTTTAGTGTGTGTATTTCGAAATGTCGCCGAGCTTTGGCCAGAACTAAACATGCATAAGATAGTTTGCTACGCAATTTTTCGATATGCGGTTTCCAGTTTAATGCAGCGTCTATGGTTACACCCAAGTACTGAATAGTCTTAACTTCTTCAATTTCTTTATCTCCTATCGTTATTGCGGAGCAGGTATTCTGGTATTTTTTATAAGGGGATGCAAATATAATATATTTAGTCTTGCCTATGTTCAAAGTGAGTCTATTTGTTAAAAACCATTTATTGACTCTCTGAAGTTCTGAGTTTAAAGTATGCTTGGCTGTTTCAACGGAATTAGCGGTCACCAACAATGAGGTGTCGTCGGCGTACATAATGGCACGGGTATTTATTAGGCAATCGGGTAAGTTGTTTATGTAAAGTGTAAAAAGTATAGGCCCCAGTACTGAGCCCTGCGGAACACCTACGGAAATAGAACGCGAACTTTACTCGTGTTCGTCAATAATAACACACTGCCGTCGCCCAGTTAAATAGCTTCTAAAGAAATCGAGTGATACACCTCTGAACCCATATCGTTCAAGTTTCTTGCATAAAATATCGAGATCCACAGTGTCGAATGCCTTCTTAATATCCAGGAATACACCAACAGAAATATTGTTATTATTGAGTGCTTCATTGATTGAGTCAGTTATAGAAAGCACAGCCGTGGTGGTCGATCTAAATTTCGGAAAACCATGTTGGGACGTTGAAAGAATTGCATTTTTAGTCAGGAATTGCGTAATTCTTTTAGCCAATAGTTTTTCAAACAGAGTGTTGATACAGCTAAGGATTGAGATCGGCCTATAGTTTCCGAGTTCATTAGGATTCCCACTTTTGTAGATAGGGACTACCTTGGCGAGCTTCAAAATATCAGGATAGATGCCGGACAGAAACGCTTTATTAAATAAAGATGCTAAGGTGGCAGCTAGGACGCCACTGTTGTTTTTAATTATGGAAACCGGAATACCATCGAGACCCGTGGCCTTAGTAGCATCCATTGAATTAAGTGCACTCATTACTTCGTCACTGCTTATTTCTATAAAACCGAAGGTCTTTTCAAGATACTCAGGCAGAAAAGGTTCGTCTGTGAGACCCATACTTAAACGTAAATCAGCACCCACTGAGCAGAAATGATCGTTAAACTGATCTGATAGCAGGTGTTTATCTGGGGAAAGGGCCAGGTCAGGAAGTATTTTAATTAATTTTTGATAAACCGGAACACTGTGTATCGAAAGGAGAAACTTGACATGTCTGGAGACAAAAGACGTTCGTATTTCAAATATCATACCACCAGGTGCGCCCGTATTTTGATTGTACAATGAGATGTTTAGCAGAAGCTCGCATGTTACACACCAGTTTCGATAACTACAGTATGCCGATGACCTCAGATAGCTCTAGTGGTCATGGAGCAAGAACAGGATCTTGCTTCATTTCACTGTCGAAAGGACAACTAATTAAATGTATACTTAAGGCTCTCGAAAAAATGCTAAATACGCACTGGTAACAGCCTCATCAGCACAAAGTAAAAACAATAAAACTTTTTGCAGCGTAAAATAGCTTGCACCAACGACTCACTCTGTAAGAGATGGAAGAATCGCAAAGAAGAACCCGTAGGTTTGAAATTTTTTTAACAGACATAAAAACACCTAGGAGTTTCACAGCGTCACTGTGGCCATCTAAAAGCAAAGAAACAGTCACAAGTATCATTTTACTTTTTGGGGCAGAAAAGTGGTAAAAATGAAAACTTCAGGTTGCAGGGGAAACGAAAAGCCGATGACAATCCTGTACAGGTTCTCGCGGATCAAGCTAGGCATTGTGAAAACCCAGAAATAAATAATCAACAAATTAAATGCGAGAAAGAAAACTGAAATTCCGACAGAAAAAAAAAAGACCATATTCTCTCTAGAAGAGAAAATACAACGAAGCTTGGTTAAAAGTTCTAAACGAGAATCTTTGCGCCTTTGTAGTGCAATTAACCTGCGATAGCGTTGACCTACCCCGGCTAAGACCCTCTCATTTGGTTTTTTTTTGTTTCAGTTGTCTTGCTCGTGTTTCATTCATTGAGTATAGTACACGTAACCACATTTGCACTCCGAACCAATAGGGACGTTATGATCTCAGAGAAGGAGTATACAAAACGAAGTGAACATAATAGAAAAACCTAGAAGATTGGAAGACACTTGATGCGAACGGCACTAAGCTAGAGAAAACAAAATGCTGTGTCTACTTCAAAAGATAAACTGTCTCAAAAAACATTGTTCTCATGCTTCTAGGCACCGTATTCCTAATTGGTTTCCTTATGATCGTTTTCTTTCTTCTTAATAGCGACTGTCCAGGTAGACTGATGTCCCGAAAAATATGGGTAGACCAAGGAAACAATCGGTGCTGTTAGTTATAGACACTAAAGGTTTAACGCGCTACAACTTGGCAACTACTCGATTGTAACGGGACACGGACGAAGACAAGCTCGCAGTTGATGACGAAGGCGATATGAAAAAATTGGCGATAGTTTAGCTCTGGTTAAACCTGGAGTGACGCGATAGCTACAGTTGACCGAGTTAAACTTGGTAACGTGACCAACCACGTTACGAACCACGTGACCAGCCACGGCGCCGCGCAGCCGGCAGCTGCTCTGCAACACGTGACCAACCACGTGACAGGCTGAAGGCTCGAAACACAACCGTAATGTAGCTTTCGCTACAAACACTGAAATGGGACAACTTAGTTCAGAGATTGCAATCAACTTTTTATTCCATGTCACGATACAACTGACGACCTATGTGGCGCTTGGTTGATCCACTTTAGCAACGCAACTTGCTTGGCTCGGCTTGCCTTCTGAATTGTATTCACATGTGTTGTTTCCGTTTCGCAAAGGTATGGTGTGTCTCAAAGCCTGTTAATCGGAAGAGGAAGGCGTTTAAACTCTTTTCTAACCTCTCCTAAAAAGGCTACACTGCCGCTTCTATTGTTATAGCGCCAAATATGCGCGCAACAGTTTAGTGGGCGGCGCCCCCAATAAGCCATTTTTACAAGGATGTATAGTGCCTTAATTTTCAAATGAAGACACCACGCCAATGTTGGAAATAAAACCCGCGTGCGTGAACCTGACTGGACGACACTCATAGTGCACTAAAGCGTTTCAGCGCATGCGCAAGCAGTACCTTCTGTCACGGTGGGCAAATTTCCACCCTCTGACTTTTCTGTTTATCTTTTATGGAAATCGCAGTGCATGAGAATTTCGGCATTTACCTGCATCAGTAGCCACCCAGCGCTTTCGAGTATTAAAAACACGACCTCATGCTGAACGCAAGAATGCTGTATAAACCAAGTTATCCACCACGCAGGATTTTCAGAGTAAAAATAGCCCACGCAGCCAGCGTAGATGGCGTTTTTGTATTTAAGAAATAATAATTTTTACTTAACACAATGCAGCTTCCTTATTCTCACGGTGATATTAAAGTTGAGATTAGTTATATAGTGAGCTCAACCAACAGATTGGCTCGAAATGGCAAGCTTCTTCCAGCGCACACCTAATGGGTAGCTCGTTTGCACAGAGATTAGCTTCCGAACAGTTTTGCCCAAGCGTTCCAGCAGCGGCGCGTAGCTACACAGGGCCGGGCCTCAGGCCGGCAGCGCTCTCCGCAGTTGGCAGAGCATCGGCCCACTAATGGGCCGTGTGCCTCCTCGGTTACGGAAACATAGCGCATTTCCTGCCTCGCCGCCAGCGTGTGCACGTCCGCCAGCGGTCGCCGACGCTAAATTGGACATACACGTGTTCCGACTGGAAACTAACTTTGCCTGTGGTGCCTGGTTAAGCGGCCTAGCGCCTGAGACTCGCTTTTCGCCTCATCGTTTAGCGCAGTAGAGAACAATTTTTATTGTCTTCAGTTTTTCTTACTCCGTCAGGTTTCAGTTTTTTTTTCTCAGTGAAGTGCGAAGCCCATTCTCTGTGGGCATTCTTTTCATTATTCATTCATAATGAGCTTTGTATACTACTGCCGCCAGCCGTCTCTGGTCGCATGGCTAGAGGCTAGCCAGTAAAAGGAAGCACTGGCCTTTAGTTGTGTCTACTATCTTAAGTGTCGGCCATGCTCCAGAAGGGTCCAAAATAAGTCGAGAGTTTTTGCTTCTCTTCCTTTCGCCTTACCTTCCTTTGGCTATCCTATTTCTTTTCGCGTCCTTCGAGCTCCAGTTGGTACTTGCCTTTGTGCAGAATTTCAAACAGCAATGAACACGTTCCTTTATCCCCCCCCCCCCCCCCCCCCGCTCTCAATGTGTAATGCCTTCTCGCGCTACAAGAGAAAATAAATTAAATGAAAATTTTGTGCCAGCGCATGACTTCCTATCTATCAGGAAGATTCACAGTAGAGCAGATAGCCAGGTTCGAGAGCGCTGCCTCCTAGCTGTTGTTGTTGTTGTTGCCTCAAAAAGGATGGCACATACCCATACATACCCATACGCCTCCTAGCATAGAAGGTGAGCGCATATCTTCTTCATCTTTTCTTAGCGCGGTAGCACCACTAGGAGCATTTTCGGGTTTCGGGCATACGTACAGGAGCCCACAAAAGTTTTCAGAACACGACAATTGAAACAAATCCTAACTACTGGGCAGCCTAAGCATGCAGCCATGAAGTTAAGTATGTGCTTGGTAGCTCGCAGCGTGACCTGCCGATTGCGCCCCTCCGTTTCTGGCTGTGCTTCTAGTCAGGGAGGAAATTTGTTTTTCGGGATTTCGGCGTTCTGAAAACTTATGTGGGCGCCTGTACGTACGTACGTCTCTGACGACTGCTTAATGGCAGGCTGTCCACCTGCCCACTGGATGGTGGGCAACCTGCCAGATGTGCATGTACACCTAGGAAGCCTTCACGTGGGTGAAGGCCTTCAAGGTAAATGCCTTCAGAATAAAGGCCTTTGAGTCAAAGGACATTGTGGCTTTCAGGTCTAATGATTTTAGCGCAAAGGCCTTATGGCAAAGGCTTTTAGGGAGGAGGTCTTCATGGTAAATGCTTTGCTGCTAAAAACTCTTGTGTTAAAGGCCTTCATGTCAAAGGCTTTTATGCCCATGCTGAACCGTCTGCTATTTTTTTCTTCGTCCTCTTCTGATGTAGCCATATTTTTTTATCAACCGTTAGCAATCGGAGAAAAAAAACATTCTGAGATTTTATCGACGTGAGCCCCCAAGGCCAGCCATGCCCGCATTGGGGAAAAGGGGGCTGAGGTAGTGCGGAGCATCGCTGTTGATGGTGTCTTAAGGCTAACGTCGAGCCTCCACTAGCAAGCAATCGCTCACAACCTCGAGTGCGTATGTGGTGTCGCAATAATCACTGAATTTCTGGTAACGACGTTCCAGGTAGACGCACTCTTTCGTAGGATTACTATTCATACATACATACATACATACATACATACAAGTTTTATTCTCCACAACGAAGTGGAAGTAGGCGGAGGGAAAAGCCGTACATTTGCGGCTTGAAAAATCCTCCGCCCCCTTACAGTGCATACAGCAGCAGAGCGGGACAATAGACAGTCACATTTTTTTTGTTGCAAAGAGGCAAAAAAATTAAAAAAATATAAACAGCACTATATCGCATCACAAAATAAAATAAGCCTAAATAAGAGTTTCAATAGAACACTGGGTTTGGACTCCTGGAAAAACATTTTTTGTTTTTGAAAAGTAAACAATGCAATGTAATTGACCATAAAGATAGACCTGTGCGTTCATTCACAAAAAAGAGTATGAGTAGCAAAATATTTGTACATATTGGGAAGAGACATATTGGATACATCAGCGCCTTCTTTTTCTGCAGCATTCAGTAATCGCGGAAGGTTATACCGGAGTGTTTGTTGTCCATAGGCAGTACGACATTTTGGAACTTTCCATCGTTCTGGAGTTCTGGTGCTGTAGATGGGATAATTGGGTTTTAGTTCTGCCATTTCAGTAAAAACTGTACTCTCTCGTTGGACACTTAAACGGTACTGCCTGCATAATTTGTATTCGTAAATATTTCTTACTTTCAATAAATTAAGCGAAGCAAAGATATCTGAAGAAGGCGCTGTGTATTCAACGTTTTCAATTATTCGTACTATTTTTTTCTGTAGCCTTTCAAGCTTCAACAGATTAGTTTTTGTTGATGTTCCCCAGACTAAATGAGAGTAGTTTAGGTGGGAAACAAAGAGAGCGTTATAGACCATTAGTTTAACTTTTTTTGGAAGAGTATAGCGGTTGCGATTTAAAATTCCAGTTATGCAGCTCAGTTTGCTGATTAGACTGTTTACATGATCATTCCATTGTAAAGTTGAAGTAAAATATACCCCTAACACCTTGACAGTATCTACCACATCAATGGCTGCGGATCTAAACATTACGGTTCCTTGTAACGAAATTCGTTTACTTTTTGGTCGAAAAATTACCACCTTTGTTTTGTTTGCGTTAAGTTTTAATTGATTGCTGGAAATCCACGAGTCCAATTTGCGCAGAAAAATATTTGCTTTAGTAATTCCCTAATTGAAGCCGCAAATTAGGGCACGCATTTGCAATGTTAAAAGAAGGTTTACCAACAATGTTCGAACAAATAATTAGGAACTAAAAATAAACACTCTTGGCTGCCGAAACTGACGGCCAAGAGTTTGAACTGAAATAAACAAAAATAAGATTACAGATGATCCGACAAACGGGGCGGTAATTAAAGATCATGAAATTAGAAATAAGAAAGCTAAATCCAGGACGACGTGCAAATTATACTAAGAAATGTGTTGACTGACAACCGGCTCTTTTACTCCGGCACCTAAAATTGAGGAATAAAGGTGTGCTATGATGTATTGAGTTAGAATTAAGTTGTACTAAGCTGTAGAGGCCTTAACTATTAAGAATCGCCTGCGGGCACAGCAATCACACTTAGATAAAACGTGAAGGATGAATATCAGTGTACTACCCAACATGTAGTTTCTGGGTCTTTTTTAGCGAATTGGTTATAGTGAGAAAGCATTAAGGTCGGCTCATGCTTGAGGTCATTTCGTCAAAAAAAAACAACTTCCCAAAGAGGCGTGTGTAAGCGCACGCACTCCCTCGCTGTGTACTTCTCTGTTTTGAAGTTGCTCTACCCGTGCAATGCGCGCGAAAGTTGGATGATTTGAGTTCGATGGGAAAAAAAAGAAGTGTCTTAGAAGTGTAGTATTGTATGCACGTGTCTCTCGACCCTTTCGGTCGCGTCTCTTTGTACTGCCGATGTCAAAAAAAGGAAAGAACTCAATTGTTTCCACTTGTGATTTGCTGGCAATGCCTAAATATGAAATGACTGCACAAGGACGAAACGTTCTTTTTTTTAAGGCGAAAGCCTTTAATGGTTCATGTTAGGGGCCACGATCGCGTCCGTCTGTCCGTGACGCTTCGTTTGTGGGAACTAATAAAGATAGGAGAAAACAAATGGCTGCCCTAAATAGGAGAAAAAAAGTGACCCTAAAAACAAAGTTTGATGACTGTAGAATAATTAGTTAATTAATTATAGCCAAAAATGTCAAAATTGCATCGAAATAGCGCGGACGTCGATAAAGCAACGTGAACTGTGGGACGTCATATCCACCGGTAGTCATCACAGCATTGTGAAAAAACTGGAGAATAAAGATAGGAGAAAAAGAATGGCTGTATCAGATAGAGGCGGAAAAAATGAACATAGAAGTCAACTTTGATGACTGTAGAGTGATTAATTATTTATAATCTAAAGTATTATAACATTGCGTCGAAAAATGGTGTGGCGCAACATCCACCGGAAGTCGTCTCAGCACAGTGAAAAAACTGAATAAACAGGGAAAAACGCCGGATTTTGTCATTATAATTTATAAGTGATATCAATTAGTGCTTAGGAATTAGCGATAGTAAATAATGATTAATTAATGATAGCAATAAAAAGTTACAAAGTGACGTCACAACCTCTGCGTTGTACTTCTGCGTCATTGGTGGTGACTGCGCACGCGCGAGGTGCCGCCACCTGCGCGCGGCCGCCCCGCCCGCGTCAGACGCCTCGCAGCGTGCCGCGCAACCTCCCTCCTACCGTTCGGTACAGCATAGTGTCCCAGGATGCCGGCCGCAAGCGTGCTTAGAAGTTCAGAAGCAACGTCAACAAGAGTCAGAGTCAAGTGGCTCAGTCAAATAAGCAATGAAAGAATCATAAACAAATGCTTCGTCTTTAATGATAATTCACAGAGGCAGCAACAGTCGCAGCCAAAGTCGCGCGGAAAGTCGCGGCTTTAGCCTCATGCAGTTTAGATCGTCAAAGTGCCCCCCGAATTTTTTAACCGTTCCTTCCCTCACTCGTGTTTTCTGGGGTTCCTGCAAAGCAGGTGATTATGCGTATGAATTCGCTTACGCTTTGGAGGTCCAGAAATGTTAAGGGAAATTGTAGTCAAATGCAACTGAACAACTCAAGAAGTTCATCACGCTCTTACGAAATAAAAACCAGCACATTCAGGAACTGGCGCTTTCCTAGCGCCGCTGTTTCTGCAAAGAGTATAACATAATTCAGGCACGGCGAAAAAAAAAAGATGAAAAAACAGCCACTTTTATCTACCAGAACAGTTGCTTCCGCAGTTTAAATTCAAGGCTTGTTTCACACTAACTTCTAGTATCTATTTTCGACATTGTGGATGTTGCTTCCTTAGAGAGGCTCGTGTGGTTGAGCTTTTAGCAAGAACGTACCGCTCTTGCAGCTAGCCTTCCCAGTTCTACCTTGCACCACAATAGCTAGCGTATAAAAAAGCAAGAATGAAATACGAGTTGGCGTTCTTTACGGCCATTCCCAAAAGAACCCAAACACACCCGGCACACCTGGAGTGCTGGAGGACACTACGGGCCTTTTCACGCCTTCAGTGAAATGCGGCACGCGCTACAACTGTAAGCTTCAAGCACCGGCAGGACACGTATATGGTCCCAGCGGTTAGAGCAGTAAAAAAGCAGGCCCGTTGCGAGTGTTGTAAAAGCGGCCGTTTCTCTTGCCACGCCTGGACAGGTTTACGAGTAGAGTCGCGCTGGTTTTTGTCGGGTGCAAAGCACGTGGCATTAAAGCTGCAGCTTGCCTTGCGGTATTAAAGCTGCAGCTTGCCTTGCCTTGCAGAGCGTGGGCTCGAGAGGACAAACCACGGTCGTTTTACTTGAATGCAATATAGCGCTTGCAGCGTATTTGGGGCCCGAACGCGGACAAAGACGGCCTCTTGAGGATCAGTGCTAAGTCTGGGTTATGTTCTTCACGGCGTAAGGCAACGCAGGTCCTGGAATTAGTGTTGCACCGAAATTCATAAAAACGATCTTGACAAATATGCGTGGAAACATCTGATCAAAGCGAGTGCAGTGCGTACACAAATTAAGATAGGAGGCGTCGGGGGATTACAAATTAAGATAGGAGGTGTCGGGGATTATCGACCCTCTTTCTTACATTTTAATTTAGAATCGAGCGAGTGGGAACTATAATATCTGCCAGGGCTTCAAATTTGTTCGCCGCCTAAGGAAGGAAATTCTATATCGACCCTTGGCGAAATTTCATTCGTAAATACTTGGTCACAGAGGGAAAGAATCATCGTGCAAATTACATCCACTGCTGGACGGAGAACTCTCACGCTGACCAACAACTGGGGAGGCGGAGAATGGAAATCCGGCATGCACCTCCTCGCGGACCTTCCTGGACGATCGGTAAGGGAGCATTCTAGAGACCCCCAAACAGCCACTGAGCTAGCACGGAAGGCACGTTTTAATATAGGCTGCGACGCGCAGAGCGCTGCCGGTGCGGACCATAACCCGGTTTTCAGCTAATCATGGGACAACGACTTCGCCCGCTACGCGTCCTGCGTTGCTTCTGCACGAGGCGGGATCCTATTGTGACGCGTAAACGCGCACTAAGCAATTTTCTCAATTTTCTCCCCAGCTTTACGACCTCGTGTTCACTTTCAACGCGTGTAAGCCGCTCGTACTCCCGCAATCCTCTAAAGAAAAAAACAAACAAGTTTCTCCACCCCCTAAGTTCATGCGGGAACACGCAGTGAGCCAGCTATTGTCGCTGCAAGCGAGCGTTGACACCTCATATTTTCACGTAAGCTTACCTCGCCTCAGAAGCACCCTCTCCTCATCAACTATCTTCGCTTTTCCCTCTGCACCCGAGAACAATAAAAGTTGAGCTGCTGAGGCACGCGCCGCCGTCATGGAGCAGTAACAAAGACATATACGACCGACCTGTCACCTGCACGAGCGTTATTACGAAATGTGTCCGGCGCACGCTGCAGCGTTTTAGGGAACTTGCAGGATTAAATCTTTCGGCACCGCAAGCTTAAATCATGCCATTTAAAGTTTTGTTAAGTTAGGGCGTAGAACGCAGAAAGCTACCTCAGTATATCGCGTAACCGTTAGTCGCAGCTGTACGCTTATTTCGTGCTTATGCGCGCTTCTCTCGGAACACAGTGTCAGCCGCACTCTCTTGGGTTAGCGGTCGTAATGCTTGAACGCGACAGGCATTGCAGTGACAAACTCTTTTTAGCGAAAACCCCGAGGGAAAATCATAAATAAGGAGCGCTTAGTAGAATGACTACTAAAGAAATAAAATGTTGTAGCACTTGTACTTGCTCGGTTCCGGGATAAAAAGCCGCACCACCTATATGTCGGAAGACAAGAAACGCTGAATTTCGGCATGTGGTCAGTCGATTAACACAGCTTGCCAAATGTATAGGCTGCATGGTTTTCAAGCTGAAATTAAATGAAGACTTACACATTTGCAGAGAGTACAACCCCACCGCAAGTTTGTAACAGCGACAAAATAAGAGTTGTCCATGGCAATACAATGCATTCGAATGCAGCGGAGCGTTGTATTCAGTGATTGAATTGGGAGATTTATTGTGATAATTCGGTCGCACTTTAACGACATTGAGTAATGGGTATGGCTAACTGTCTCCTAATGCACTTAAAAGGGACGATGTTATAGCATGCATAAATGATGAACCCAAATACACTTAATACAATTACTTTTTTATATTTACCTGTTTCTAACCTATGTGTTCGGAGTTGGCATGTTGCCGGCCACATCAATTCACTGGCGTGTTCCAACCAACTTCTAGTCGGAAGTCGCTCTAAATAAGTTCTAGGAATGCTTCAATGTTCCAGGCACCAGCCCTGGTTTTGAATGAATGCACGCCATATACCTTGATTCAGCTTTGATACTGCCTCATAATGATCCGGTTCTTCGTAGGCCTTTTACGAACTAGCGAAACCACGTGCGTGTAAGGGTAGAATAAAATTCCCACCGCAGCAGATTACATTTATCTCTTCCTTCATCAGCCAGGCCTAGCACCTTCAATTATGTAATCGACTCTATCCTTCCACCGGTAAAACAGACATTTTTTGGTTGTGCCCATAATTTATTTCACTACTTCATTTTAACAATTTTTTTTATTAAGCTCCTTATAGTGCACTAAATATTTTTTTTGTGTTTTCAATGATATATCGAAGCAGAAAACTCTGTATTACTCACAATATGAAATGTTTTTTTAATTGAAAAATTTGAAAGACTAGCACTAAATGTGACATAAAACGTGTACAGTCGGAAAATATGACAATAAAAGATCTATAAAAGTTTTGTGCATTAATATTTCTATAATGAGTATATTAAGTTGCAGAACTCTTCACGCTAATCTTTCCGGTCAGAGAAAAAATATCAATATTTTGTACACAGCGCTTCGCGCAACTCTTCAGTACAGTACCAGCATGGTCCCCGGGCCGTCTTGCAGATAACTGCGTCCGCTGCACTGCTGGCTTATGGGAACCCTTCAGAACATGCTCTGCGCCTTGAAAGAGGCCCTGAAAGTATTGAATCTCCTCGGCAGCGGCGGAAATGAAAGTTGCAGACGGGTTCCTGTTGTTAGCTCACGCTGAAAGAAGCAATCATCTCTCTCTGAAATAAAATATGAGGAATGGACGACTTCTCTTCGCATAGAGCTTCCGCTTGCAACTGAAGAGTCAAGTGTAGATGCTGTGAGATCGCGAGAACACTGTCGCTGATGTCAGTGTTATTGCGAGAAGGCGGCGCCAGCTTATGCGCAATGCTTGCGCAACCACTCTGTATTGACAGGTTTCGTGCGAAGTTTAAAACTACTCCCTCATGTGGCTGAGGAAAAATGTATACTGAAACTGATGTACAGTCCTTTTTCAACACACTTAGTTGCGCTATTTATCTATAAGCGGCTCGGATTGCTCAGAATGGGGAATTTTGCGCCATCTTATTGAATGATGTGACTAGGCATGGTAAGGAAAGAGCTAATATCAAGCTCTCTGCTTCCGTTTCGCTTACACTTCTCAAGATTATGTTTATCCGCTTTCAACAGTGAGCTTGCTTTTTGCCTCTCAAGAACGTCGCTTTTTTTTCCTTCCCTTATTGCCCTGTTTTAATGCCTTCGCTGCAAGCTACAAAATAAATGCGCATAGTATTTGCCGAGATAAGAACTGCATTTTTGCGTCAATGTTCTGTTTCCTTTGGTGCTTTGCACCACGGCGTGAAATATGACAAAAACGAGCGAAACCACGTTCCAAAGATGTTTCTTTAAAGTGATTTACGCCATGGAAAGTCAATATGGGCTCAAAGCTCTGGATACATTTGTATTCGAGTTTTTCACCACCTCTTGCGCAGCGGGTACCTGCCTGCCGAGAGTGGGAAATCTTCAGCCAACCCGTTCATCTTCCGAGAACTTTGCTTCCCCTCTGTTGTTGATTCATGTCATCAAAAAGTCTCAGCAATTTCGGAATTTCATTTGGGAGCTATCCATTGAATTGGTCCTTCGTATTTACGGGCTGAAATGCTTGGAAAATTGGTTTTTCACTACACTTTATATAGACGAAAAATTTCTCATGAAAATGAAAATTGGTTGTTGGGGGAAAAGATATGGCGCACTAATTGTCTTGCATGTCAATGGACACCCGAACCGCGTCTTAAGGGAAGGAAGAAAGGTAACAGTGAACGCAG
Organism: Amblyomma americanum; assembly: GCA_030143305.2. Lineage (NCBI taxonomy): Eukaryota > Metazoa > Arthropoda > Arachnida > Ixodida > Ixodidae > Amblyomma > Amblyomma americanum. The sequence goes on from JARKHS020000020.1 coordinate 343,990, forward strand.
AAAAGAGAAAGGGATGCCGTAGTGGAGGTCTCCAGAATAGTTTCCACCACCTGGGCATCTTTAACGTGCACTGACACCGCACAGCACATGGGCTGTTTTTTGGTATTTAGCTTCCATTGAAACGCGGTCGCCCTGAAAGATATGAGGCGCTCTTCGGTCACAGACCCCTCGTGTCATTGAATACATCATCGTGACCGTGATATCATTTACCATTATTTGTGCTGCGTGGACGGGCCACTACAATTTTTCCGACTAAATATGCGACGTAAATATATGCTGCTCCAATGATAACAAGAATTCAAAACGAGTGATATAATTTTTTTTCACTCTCAGAGCTTTATTTTAAAATACTACAGAGCATTTTCTTGACCCTGTTATAACTTATAGGCTACATTTTTCCCCTGACGACTTTCGTGTGCCAGAGCGAGACAGATTCGCGCGTTTTAATACTACATGCTTAGAACCAGAAATCATCCTTTTTTCGGCAATGTTGCGACAGTTTAATGCTAAATGTTAATTAAAAGCAGGATTTTCTCTACGCGTGTAAACTCACAGGAGCTAACAAAATTAAAGTTCCTGATATATGCTGTAAAAGCGCAGTCGACGGAGACAGCTTTGGTTCGGTAAATGCAAAAAAAGAAAGTTCCAATTGCTATTTGGATCGCCTGGAGGCTGACTACCCGCTGCCATTCGGTCTAACAGCGCAGTGCGTGCGTACTGTGTAAGGAATGACGGAAATAAATATCGGTTTTTGTGTATAGCTCTACCAACCGTAGAAAATAGCCGGAAACAGAAAAACAGTTGTTCAAAATACCCTGATACCCCGGGGACAAGGCAAATTATTACAAAAAAAATCGTAACGGAATTTTCGCGTAATTTTCCGAAGAAATTGTTCAGTTACAGCGTTCAATATTATGTGTAATGCATGAAAGCAATTAAAATTCAGTCCTAAGGCGAGACGCAGCTCTCAAGGTCGCTCAGTGGTTATCGTGTTCGGTTACTGACCCAAAAGACGCGGGTTTGATTTCCATGGAGGTTAAACGCAAAAGGCGCCCGTGTGCTGTGCGATGTCAGTCCATGTTAAGGAACCCCAGGTGGTCGAAATTATTCGGAGCTCTTCAGTATGGCATCTCTGATAAGCTGAGGCGCTTTAGGACATTAAACGCTATAAACAGTATAACACCGTGTGGGCTACAGGGGTGATTACGCCGACTCGAGATCCGTTGCCTACCAGGAGAACTTCTTTCTGTCGTTTCATTATCGTCCTCTCAAAGGCGCATGCGGAGAACTCTATCCTACTTTTGTTCTTTGTAAAAAACATTTCTATGACTTTTCTGGCGATGTTGGTGCTCTCCAGCGAAAAAAAGCACGTTTATTTTCGAGAAAATGGTATTTAAAAGTACTGCACATTTTTCTTTGCGCACAATTGAAACTGGTGGCGGCAAGCACGAAAGCAACTGTGTGATCACCGTTTGCATGGAACTTACTGTGTAGCCGAGCCTCACGGATCCTCCCTCAAAAACCTGTCGTGACGCACAGCAGCTTGCATGAGGAGAACGGTATATCTTCCAGTATTTTCACATAAGGTTCTTCTACACCCTGACTCCGCAATGCCACATGACTGCTGAAGTTTCTACTGAGTCAAATGTTTTCTCGTTGTCTAAGATAGGGGTTGGTTATTTTATGGGCATTTCTTTATCACCCGATTGTTAGTGTGAATATGGTCTGTTCTAGAGTGTCCTTTACGAAAGCCTGCGAGATCATTTGGTTTATTGAACTCTTTGGTTATCCTTATTATATCAGCGATTTCCCTAGTAAAAACATTGTAGGCAACGGACAGTAAGCTGGTTGGTCTGTAAGTTTTCAAGACCTTGACGTCTCCTTTCCTATGAATTCTAATAATGCTATCGTTCTTCCAAGTTCCTGGTACGATCGAAGTCATAACGCACTGCGTATACAGGGAGGCTAGTATTTCTAGCACAATGTCTCCTCCTCCCCAGTGCCGCCGACTACCCACCAGTGATACAATGGGTACAAGCTTTTCCCCTTGCCTCTTTCTCGGCTTCTTTAGGATGAAATGTATAGAAAATGGGTCTTTGACCCCATGCTGAGTAATCGAAAAATACCTTGCGTCATGGCGCTCTTTGGCCATAAATGCCCTTGCTCCATAAGAATCTATAATCATCACCTTCACAATCTCTCCTCCGTCCTTCAACAGACCTTCTCTTGGCTGATCCTCACCAGTTACTTTCCCCATTGGCATTTCTCCTAAGCCTTTTTTTACTTTTTCTTTCTTTATTTGCGGGAGGTCCGATTTCTGTGCACTGATGCCTTTTTCACTAACAATCTGAAAAGATTGGCTACCAGATAGGCATGTGTAGAACACTGCTTATTTTGGCTATCTTATCCATATTGCTACTTACATTGCCATCTTTTTCTCTTAACGCATAGATATAGTTTTTACCGATGCCTAGTTTCCTCTTCACTGCTTTTAGGCTACCTCTGTTCTTTAGCCCATGCTCGATTCTGTCCATATTAAATTCTCTACTTTGGCTACATTGCGCTTATTTACTAACTTATATAGCTCTACCAGTTCTATTGTGTCTGTAGGGTTTGGTGCTTTCATGCTTTGGCTTTTCTCAATCAGACCTGTAGTCTCCTGACAGAGTTTTCTGGTATCCTGTCGAACCATCCTACCGCCTACTTCTACTTCGAACTCCCTAACGATAGCTGTGAGATTATCATTCATTCTTTGAACATTAGGATCGTCTGCCTCAGTTAAAGCCGAATATCTGCTCTGCAGCGATATCCTGAATTCCTCTCTTTTCTCTCTCACCACTAACTCGTTAGTGGGCTTCCGCTTCACTAATTTCTTCCGTTCCCTCCTTAAGTCTTAGCTAATTCTAGACCTTATCATTCTGTAGTCGCTACAACGCACCTTTCCAAAGACCTCCACATCCTGCACTATGAAGTCGATTTAGTTTTATTCTCACCATTTGGACTCTTCTACGCCCACTTCCTGTTCTCTCGTTTGCGGAAGACTAATTTTTGCGAGACTAATAACTGCGAATTAGACTAATAGCTCTCCCCTGCTATTTCAAGAACCTATCCCATAGTCGCCTGCCGCCTGGTCGCCAGCCTACTTCTCGCCCACTTTCGCATTGAAGTTGCCCATCAGGACAGTGTACTGGTTTTTACTTTGATCATTGCCGATTCAAAGTCTTCATAGAAGCTTTCAACAGTCTGTTCATCATGACTAGATGTAGGCGCGTAGACCTGCACCACATTCAACTTGTGCCTCTTATTAAGCCTAATTACGATAGCGGCCACCCTTTCGTTAATACTATAGAACTCCTCTACGTTACCAGCTATATTCTGATTAATGAGGAATCCCACACCTAGTTCTCGTCTACCCGCTGATCCATGATAGCACAGTATGTGCCCGTCCTTTAGTACTTTATACGCCTCACCTGTCCTCCTAACTTCACTGAGCCCTATTACAATCTATTTAATGCCCGCTAGTTCTTTGAACAGCACTGCTAAGTTTGCCTCACTAGATAAGGTTCTAGCTTTGAACGTTGCCAGGTTCAGATTCCAATGGCGGCCTGTCCGGAGCCAGAGATTCTTAGCACCCTCGGCAGTGTCACAGGTCTGACTGCCGCTTTGGTCAATTGATCCGCAGCCGCTGACGGCAGAGAGTTAATTGGACTGTTCATAGAATGTTGTGGCCAAGTACTACACACGGGTGATCATTGCTCTTGTCAGGAAGTGCGTTATCTGTACTGGCCACCGCGATAGGACAGCACCCCAAGCCCGTTTATGCAATTTTATTTTTTTTTAAACTCAGTGGAGAATAACGCGGCACCGGGATCCGAACTCCGGTCCTCTTCTTCCACGCGAAGCTGATACTCTACCTGTACGCTCTACTCTGTACGCTGTACGCCACAGCTAATAGCCTCCTAATGTCCTCGTAAATGATTCTACACGAGCTTAGCCTAATCGTAGGAGGCTTTTGCCGGCCGCCGAAGTCCAATAATGCGTTTTTGATAAGAGTTATGAATTCTTACACTCCATTAAAAGTGCTTACATTTTACTTGGTGGCGATTGTAATGTTCCGTCAATTGAGTGGGACAAAGAATTCCCCAGCCCGCTGTGTAATAGCGCGGAAGCTTTTGTAGACCTTCTGGTTTTTCACGATTTGACACAATTAGATGAACAGTCCAACCTGATTCAGAATGGTACTTCGTCTATTCTGAACATTTTCCTGGTTAGTAACCAGCATTAGTTATCGCGACCCAAAAATAAATGCCTTAAAATCATATCCGAGCAAAGTAGGGCTTATCTGACTCTGTTATTGAAATCTGTATCCAAAAACAACCCAGAGGAACGCATGGTACCAATGTTTACCCGCGCTGATGATGTTGCAATCTTGGACACACTTGACATATCTTTTTTTGATTTCCTTGTCCTTTGCCATCAAGCAAAAGCTCTGTTGGTGACTTATGGTGTTTTTTTTTATCTTGTCTTGAAGTGTGTTAAAGACTTCGCGCCTTTGAAGCGCAATACACGTAGCGAAAGCTAAGACAAGGCTTGATTAGCCTTGGTAAATCTTGATTGCAAGTCCAGGTTAGTCTGGTTGTCTGGTCACGTGTTTCGTCACGCGATTGGTCGCATGACCAGTCACATGGTTGGTCACGTGGTGCGGTGCAAACGCGGTGGGAGTGCGAGCACCACGAAACTGCGAGTTCGTGGCCAATGTAGCTTTCGCTACAAAACAGTGCGGACCACAAACTCATGGGTGACGAAAGATATTGGGCGGTTAGGACGAAAGACGAAAAAGATAAAAACCCAGCACCGGAAGCTCCCATCCGCGTACAATACTAGCAAACTTGCTCAGATGCGTCTACCGCTAAAACAGTTCATGAAGAAAGCTAAAGAGTGCTACGATAAGTTATCAATGAAAAAGTTTCTTCTCTCGTCCCCAGCAAACTTTTGGCGGCACTTCAGGACAAAAAAAAATTCAGTAATAAACTTTTGTGTCAATGGAATAACTATAACCGACCATTCATTAATCGCAGACTCCTTCAACATGTTTTTCTGCTCAGTGTTTACGGATGATAACCATAGAAGGCAAAATTTTGCATTGTATTATGACATGCCTCTGATCGATCATGTAGCTATATCCGAAGAAGGTGTGTTCTCGCTCCTGCTAAAAATTGATGAGGAAAAATCGTGAGGTATTGATAGCATACCTTATGCCTTCCTTGTCAGATATGCTGAATGGTGCTCAAAATAGTTGTGCTTGTCATTTAGTGAAACATTATTGCAAGCAGACATTACAAGGGACTAGAATTACGGAAAGATAGTACCTATACCCAAATCAGGAAATACCTCACTTCTTGGTTCCTACACGCCAATTTCGTTACTATCCTCCTGTGCCAAAGCACTCGAACATATTATCTTTAAGCATATATCGAATTTTATTTAAGATAACACCATAATTGATTGCAGGCAACACGGATTCCGCAAAGAGTTATCCAAAGTAACGCAGTTACTGATAACTATTCATGATTTCGCCGCAGATTTAGATAATCAAGGCCTAATTGATATTATATATCTAGATTTTGAAAAGGCTTTCCATCGTGTGTCTCACCAGAAGCTACATATAAAATTGCAAGCCATATTGAAGAACAGGACATTGCTCGCACGGATAGAAGCATACCTGTCTCAACAGCAACAAATTGTCTTTGTTGAAGGCGAAGGTTCAAGTGCAGCACCAATTAAGTCCGGCATACCACAGGGATCCGCACTTGGGCCACTTTTCTTCTTGATTTTCATCAGTGACATTGTTCAGCATATACCAGTGAAGATTAAGCTATTTGCGGACGATTGCATCCTCTATCAGGAAATCAAAAGCCCGAATTTTCACGCCCTACTACACCGAGCCTTATCAACAATAAAATCTTATTGCTCGACGTGGCTGATAAAATAAATGAGAAAGAGACAGCAGCCATGAGGATAACACGCAAAAAGCAGTTTCAATTTTTCATACATCACTAATGATCAGCATTTATCCTTCGTAAGAGGAGGAGGAGGAGGAAAGGCAAGGAGGTTAAAGAAACTTATAAATACCTGGATGTCGTAATCGCAGCAGATGTTAATTGGAATCACCATATCACTTATATTCAAAAGAAATCAATGTGTAAGCTATGTTTTTAAGAGGTCCCTGCGACAATCCACACATGAAATTAACGTAATAGCTCATAAAATGTTCATTAGGAAAATCCTGGAATACGCAACAGGCGTTTGGGATCCGTGCGCCCAAGCCAACATAGCCAAACTTGAAAATGTTCAAACAAAATCAGATTCCTTTATAATCCATATAGTTGGAAAACATTACCGATCCTTTTTTTTTAGACAGAGCAAAACATAGAAACACTGCAGGAAAGAAGATTCCGCTAAATACTAAAATACATGCACTTAATCTACCATGGTGATTTGAAACTAAATAGAGAGCAGCACATCTAAGGCGTCTGGCCACGCGCAACACGATCAGATCATTCTAAAAAATTAAAAGACTTTAGTTGCAGGACTGATGATTTCAAAAATTCCTTCTTCCCACGAACCGTTTAAGAGTGAATTAGTCTGAGCCGCGTTTTCATGGAATGTCCAACACTCGAGTCTTTTTTAAAGATGCTTTAAGATCATTTTTTAAGAAACTTGCTTCTTCCTTGTCATTGCTTGTCAAATTGCGTTTTCCTTGCCAACGTGCATTTTATGTGCAACCCACACCTGCCAAGGGCATTTTTCAAAGGATGGCAGTCTTACTGAAATAAATAAATAAATAAATAAATAAATAAATCGGTAAATAAATTAATGCTGTATACACCTGAAACCCACGCAATGGCCGATGCCTCCGTTCTAGGTATCCGATATTATCAGGAAGGCTAGGCTTAGCTGGACAGAAGAGTACGCGGCAGATTGCGGATTGCTACACACTGATGAAAAGGTCAACGCCTAGTCTGCTGTCTTCTTCGTACTACAAAGAGCGAGTCACCGCTCGTATACCCGAACTAGCTTTATCACTGTGTATTATCTTTTGACCTTTTCTGCCTTGTAAAGGCTTTGTTTTTCGTGAAAATTATTTTCTTCTCATAATAACAAGGGAACGTAAAGGCTGACTTCAATTTATGTTGTGTCTTTGAGGATGTGGAGCCATTTATTATTGTGCCACTTTTTCTTTCTCTACAAACCATAATCATGCTGCCAGTAGCCTTGCAACAAGATACCTTTACATCCAGTGCGCCTAGGGTCAGTTAATATAGCGTAAGTTCTGCGCAGTAATTTCGATTTCGATTGCTGCATATTGAAGCCTCGATACCACATAACCACTGGGGAAACAAAACACTGGCTTCTTCATAACCAACATGTTGCACAACACTTGAGAAACCGATTATTCCCCAATCGCAAGTGTGCAAGTCGGTTAAAGTAAGTTTTTCTACCCCGCTGCATGCATCATGCTGATGGCGGTCGGAAAAATACTGGAATTGAATGTAGCTCGTTTTTCTGCACTTGAACACAAAATTAAAATACGTTTTTTTGCATTACCACCACAAAATGCTAGTGTCTACGTAACGTTGTGGACGTAGCATGACTACGCCACACATTTTGTTTCCCTTGATGTTTTGCGTTTCTACTAGTTAAACTTTCCTGTTTGGTGCTCCACTCAACAACCACCCAGATTCGACATTGCAATTTACCGGCCTAGGCATCTTTATAAGCTTTCAACTGTTGCTGGGTAAGGCGGGTGCGATACAAACACCACTTGGGCTTTTTATTTTGTGTAGTCTTTCGCTGGGCTTGTAACTTGAAACACTGTTTTTACCTTTCTTTCCACAATGCCCCCACCCCCCCCCCCTGCCCCCCACCCCCCCCAAAAAAAAGAAAAGAAAAAGCCCGTCGCTTTTTGTCTGAAAACATGCAAAGAGTAAGTTAGGCAACTCGGACGTTCTGACTGACGCTTTTTCGACGAGCAGTGAGTGAAGGTGACTCCGCAACGCGGAGCGTTATTCAGCGCAGCCAACGTGAAGGACCCAGGCTCTAAGGTTCAAGTTTCCTATCGGGTAAAGTCTCGTCTGAACTTTTCCGCACTTTGTGAAGCCTTCTTGAAGTGATCTTCCTTTGCTCACGTCTTCAGAACCGCTTCTCTGAAGAAACTCGATAGGCTAGATGGGGCATTTTCTTTCAGGTTCCCTGTTTGGTGATGTCCGCGTCTTTTTTTTGCATTTCGTGAACCTTTCGTCTTTCGTTCATTTTATCGCCCCCTTGCGACTTGATCTTTGGAAAGCGTATCTAGTCTCCGCGCGAGCTGATTTTGCTTACTAGTTTTGTACTTTGAGCTATCGACAAACACTCTCTTTTAAACTGAAGGACAGCTTTCCTTCACGAGTCACTTTTCTGAAGTCAGCGATCTTTTCCTGATATATGTTCCTCATCTCGCAATTTATATTCACCGGCTTATCCCGAAAATCTGTGCTTACGCCCTGCTGTAGGTCTTATCTTCGCACTCTATGCAGGGCTTTGCGTGGGCGCTAGCAGCAGAAAAACATAAGGCAGTAAGCCGTATAGGAATACGGGCCAAAGATGTAGTCTCGAAACGCCTCACTTGCTTTTGCTGCTATCGTTCAGCGACTGGCAACACTTATTTCAAGGCTGACGTGAGGCGCTTCATAGCTGACTGCAGCATTAGCGCCTAAGAGGGGGCGCAGCATGCATGGGCTCTTCTTTAGTTATTGGGCTAGCACTGCAGCGGTGGTCAAGTGGTTGAGCATCCGCCTGGCATGGGGGGGTGTTGGGTTCGATCCCCAGTGCCGCCGGGTACCCTCTGTCCTGAAGCTCGGCTCATTTAGGCCGAAATGCTTGGGAAATGGGTCTTTGACCCCACTTTGAAGAATACCTTGTGTCATGGCGCTCTTTGGCCATAGATGTCCTTGCGCCAAAAAATACATAATCATTATCAGTTTCTGTGCTATCATGTGTACATCCTCAGCCCTCATTTTGTTTATTTTTGATTGTACGCTGTAGTATTTCAAGGAGTAAAGAGGACAATCCGTTTTCGTTAAAACAAAAGTCTTTGTCGGGATAGTTGTTACGTCTGCGCGCATTACCGTGTCGTCATGTTCTATCTTCGATTATTATGATCTCCTTCTGCCTTTCGTATAAGGTGGGTATCGCCTTTAAGTCAGTCACCGCTCTCTCTCTGATTCTCGGCTTTCATGTTGTCACGATTAATTAAAAAATGTGAATGTTTCCTGCCAACTCTTCCACCATTTGTTCAAATGATCCCTCATGAAAATTTAGGTATCATGGCTTTTGTCACCGAATCTTATGCTGGGGCAACCAAAGGAATGAAAAATGATCGGCCCCTGCCTGCACGCTATGTAAAATATGCTTAGCTTCTATCGACAAGAAGAAAATCATAATCCCACCTGTAGCATACAACCACTTAACTCAACTCAGGAAGAAAGGCAGGTACATGTTTAAAGAGATACGTAGGAGAACCTGTACACCTACGCTTAAGCTCGACAGTCATGTTGAACTGCCCCCAATTGCCTCTTTCAAAAGAATTTACGAGTGTAAATAAGCAACAACAGCATAGTTTGAAATTATTATAGGCATAAAATATCACGGTAATTAAAAATAGAGCCGTGACTCTGCTGTTACATTTTCGCGGCATAACACAGAACCAGAGTGTGCAAATAGGTAGTGTTTTTTTTTTTCATGGCCAAAACCCAACCGGCCGTTGTCTGAGACAGTCTGTACTGGCCGTTGTCTGAGAAAAGCCGTAAATCAGGACTTCAGATTACTTTCGACGTCCTGTTTTTCTCCAGGATGCGCTTAAAGGCCCGTTTTCGCTGTAGTGACCTAGTGGATTCCTGGTACAGATTGCGAGTTTACAGTCTCGGTTCATGCCTTGGGCATCTGCATTTCGATGGGGGCAAAACTCAACAGACGCTCGTGTGCTGTGCGATGTCAGAGCGCGTTAAAGAACTACAAACTGTTGAAACTGTTCCGGAGTCGTCCCCTAACTGCCTTCCTTGCAGCCCGAAGGATTGCTTCAGCGCGTGGGCTTCTGAAACTCAAATTATGGATAACCGTAAGGTCGTTTTTGTTAATTTACCTCCGCTGAAATTAGCTACAGCGGTCGCGTTTTCACCCTCGAACGCGTTGTCAGCAGCCAAACGACTTAGCCACTGAGCCACTACACTGTGAAGCAACAACACGTTCAACGTAATTGTCCTTTGTAAAGTTGCGGACTAACGCAAGAGTACTTAGCAAGAATGACGTCACTGCCACAAGCACGGGCACTCTGCTGCCATATAGAAGGCCGCTCTCCCGACCACCAAGGAAGGTAATAAAAGACGTCACTCAACGCCGCCAAGTGTTGCAGCACGTTGCCATGATAAACTATGGAAGAAGAGCTCTTGTGTTGGCTTCTCTTACAACAGCGACAGCATCACGGCGCGTCGCCACAGAAGCGTCGCGAGGCACCAAATTAATTTTATGCCCGTTACCTCTGGCTGCGCAAACAGCTCAAGCAAACCAGAGAAAAACTAATAAAGAAAGTGTGAAATAAAAATAATGATTTCCTGACTTGCTATGAACGACGCTCAGTACCATATTTACGTTGATTGTGATTGTTGAGCTTTTTATTGTTATTCTCAGCTACGAAATTGTGCGCCGCGGAGAACACCATGCACTCAATAACTTGTCGTTTACCACACACACCCGCGATGGCGGAATGGTACCTACGCCGCTCTACTATCTTAGCTAGGTCAGTTTTTTTGGTAAATTTTAGAGAATGAACGATCAACAATGAACTATAAATAGATCATCTTAAACAGAGCGTAGGTGACTGTTATGCGTTACTGATAAGTGTGCGAACGCAAAGCTGCGGCAATGCCGGCGAATTCAATGTTTGACAGTTCTATATTCTCTATCTCGCAGCGGCATTACATACAGGATCCCACAAACATTTAGGATAGAACCTATGGTCCCTTTTTTTGCTGCAATACAGCAATACACAGGCTCGGCGATTAAATACTGTCACGTTGTAGCCACAACGCCGTGAGAGCATACAAACAAGGCAAACGAACTCTTTATCGGGAACACTTACTCCGATAAATACTGGAAAAACACTTGAGCAACCTCGCAGTCGGACAGCACAAGCGTTCTCCACGCTACAAATTCACTACCGCTCTTCGCCGAGCTCTAAATTGCCGCGCTCAATTTATAGCTGAAGAACTTTCGTGGGAAGCAGCGACAATCAGCTGTTAAAATCTAGACATCAGAAGCAGTGGCGCTCGGAGCAATGTGTCCAGATAAAACTGCTTGCCTGTCCTGTCACAAACAAACTGATGCAGCTCTGTACCGGCACATTTTATCAATAACAAATAAATATTCAAAAGCTTCGCTCCAATACAATGCCTAAAAATAATTCAGGAAAGACTGAAGAGCCAGATGCCACATCAGTTTATTTTCTCCTCTTTGGGACGTTTTACAATCGCCCAATGCAAGTGCAGTAGTGAAGAACTGGTGGCGATAAATTTTCCCCGTCCCATCACCCAATTAAGGCCCTCGTTCTAGGTCTCTAAAGAAGGCTTCCATTGGACCAAGAATGCGAGGGCAATGCCTCATGTAAAGCGGATGATGTGGTATCGACGGGAATCACATGGCCGCATAATCACATTTTCGAGAGCCCTCCCGCTATAACAGTGCAAATTTACAGAGCGAGACCTCTCTAAAATAATCTAAAAATTGCATACAAGGCTCGTTTGTTTGCTCTGATGTAGACTTTCTTCGGTCGCCCTGCCCTTGAGTGGACGCCGCGTGGACTTCGGTGAACTATACCGCTCTACCGTGACAACCACAACGTCACAACACTGATTACCACAGTTAACTGCCCAGATCACATCAATGCATATCTCGGAGGTGCCTGCGACGTCGTCAGCGCAGACATATGCGTCCCAAACAGTTATGGCATTAAAGGTAAAGTGCCGCATGTTCTCTCAATAACTTTTTGCATCGATGGCCCCAGTACATGACTCAAAACAAAGTGCGGAGTTCGCTCGAAAGGTTGTTTTGTGTGGTTAGAGCGTATGTGGTTAGCTTCCACTTTGCAAGCTGCAGGCGCGGCCCTTCCCTGTTCTGAAGCACCGGGACTACGAATAAAGTGCTTCACTCCTGGTTTGTTGCATTCTAATGGACGAACTAGCTAACCCGGAACAGCCCGCAAAAAAAAAAAAAGGTGGGCTGAGGCTTAGCAAAAAGTGTTAAGCCTGGATATCTCGAAGCGAAACGCTTTGTGGCGATGTTCGTGGTTTAGCTTAAGGTTTCATACATAGGGTAACAATTTGGGTATACCTCTCGTGATTCTGGCGTTCCAGCCGCTTGTCTAGCGTTGCACTTTTCATATCTTCTCTGCTTTTGAGCCAACTCCCACGCTACCACTTCTGGGTCTTCTTCTCCTCCTTCGATGGGGAAAGGTGAGACGACGGAGGCAGCGCGCGGTGGCTACGACGGCTGCGGCAGCAACGAACACCTGCGCTTCGCGTAACGTCACTCGGTTTCGCGCATGCGCAGCTGTGGCAAATCTGTAGTGTGGCTCACGCGGAGCCCGGTGCTGACGAGTCTAGTGAAGCTTTTCGCTTCAATAGCAAGGGCGGAGCTTTCCCCATACACGATGTCTCGTCTTGTCTGCCTGTCTTTTCTGTTTGAGGTGTCTGTTAACGAGAAATAACTGCATAAGTGCGGTTGACGTGACAATGTTAGCGCGATAATCCGATCTGGGGCCAGAGGTTAGTATCATGCCTATGTAATTGCGCTCATCAACAGATTCAAGCCAAGTGTACTGAAATAGCGATCCAGCCGCCTTGGAGGCTCAGGAATTATGATGCTCGGCTGCTGACTCAAAATAAGCCGGTTCTATATTAGCGGCAACGATCGCATTTGAATGGAAGCGCAGTGATAGGGGGCCGTGTACTGTGCGATGTCAGTGCACGTTAAAGAACTACAGGTGGTCGAAATCTTCCGGAGCCTCCCCCTGCGGGGTGGCTCCGGAAGATTTTGGAATACTCCGGAAGACTCACCAACGTCTGCATGTAGCATACGTTGGTGACTTGCGACACCACGGGTTCCTGAGCATCCACAGGGAAATCCCCGCAGGGGGATGATGGCGAGCACTGCGTCACCACGGACCCCAGCACCCGCGCTTAGCCGTGCGTGGCATCGCTGTGTCCGGGCAAAATGGGTTCCTGGTAGTTGAGCCGATGCCGAGCGTTAGGCCCTCAAAGGCCCCTCGGCGAAAGCAACACACCGCTTTGGCCCCAGCTTCCTGTAGACGGCACCTCCGGCCTGACCCGACCGGGGGATATCAGCAGTCGCCTTTTCTTGTCCTCCCCTTCATATTTTACTTTCCTATCCTCTTTCTGACAACTCTCCTGTCTCCTATCCACTTCTTAGATTTTCCTTTTTTCCTGGCGGCGAGGGGTAACTTTGTTTGACCGACTACCCTGAGTTGCGTCATATTAGGTTATCGTTGAGGTGTACAGCTGTCATGGGCACGACTTGCTTGCAGGTCCCTGTCCCGTCCCTTCTTTGGGCTCCATGGTGGGCGGCTGGCATCGTGACCGTACATGTAACACACTTTATGGCTCCACCTTTCTCACAAAATAATCGCGCTCTAAAAAGAGTGCGGACCGACGATAAAAGTACCCAATGCTTCCCAAAAACAAAAGAACCTTTCCATATGTACGATGTCATACAAAGTGAAGATGCAGAGCAAACAGCCAGAAAATGTCTCAGTTCATTGTTTCTAAATTTCTTACTGAAGTCCTGGGCATTGGCTACACGGTGAGCAAGTTTTCCAGTGGCGAAATCCTTCGCCAAATCCGAGAGGAAGTACAATAATCGAAACTCCCAACCGTAGTGTCCTTTGGCGACATTGCTGTATCCATAACTACACATCGATCACTAAATACAGTGAAAGGAGTAATATCTGAGCATGATTTCCTGAATCTCTTTGAAGAAGAGATTTTGGAGGGTCTGAAAGACCAGAATGTCACTTTAAGTCCATCGTATCAAAATCCGAAAGGACAAGGAAATACCAACAAAACACATAATCCTGACCTTTGCCTCCAGCCAACTCTCTAAATCTATAGAAGTAGGGTATCTTAGAATAACTATAAGACCATACATTCCAGATCCCAGATGATGCTTCAAATGTCAAAGATTCGGCCATGGCTCACAGAGCTGTCGCGGCAGCCAAACTTGTGTCATATGTTCGTCAAATGATCGTAAATCCGTGTACTGAAACGCTGCACCACTATGCGCAAACTGCGAAGCGGATCACCCCGCGTACTCGAGGTCGTGCCCGACCTGGAAGAGAGAGAAGGAAATAATAACGATAAAGACAAATGAACACATAACTGATCAAGAAGCACGAAAAAGAGTCCCGTCAGCTTTCTAGTTGACAGCAAAAACAAATTTCGCCGATGTGATGAGCAGGGGCGGCACACCACACCAGGCTTCGGCCATCGCAAAGGCGAAGCCTGAGGCAGGGCCACCCCCGCCCTCGGCAGACGCAGCGAAGGCTGCCCGGCCACCTCTGAACAATGGCCCGCCGGCCCGTCAGTCGGCTGCCCGCAAGGCTTCCCCCAGTCGGGAGAGGCCCACAAACCGCACACCCGTGGGTTCACCGCGGACGTCCTGAGCCTCTAGTGAGGCGATGGAAACAACGCAGAACTCGCCTCCCCTGCAGCGGCGGCACAGCTCCTTTGAGCGAAAAAGAACAGAGAAAACCTCCGTATTGGCACCCCCAAAACCGGTATCAAAAGTTTTTTACCTACAGTCTTCAACATGGCATTCATCATATAGTGGAACTACCGAGGACTAATAAATAACTACAGTGACATAAAAGAACTTTTAAATACACTGTTTCTAGTGGCTTTAAATTTTACAGATGACGAACTTAGGTACAAAATAAAAAATATTTTAAACAAGTATAAAGTCTTTCGGTGTGACCGAGAGCAAGCAAGCAAGCTGTCTGGAGCGGATGCCATTGTCATCCAGACTGGTGTAGCAACCCGCGAGATAAAACTTAGACCAAATACGAAGCCGTCGCAGTCACCATCCTTCATTTTAAAACAATCACAACATGATCTATATATCTTGAGCCGCACCTAACAGTAACGCTTCATTATTTAGAATCCATTATAGGAGAGCTTCCAGAGCCATATCTGCTCCTTGGTGATTTTAATGTCGACTCAGGTTTTTTGGGAAGTGCACACACTGATTCAAGAGGTCGTATTTTAGAAGACTTTATTCTAAGTAATAATGTTTGCCTCCTAAACACCGGAATATATGCATACTGCTCTCCGAGCACGGGAAAAATGATTTTCATAGATTTATCTTCTAGGTCACCCTCTCTCTTTTGCGATTTTAAATTGGATGTCATCAATCACAAATACGGCAGCGATCACCTCCCTGTATTAATCAGCCTAATGTCCCCACCGGAAGTCATCCCAAAGAAACCACGACGTTTGAAGTTACATTTAGCCGACAGGGCACTTTGTAGAGAAAGGGTCAGCCTATATAAATTAGCTTCAGATGTTCTCAGCATAGACGAACTGAGTGAATCTATCACAAACTCTATTTTAATCGCTGGACGCCTAGCAATTTCTTGGTCATCAGGAGTAGTAAGACAGAATCACAAAATTTGGTATACACAAGAATGCCGAGATGCAAAAAAAAAAACGAAACAAAGCTTGGGAAATTTTCCGTAGGTGCCCAGCGCAGGAGAATTTGATAAAGTTCAAAAAGTTCATAGAAAAAGCTTCATATATTCTTCGTAATGCCTAAAAAACTTCGTGGCAAGGTTACTTGTCCTCAATAAACTGCTCAACCACATCAAAACAAATGTTGGAGATGGTAAAAAAGATAAAAAGCAGTTACTCCCCATTCACAGTCCCGTTGCTCTCAGCCCCTGGTCTAGAGACAATTATAAAAGAACAGGCAGATATTTTGGGTGAATATTTTTCTGCAGTCTTCAGTTCATCTCACTACACAGAATCTTTCCTCAAATACAAAAACACAGCTGAAAAACAAAGACTGCCGACAAGTGGCGGTACAAATGAATCCTGTAATAATTTACTTACACTTCAAGACATTAATAAAGTACTGTCCGCCGGTAAGCAAACTGCACCTGGCTCTGCCAAAATACATTATCAAATCTTAGCTCATCTGTCTAAACCGGCTGTGGAGGTACTTTTATGTTTTTTAAACAAAGTTTGGGTATTGGGGAAAATTCCCGAGACCTGTAAGATTGCCATTATTGTTTCATTTTTAAAACCGGGAAACCCTCTACCTTCCCTAGCAGCTATAGTCCCATAGCTCTCAATAGCTGTCTAGCGAAATTCTTTGGAAGTGTATTTAATATAAGACTAGCATTCGTGCTAGAAGACTGGTAGCTTCTGGATGTCATCAATGTGGTTTTAAAAAGGCTTGTTTCACCACCGACCACCTGGTTAGTCTTGAAAATGCTCTCCGTGAAGCTTTCATACACAGGCAAAAATGTCTAGCTGCCTTCTTTGATTTAGAAAACGCATATGACACAACTTGGAGGTTTGGGATTATTCAGGACCTGGCTTAACTGGGCATCCGCGGCAGGGTGTTTAACTGCCTTAAAGACTTCTTGCCTAACCGAACATTTCATGTCCGCCTAGGCTCATCCCTTTCAAGAAATTTTATTCAAGAATATTGAGTATCTCAAGGATGTATTTTGAGCACAGCGCCCTTTATTGTAAAAATGAATTCTGTCAGTAAAATAATTCCAAGGTCCGTTATGAATTCTGGCTATGTAGAACATCTCCAGATAGCTGGCACATCCTCGAGCACATCAACATGCGAACGACAAATACAGTTAACAATAAATGAACTGGCAACATCGGCAAACAGAAATGGCTTCCGTTTTTCTCCACAGAAATCGGTGGCCATTCTTTTCTCACTCAGACGAGGCATACAGATAGATCCCACCTTACATCTGAACGAAATAGACTTACTCGTGAAAAATTAACATAAATTTGTAGGTATAACATTTGACAGGAAGCTCATTTTTCTGCCTCACATAAATGCGTTGAAAAAGAAAGCTTCTCGATCCCAGAACATGCTCAAAGTGCTGTCGATAAAACACTGGGGAGCCAATGAGACATGTCTCTTACAAATTTACCACTCTGTAGTACGCTCTATCCTGGATTACGGATGTATAGTGTATAAGTCAGCGAGACCATCGTACCTTAAACGGCTAGATTCAGTGCATAGTTTATGTTTGCGTCTCTCCACTGCTGCATACAGGGCATCACCCATAAACAGTCTCCATGTAGGAACTAACGAACCATCGCTTACAGATAGAAGAGCCATGCTCCCATGCTCTTACATTATAAAAATCCGTTCACTGCAGAAGCATCTATGTTACTCTGTCGCTACAAAGTGCCTTTCTAGAACACTCTTCAACAACAAGCAGAAAGCTACTCGGCCACTCCTTTTGTTATTTGAAGAGATGTGACAGAACCTCGACGTACTAGTCATATTGCCAAATATTTCTCGAAAGCGAGGTCCACTGCCGCCATGGTACAATTTTCCTGACATCTGTGATTTCACTCTTACACAGTTCCGTAAAAAACAAATTCCGCAACAGCATATAATACAAGAATTTCTCACACTTGAGGAAAAGCACAGTAATCTCGCAGCTTTTTACACAGACTGTTAAAAAAGAAATGCTTACGTTGGAAGCGCAATTGTACAGGGAAATTGGAATGAAATAGCAAGGCTTCCACAGTGTACTTCCATCGTCATTGCGGAATGTTACGCTGTCTGTGTAGCCATGGAAAAATAGTAAATGAGAACATCGCCAACATTATTATTTACACTGACTCGCTGAGTGTTCTCACAGCCGTTCATTCTAGAAATGCAATAACCCCGCTGCTTGGCGACCTCATACACAACATTACAACAGCCATAGCTCAAGGACAAAGCATAAGACTCTGCTGGGTACCTCGTCATGTTGGCATAAAAGACAACAAAAGAGCAGATTTGGGCGCAGCTTAAATTTGTGGCAAGCAAGTTAAAAATGTAAAGATGCCCGGTAGAGATTGCATGAACTTACTACATTGTAATGCAAGGAAAAAATGCCAGTGCGCTTCGAACTACGAAGTAATTAAAAAACTACACGTAATAAAACCAGTTCTTGGTGAATGGAAGTCATGTATGCAACCGAAACGTTTCGAGGAAGTCCTTATCTGTCATATCCGTATAGGCCACACACACGCTACACACAACTTTCTGGGTACAAAAAAAATACAAACCAGTTTGTAGATGCATATATTACTTACAGTCAATCACATTTCAATTTTATGTTCTAAACTGGAAAACCTTCGGAAAAAGTGCTTTTCTTCGTTTTATAGCCAATGTATTCCTTTCCACCCAGCACTGCTCTTGGGTGGTAATGCAACTGTGGACATCTCTTGCGTTTTTAGATTTTTAGCAGAAGCTGGTTTTCTTAAAAAGATCTAAATCATGACCCAGTGCTTCGCCTGATGCACCTCTGCCATTTCTCATTCCTGAGAAAAAGGCTGAGGTCTCTATTTGATTGTTTGGGAGCCTCGAGATCCATGCCCTAGCAAGGATGGCCGCTGAGATTACCCGACTCCTTTTAATAGCCTTTAATAGTACCGATTTCTAAAATCTTTTTCTTGTGTTATCACCCAGGAGTTCTATTTTGGCACTCTACACCACCGACGATTTTTCACATTTCTATAAAATTATCCAGAAATTTGTCCTATACCTCGAGCTTGGCGTATGATGGCCTTAGTTGCCTATGCGCCATAAAACCCAACACAATACAACACTCTTCCGGAGCCCTCCATTATAGCTTTCCTCATAGCGTGAGTTGCTTTGGGACTATAAGCCCAACCTTACACCCCGTTACACCAAAACCAAACCAGAAAGTGTGATCTATCTATCTTGCTGGTTACAAATAAAAAGAAATTTTTTAGCGGTAATTATCATCTGCCATTCTTCACACTTATCGGTCAGTACTGGCAAGGAGCTATTTTAAACTATTTGGTTCTCGACTGAGTTAATTTTTTGATAAATTACCAATCATCGACCAAAAGCCTATTATTGTGTGAGATACTTCCAGATAGGTAGTTTGCAACTTTAAGAAACATGTACTGAAGCTAGAACAATACCATGGAGAACCTCTGATGTTACTTAAGCTGTCACAGATTTGTAGTTAACTTCGATAAACTGAGTGTGGTCGCTTAGGTAGTCTCTAATCGAATCTGTACGGAGGCTAGTTCTTAGGGTTTGCTTACGTCTGGCAATAATTTCTGTGCGGTGCAATGCCATGTTGCTGCTTTCATTCTGTGAGTGTGTTGTGTGTGCTGCTCGTTTTATTATAATTTTAGTTCACTTTTGCATGACTGACATTTCTCAGAGCAGTCTCAGGCCCTAAGAATCTACATTTGTTTACACTGCATTACGGAGCACCTGCCCACATATCTCCACTCCCCCGGCACGCACATGAAAAAGAAAATATGAGCGGAGCTTGGATTAGCGCATACTCTTTGCGTGATACTTAATAAGCACTCAGGGGAACAGCGATTGCTTTCATTCGGTTATGCCAATATCATTTTGTAACTGGTACCTGCAGCAAGATCAAGTCGACAAAAAAAGAGTACATAATAGAACTGTAAAACGCCTTTATATAATCCGTTTATGATGTGACGCGAAATATCTCAGTCTCAAACTAAGTGAGATTAATTCGCACTTTCTCATTACAACTGCATGCCAATGCACAGGGTAGGTTGCGCGCTTGAAGTGGTCCCATTAAGATCACAATCGCAAGCTAGACAAAGAGCAAGGGACAGCTCTACAGATCACTGCTTGCATCGACGACACGACAGCAGGCAACAACAGAGTAAGCGCTTGGGAAACACCGACATCGCGGGGCGTTTGGCGGGAATAAAGGGAGAGGGATACCCGAGAGTGGGAGAGGAAGCATAGCAGTGGGTGGTTGTGTGGAAATGTCCGCGTTATCAGTTTGCAACAGAAGTTTGCATTGTCCCCTGCGGGAGAATACTTTAGAGTGGCAGGAGCATCGTAACGCTCGTTCCTAGAACCGTCGCCGGCCTGATTCGAGCGCCGCTAGGAAGCCGTCTGCTCATTCGGGACCTGACTGATGTTCGCCCTGGGAAAAAGCGCGCCGGTTGAAAAATGTGGCTGCTGTGAGGAAAATACAAAAGGTGTGCGAGCGCGGAACGCGAAGATGTTGCGAGAACGCAGCCAGCGATGCTGAACGACGTTACCTAGAATAGAACAAAAAGACAGTCCATAAACGTGCGGGTTTCGGATGTGGGTCGGAAAAAACTGGGTCAAGGCAATAAAGGACATGCTGCGTGAACAAAACTTTAAACTAGAGAGGCATCAAGTTGCCGTTGGCTGATAAGTAGCTTATTCCTCTTCCGCTGTTCGAATGAAAAAAGCTGGCGTATTTTCCCGATATATAATATCCAGACACTTGCGACTGCGGTTTTGCATATTAATAAGCTCCTACACGTCACTGAAGCTAGAGAACAATATAGACGATAAAAAAAAATTTACACCTAAAGACGCATGAACGTTTATAAAAGGGTAGTTTTAAAGCATTTAAATAAAGTTTCGTTGTGGCAGTTGTCTCAGAATACTCGTTGGATTAAATGATTTCTGCCCGCGACCACACAAAATGCCAGCAAAAAGCCTAAAATCTTCAAGCTTTCGTACATCAAAGCCCGAATGTAGTTTGTTCCTCTGATAACGAACACAAATGCAACAGCGGCCTCTAATTTATGGATTGTCGGGATTAGGGTACCGTTATATTCGCCATTTGATTAATCTGAATTTAATTGAGGGTATTAATAAATTTGTGGCGTTTGCTTACTCTGCCATTAAGTTTTTCCAAAGTCCTCTGTTTCTCTTAAGGTAGTGTTCAACGAATGGTGATGCTTTATTTCCTCTAAACTTTCCTTGCGATACCCACGACTTTCTTTGATGAAACACCTTTACATGAAGGACATGTACAATAGATACGCCTCTATTTATGATGAGGGTTCAAACATTTCTGTGGTGTCACCAGCGCGAATATTTAGAAACACGATACATGGTTCGAAGTGTGTAATATAACGACCTTAACGTGCAAACCGCTACGTTTTCTTGGGCCGTTTAGTAAAAACTACATTTTGCAGTGCATACTGAATACTAGAAATTTAGATAGAATATGTGTATTCAGCATACACATTACAGAATACGTACCAGATAAGCATGCAAACAAAATACTATGAACATATACCGGGAATGAAATGTGTTAACTAATGAAACGCGTGTACTCTGGTTATTAGCATTGCATCGAAATTTCGTGTCGATGTTGAAATTATTGTCTGCGGTCATAATGACTGAAGAGAGGAGAAGAATAAATTTCTTACATTGCCCAAGCAGCACAGGCAATCTGCCCAATATTGCAACGGGATGGTTCCATCCTGGTCCTTTATAGGGCCGGCCTTTGCCAATACGATTCCAATATTGGGCCAATTACCTGTGCTGCTTGGGTGATGTATTCAGCTGTTTCTAAAATGCATACGGCATTTCACACATTTTCTTTTCTCATGAACTTGACTAAGCGGAGAGACGAGCGCAGTATTTCCTCTGACCAGACACTTTCATCATTTCTCAGAAAAAAAGAGATGAAGAACGGCTTCCAGCAATTATCAGCCTAAACATAATCAGACATAGGTCACATGTATAAAGCGCATTCAACAGAGCTTGTTTTTGAAAAACCAGTTAACTAATTCTACTTTCCAAGAATCCTCACTTTTTAGAAACAATCTCTAGGCTCCGGTGCCTCTTTAACAACCACTTTTAAACAGAAAAGAACTTGTCTTTAGTGTCAGCCGAAATAGTTCATTTCTGTTGAAGTGTGCAAAAGGAAAACATGGATTAAGCGAAGTGCTTTTCTCTTCTAGGCTCGTTTCGCATTCTGTGGCCGTTGGGTGGGCCAGTGGCGACCGTAAGGCTCATTGCAAAGTAGACGATGTAGACAAGGCACGAGCCCCGGTACTTCTTCACCACTGAACGCTTTCTATAGCTCGTCCCTCAGCTTCGCACTGTCGGCGTTGAAGCCGCCCGCAGCACACATTGTAAGGAAAACGGTAAAAAATGACAGATTATTTTGCAAGGTTAGGCCAAATGCGATTTAGGTGCGCCAGCACTTCTGTTTCGCTTTCAGGTTCGGTTTTCAGGGTCAAGGAGGCTTCAGATTGCCGAAATCGGACTTAAGCCCTGCCGTAAGGGTATGACACGATAGCGTAATAAGTTAATTGCCATATATGCGGAAGGTCATTCCCTACTTAACATTCACAGACCTCATACCACTCCTAGCGTAGTGGTTCAGCCGTTGGGAAGTTTGCTCACTATCCAGTGGACAGGATTTGATGACGCCGCAAGGTCACGTGGCCTAGGTGGCCCACCTGCCTCCTAGGTTTGCTCTCTGTGGACCACCTGCCTGAGCCATGCCCGTGATTTTTCGCTCACAGCGGGGACACCGACAACATCGATATCATATTTTCTGGAGAACGGGGATTTTGACGCTACCGCGTTAAAAGAACGAGGTTTACTTAGTGGCTTGCAGTTTCAGCTCCAAGTAAAAGAAGGAGGTGAACGAAATGAAGGCTCCAGCTTATGCGGGTGTGGCACTCGCCAATAGCGATGAGTAGGGTGGGAGAGTGCACATGTGACCATGACGGAGTAGTGCAGCATTCCGTGGCAGGTTAAATGCCGATGTTAGGGAAAACTGCCGGAAATATTAATTTGATGTTTCCGTATAATAAGGATTAATTTGAAGCACTTCCGTATTGTAGAAGTTATGCTCCTAAGTGTAAAGGCAAAGTTCTCAGTTAATGCAGAATATTGCGTTTCCCTCAATATATTTACCATGTAATCGGCAATATAGCTGAAAAAATCAAAGTTCGTAGTCGTGTTGTAATCAGTTTATATTTTTCGCCTTTTTTTCACTTTTTTTTTATCGCATTAAAAATGCAGTAAGAAAGCGAAAGTAGCACCCAGCCATTAAACGCCTCAATAAATCAGTTCTCAAGCATTCAAGGTAAAGACTTAAAAATAAAAATTCCCAAAAATATATTCAAGAATTCGCGGCTTCCACCCCTGATATCTCTTTTACCGAGCGAAGCAGAAAACCAAGAGAAGGCGTGAATGTAAGGATAGTCAATAGGAAGATAACAAATACTAAACTTGAGATCTGCTGGTTTACACCACGAAACGATCCTTTAACGACCTAAGTCATTTCCACCACCTTCTTGAAACTTGTGTTGTGCTCTTTCGTTGTCACTGCTGTAGTTTTTAATCTGTGGCCATCGGTTTAAACGAGTAATCCGTTTTTAATCACCGGGAATGAAGGCATATTAGATGCACAGCGTGAACCGTAATCACCCATTTCTTTGTTAATTATTTTTTTCTTCGTTTTCATTTTTATCTATTTGTACGTTCTTTGACCTGCAGAAGAACAGAAGATGCTGTCTTCAGAATTCTCTGCAAAGAGCATAAGTGGACGCCAACACCAAAGAAAGAGAGGAGAGAGGCAAGTGGTATCCGAAATTTAGCGCTCTTCACCGGACTCAAAAGCAGGGCTGCTGCTGGAAAACTGCCCCTTCTATGCATCTTCTATGACAGCATCTTCCACGCGATCTGAGAATTGAGCCCTCCTGAGGATCGCTCCTCAGATGCCTGCCCTCCTATAGCTTGTCATGAACTTTTATCCCCGGCTTTTTGCTTTTAGGTTTGCGATTTCTTTGTCTTTTTCATTCTTCCTGTGGCACGTCTTTGCTCAAGCGTGCTCCTTGCAAGTGATCTATTCTTCTCTTCTTTTCTGTCTTAGCCTCATCTCCACGTCACCCGAGAGGCTTTCTTTTTCCTGTCTGGTTTTTCATATTTTGTTCTTGTTCCCATCTTCGTTTTGAGCCAAATGGAAGAAAAAGCGGCACGACGTGCTTGTTCGCCGTTATTGCTGCGATCGTTTATTGGCCTCCAGGGTGTTGTCAAGCAAGGCTCGCGTACAAGACTGCCCTCCACTGGGAGAAAAATGCTGCGCACAGCAGGACGGTGCCCAAGGCTCGTAGGAACAGCGGCTGGAACCCGGAGGAAAAAACGCTGAGCAGGCAGAAAGAGAGAGAAAACTACGGATGGCGCGAAGGGATATAGGAGCCGCATATTCTGCCTTGAATTCTGTGTGTCTAAAAATTGCGTGGAGGTGAACGTGAACGAATTCATGGAAGGTTATTGCTAAAAAGCTGTGCTCGAGCTCGAGGCGCACTGTATTCAACACGCTCTACATTGCGAACATTCTCTCTTGTGTCTTTGGGCTTCGGTTTCTAATTTAAGAGACGCTGTTCTGAATGTCGCATTAGCGTCTTCTCAACTGCAACATATTCAGTTGTATTGGTACTTCGTTGTGGCGATCGCTTCGTGGTTGTTTTTCGAACAAGGTGAAGCAGCGCTGATATAAAATAGCTTCAAAAGAGGCAGCGCTCCCTTTAACAGCCTTCGATGAGTTAAATTACGCATTGGTACTTTCCATCTTTTATTTTCTCAATTGCACCGAGCTGCTTGTGATCAAAGCTTGTTTACCTTTGATTATATAGTTCTTGCGTCTTCGGAAAAGTCGCAAACCATTTCACAAGTTTTGGTAATTTGTTCTTCCGTGCACCTTTTTTTGTACATAAAAATCTGTACCTGAACTTCTCGCAATCTCGTATACTTCAATTTTAAACGAGTTGCGGTCTACGGTGCACATCTAATCGCTATACCAAGTTTCTATTCAGCATCAACATTCACTGATGTCGACCATTGCTCGGGAAAATCTGCGGTTCTTGCCTATGTCTGGGAAACCATTCCCTCGCAGTGAACAGCCAGGCAAAAGCACCCAAATTTTCTGAGATTACAAGCAGTTCGTAGCGCTAAAATTTCATGTCACAGCAACAGAACCCGGACAGCTCTCATATATTTATTTTTTTTTGCTTTAATTCTTCAGCTCTAGCACGTAGTAGTTGAAAGTGATTATTTAGGTTCTCAAACACAATCTTTATCGCAGCGGCTCTCATTTCCGCCGAAGCATGCTCAAGGTATTCAAGTAGTATGTACGATCAATCTTTTTTACTCAGCTACATCGCACTCAAGCACAGGGAATCTATTTTTTAGTTCTGTCTTCACCTTAGTTCGCAACTCAACTATTGCGATTTTCCAGCTGTGCGCTTGTCGGCAGAATAGGTCATGCTCGAATGAAGGTCACTTGAGCAGTGAGTCGCCTCTATAGCACTTATATGCATATATCCATAAAACTACTTCACCTCAGCTGGCCATCTCTGTAATATAAAAGGTAACACAACGAGCAATGTCCACCGTCGTCACTTTCAGATTCTACGTACTGTCGGTATTATTAAAAAAATTGCGAATTCCCCTTCAACCATCTCGGGCCCACGCCTCATAGGAGCCAAAATTAAAGTAACGTGGATGCTGTAAGTATAGAAAGCGATGACAGTTAAATGCTGCAGAAATAGCCCAAGCGCTTAACTCAAAATTTTGGACCATGACAAAGGAGGCTTTAGAATCGAGAAAAACTACGAAACATGACTTTTTACTCGGTGCTAGAGGTCTGCACATGCCGAAATCTTGATTGGGTACAGCCCTACTCGCCGCCACTTTGTTGAGAATGCGACGGCCGCCTGCTATCAATTTCTACTGACCGGTACGGCCCGGTCAGGCACCTATTCGGTCCAGCCTGTGTAGGCCCTTTGTTTTTAATAACGAATCTTCGCTCTTGAAAAAAGAGAAAAACAACAAGCTCTAAACAAGCATCTGTGTATCAGCTGAAATGTTGCTAGAAACAAGAAACGCAACCGTGGGTTCTTACCAGTGACGAGTGCCTGCTGAAGCTGGGAAAAAAAGAAAAAATCGGGTTATAGAAAAAACACTATGCGATCCCTCCAGTGGCTCGTGAGGCAACACTTTAAGACAAAAATTTCTAAAAACAACGACTTTAGCGATAGCGTAGCCTGCTCCCCTAATAAGTGCCCTGGAATGCTTAGCGTCCAAAGAAAATGTCATTTCGAGATATCCTCTAGCAGCGGGGAAAAGGGTTATTAATTTTACGTTGAAGAACAAGAAAGCGATTGTAAAAGACGCTTAAGTTACGCGTAAAGATGGTACCTGAAAGAAAATCTTAGGGTCATAGTTCTTCAGGCGGTAACCCTTGAAATGCAGTTCAGTACAAGATTTTCAGTAATACTCGTCTAGACTCTCCAGAACTTCTTTTGGCATTTTTCTTTAACACGTACGCGAGTAAGCAAAAACATAAAAGGCATTGAGGAGAAAGACTGGACCCAATATATACCACACGAACGATCTTCATTAATGAAGACAAAAAGTTTTCGGCTGGAAATGTTACAGTGCAAAAACCATAGACCTGCCCAACTTGAACTTTTTTATGTGTGTTCAAACAGGCACTACAAATGAAGCAAAAAAAGTGAAAACGTCTGTTGCCACACGTTTTTCTGAAGTGTGTGGAGGCATTCGCCCTGCAAAAATTTCTGTGGGAAGATAAAAAAAAATTCGACTGCACTCGAGAGAGGCAGATGGCCTAATGCCGAATGCGTGCGGCTTAATGCAGACGTCGTCAACCGGGGCGTGTAAAGAGAAACTCGTCGACTGTCGCGGTGATAAACCGCTCAGGCGACGGTGTGCGCTAACAAATTCTCGGCTTACCACTGATGCCTACATCTTACGTGTCATAAAAGATCAGGTACCTCATGGTCTGCAAAATCGCTGCAGCAAGCCACGAAGCAAATACAAGAAAGCATAGGTGAGAAACAAAAGGGTATTCGTTGCTCACCGAATCCTTTTTGTTTAGTGCTACTTCGAAGAACCGGCTCTTAGACTCAATAAAAAACAAAAATAGAGCAATGCCGTGCATATATTTAATTTTTATTTGTGTGGTGTCTATCGTTTCCGACGCATATATGAAGTTTCTAGCCTTGATGATGATGTGCTGATTCTGGTTCGACTTGAACTCAAGCGACTGACAGCATTTTGTCACATGTTACTTTTTTTTGCTGGCGCGGTGCCTCGTGTACGGTTCTCCACACTGCAAAATGAGACACTTCATCGTCCTCTTTTTTTTTGTGACTTGGAGTGGCCGAAGGAACCTCGTTTGCATTTTGCATCCACTGCGCACAGATGTCCTATCTCTGTGCCATGATCCTAAGTCCACAAGTACTTGCATGCCCTAGACATAAAAAAAAGGAAAAAGGAAGGAATCCTACGGTCAAACCTAAAATTCCAGGGCCGAAGGGGTAATATTGATATCGTTACAATAATACGGGAAGAGAAGCTTCAAACAAGCCAGCTTTCTTCAGTTATACGAGATAGGCAAACGCGCTTGAATGAGGGCCGTGACGCTGTTAATCTGGAATACCTGGAAGCGGCAAACTTGGGCGCCATATTATGCCCTTTTTCTAATGCGTCAGTAAAAAATTTTTGATTCCGATTCCGATCAGTGAGTGTGTGCAAATTCTACAACTGGTCCTATTATTGTTTTGTGCGCGGTTACTTTTACATCTGAAGGTGACCTCCAAGCTATGTTTTTAGGATGTCGAGCTGTTTGAATCCGTGATTAAAAAAAAGTACTAATATGAGTGTGATATTGGAATTACAAAATTTTTGTGGCGTTTAACTACTCGCATTTAACTCTGTCAACAGGTTTACGTCCGCATGGTTAAGTGAGGTGAAATTAAGTAGTGCAAGTTGTTACATTCCTTACGGGGCAGGCTTAAGTTCAAGGCAAGCATGAGGTTGAGCTTCATGTCATATGTGAGCCACTGAGATGCCTGACGCAAGTATACACATGCGCTCATTCGAAAGGCAAACAAACTGAAACTAATAAAGAAACAATGCTTGCAGCAAATGGAACGGTACCTTGTAGTGAGGCTCAAGCCAGGTCCTGTGAAGCACTGTCAGGCAAATAATAGTTCATGAGGCTGATAATGGACAGCACAGAAACGGGAGTACGTAAGGTGTTTTGGATGGCGCCGTCGAAATGGGATCTGCGATCAAAGTGCGACCTACGCAGCTTTGAAGGCGGTGCTGCTAACAATATCTCTACGCCGCTGTCACTTGCCCTTCCCCTTTCTGCAGGGAGAGTTAAAAAAGTTTTACTAAGAAAAAATTAGTGCAAGATATGTGGAATAAGTTTCTACGTGCATATTGAGAAACCGACAGTGTATTGTGGTCCTTGCCCCTAATTCTTATTTTGTCAGCAAAAATACAAAACAACAAAAAAGAGAAAGCACCTCTTTGGGGCACAGCAAAAAGAAAAAAGCAACATATATAAATATAAAAACCAATAATATGTAACCTTTCGGCTGCCTTTTATTTTTAGTCCAGAAATCAATGAAAGGTATGCCGGTACTTAGCGTAAACAAAGAACAAGGAGTTTTTTTTTTTTGCGTGACTTGTTTGACGTGTGCTGTGAGTTTAGCTTTTACTTACTCTCCGCATGCAGGGACATTGCGACTGATCTTTCTATTTGGTAGAAATATAGTTAAGTGCCAGGACCAAAACAAGTTAGCGCGCTTGTAAATGAAAAAGAAATTTCATTGCATCCTGAAATTTAATCGCACAGTCTGAACAAAAAAGTGCGAACACCACGCAGGCGCGGCGCATTTCCTGGCGCCAGCCTTCGCTAGGTGGAAATGTCATGTATTTTCCTTTTTCCGCAAACGTGGACCACATATTTTTGTTAGCGGAAGTGTACCAATCGCATCAAAAGTCAACGCCACACGACTCACGTAAGGGAAGCTTTCCTTCCCTCACGTGGGTGAAAGTTTCAGACCAACTTTTCTTCACAGAGATACTGCGTCTCCACTACTGATACATGTTACGTCACTTCGCACTCCGTATATCGTTATACGCTACCTTCGACGTACGCTTACGTTGTATGAACTACTAAGCAATGACGGCCGGTATACCATGGACGTCAGCTCATTTAGATTGTGTAGCTGTGCTACATTTATAGTTGTCATCGCTGCAATCCGTACGTAAAACAAACAGTGACAGTAATGGCAATAAGTCACGATTAAGTAGCTTATGCGGTGAAGGATCTTCTTCAAGGAACGACGAACGCGTAGGGAACAAGCATGATCGCCCAAGATTGGTTGTTGAAGTTTTCAAAATAATAGGGAGCTATTCTCGTCATTATTGGAGTGGAATCTTCTGCAGAACAAAAGCTTCCTGAAATTCTCTCGTTTTCCTTGCCTTATGCCAAAAGCAGGATTTTTATTCAAGCGAACTCCCCGAACTCGGCATTCCATATGACCTCTTGCAGCCCGCGATTGCTTTTTCTTTCTATCGGTATGCACTTCATCGCTCTTGTGTATCACCGGCTGACATTTCCGCGCATTGTATGCTCCGCCTATATCGATTGCAAGCTTTGATTGCTGCTAAATATTATCATGACACAGTTTTACAAGAACGAATTCGAAGAATAAAAATCACACATTTACCATTTCTTTCTATCGGTATGCACTCCACCGCTCTAATGTATCACCGGTTGACATTTCCGCACATTGCATGTTCTGCCTATATTCATTGCACACTTTTATTGCAGCTAAGTACTATCATAATACCGTTTTACAAGAACCAATTGAACAAATGAAAATCAAACATTTACCAAAGCACAGTAATCCGAAGGCATTCTTCGCCTTCCCCGTTTCGCCTGATGTCGCACTATGATGTTGATGGCATGCTACGACTTCCTGCTCCAGGAAGTGTGGTTTTACATTAATTTGCACAATTAACGTGAGGGAAGCTTTCTTCCAATGTTGCCTCTATTGAATTTAAGCGGGCATCATTGCAGAAATGGCTCGCGTTGAAACGCTGCTGCAATAACCTGGCTACGATTCTAGATGTACGCTACCAGAAAATGCTGTAACGTGCTTAAAAGAGCAGTTCTGGAACACATTTTAGAAATCGCACAAATCCTTTCTTACCTTCCATTTACCTGTCGCCCTTGTTTTACTTCACAAAAAGTAATGACTACACGATTACATAAAAGAAAAAGCAGTACATGGCTTTTGGGTACGTGATCTGTAACGTGCCTAAAGCTTTTTGAAAACATCTCTCATACGTCACTACACACTTGTAGTTGATCTTAGATACCTAACAACTAACCAACTACTGGCTGACATCTAAGCAGAAGAAATTAAACGGGGAAGGGAACGTTTTAGCTATTGCTTTCTCTTCTTGGTATTTCAGTGGACGATTTGTTTGCATAGTAAACTGTCTAAGAGGATTCTGGTGTGGGCTAGTTGGTGCATACTTTCTACGACACAGCGCCCGTCCGGTGTTTTCGTGTTTCTTCTCGTCCTCGTTCCGTGGCGCTGTGTCAATCTGTGCCATGTAAACTGTCTAGCTGCGTTGCTCGCAACGAGAGCAACTTTTCGCCTTATTTACGAGTATCTTAATGTTTCATCTGGTTTATTATTGGCCACCGGCAAAGAAACCGTTTCTTGTACAACCCTCCATTGTCTCGCTGCCCCAGCGCATGCTAGGGTCATTAGGTATGCAGCGGGTAAAATATCACAACTGCAACTCAATTAAAACACATGCATATATGCGCTGCACGGTACGTCAGGCCATCTTTCGTTGCTCTCCTGCGAAACGTCTCCTCGGGCACACATCCCAACAAGGGTGCAAGCGAAACGTGCTTCTTTCGCGGGAGAACTTTGCCCCGTGCACATGCTGAAGTCTCTTTTTCCGTTGTGCATATCTTAGAATGACAGTTTGAGCGGAAAGAAAAAGCAACAAAAGAGCAGCACAGTGCCAGGTCGAGACGGCAATAACCTCGCCCGCGGCACTTGTAGGAACTCTTCCGTGCAGAAATATGTTTCCAGTGAGCCGACTACGTGTAGGCACGCATTGAAAGCAAAAATAACTAGTCCTTCAGACAGTGCCCTGAGGCCTACATATGGCCTTTCTACGTGCTCGTCGTTCTTTAAGACAAATGTTATAGCCTGGAACCAAAAAAGAATCAACAGCCTTGAGGAAATGAAAGTCTGCATCGGTTTGTTTGGTTTTTATTACAGCCTCTGACGGCATGTTCATTCTTTCCGTCCGATGTCCTCCGTCTGATTCTTCCGTTGCTCTCGCATACATAAGCGACTATGGTATCACCGCATGTATCTTATGTTTCCGGTCAGTGCTCGTGCTTTGAAGAAAACTGGGCGGTGGGCTTACTTTGAGTGAACTTTAATTCTAACGCACGATGCTTCATCATGCTTTGAAATATTGTAATCTCGCTATATTTGTTGCTTCATCCCTCCCACCCCATTCCGTAAACCGCACGGAGCTATTTCCTGAATTGGCAATGATATTAACAACAAACTTGCATAAATTTCAACTGTCATTATGGCGGATAAAAGTTATGCTCTTACGAGATTAACTATATGACCGACAAAGTAGAGTGCAGAACACTTAATCTGCCTTGTTTCAAAGAAGGAAAATTTATGCCAGTTAATAACATAGTGGCTCTATGGGCTATTGTTTAAACACTAGTACGTGCCACGGGGAGAAAAGCGTCCTTTCAAGCGCTAATGATTATTTTACTCCTTTTGACAGCATTTAAAAGGTAGGGGGGGGGGGGGATTAATGAGTTAAAATATACATCTGACATGCTGCAAGAATTACAACTTCCTTCACTGTCGAAACGAAGGAAGATCGCCAGGCTAAAATTTCTTTATCTTTTGCGCAATAATCACTTCAACTTAAACACAAGCTGCTATTTGCAACAGCGTTCGTGTCGCCCTGTAAGAAGCTCCCACAATTACCAGATTACACCCATGATGGCCCGTATTAACTGTTTTAAATACTCCTTTTTCCCCAGAACAATAACAGAGTGGAATTCCCTGCCTCAGACCTTTCTGCAAATAGACAATCTCCCCCAATTTGAAAATTGCTTGTACCGTCACTTACCTGAATAGACATCCTTGTAATTTTGTTTTTCTTTTCATACGTTTTGTTTCCCTACTGCTATTTTATGGTTGTAAGCTAAAATATTTACCCGCTAGCGTTTGTGCTTTAGGTCTGTATCTGCAGTGCAGGACAGCTGTGTTGCGATGACTGTCGTTTTCAATTTGACTATTTTGAATTGTGCACTGTTCATACTTGTGGCTGTGTGACATAACTTACATATGTATCTGTTTTCACCCTGTAACGGCCTACGGCTGACAGTATCAATAAATAAATAAATAAATAAATAAATAAATCACAGCACTGAGGTAAAACAAGTATTTACATCACAGTGCATTGACACTCGTTTATTTTACCTTTCCTGCTATCTCCGTGTCCAATGCAGGCTTGGGAACTTCCTGTGTTCGTTGGCCGGAATATGTGCCTAAATAACCAAAACTAAATCCAGCAGCTGTACTCCACTGTGGTGGCGAGCATGCAGTGGACGGGCAAAAGCCTTAAAAAGTAGTACCGAAGTGCTGATTTTCAGAGTGCCTTGAGGAACCAATCAGGACAATTGCCAGTACTGCGGCTACCGCAAGCGGCGCGAACCCGAGCTTTTATTGGGGTTTGGACTTACCGGCATCTATTTTAATGAGCCTAGCACATAACGTGGCTGCTCACTAATGCACAGTTCATTTACTTATGCCCAAAGCAAGAGCACTAATTAACTTTCTATCTTAAATCGCAGTTAGGCTGAAGAAAACTGCGCAATGAAGGTGACTACGAGAAGGAAAACATAAAAACAACGGGATGCTAATGTAATTGCTTTTCTTCTTCCTCGTCGTTAAGTGCGCTATCTTTTTTTTTTTCGGTATACAATACTAACAACCAGCCCCGATCTTTTCTCTCTTGGCATGCAGAGTGGCCGCAACTTTGGCGTTATCTAGTGCATGATTCCTGTTAAATATGTTCATATTTAACTGAAGATATTTGGGTTTTTTTTCAAAACAGGCGAGCTGCCCTGCACCGCTTCACATACTGCCATATTCAGAGCATTTCAGAGCTGCAAATGACAGGCATGCATTTAGAGAGCTTTTTATCTTATGACCGGCGTTTTTTGCACATTTTCACTGATGCGCTGCTCAGGCCCAGGCCGCTGATGAGATGGTTATGCTGATATCTTCACCTGTATATCATCCCTAGAGAGGACACGAAAGTCTCGTAACCGCTATAAATCAGAGTACAACAAGAATTTGAAGCATATAACTATGTGCTCTTTGCGCGTGAGCAGCATGTCCCCGTTAAACTTTGGGGATATTTTCTTCTTCTTTATACTCCTTGCTCTTCGCCACAGCATGTCCCTGTTAAGCTTTGCAGATATTTTCTTTTTCTTTATTTTCTTTGTTTATAGCCGCTGACAGGTGACTTTATCACTTTTTTCTGCTAACAGCCAGATTTTTTTTTTCAGAATAACAGTTTCCGCGCGTAAGTTTTCACGTTATTTGGTATTGTCTCATCCGTCGTTATGTTTTCATGTTGCCATATCCTGACCCTCTGATTGCATGTTTTGACAAACTCTACAGTTGTTTTTCGGCCGACGTAAGGCGAGAGTACTAGCAGTGGTCTGGGTGTCTACTCAGTTCTCTAAAAACAAAATTGTCAGGCATTAGCGGGAACCGCAAAGTGAATATGACAGCGCGAAAGCATATAGGAACTCTATCAGTTCATTGCGTAATCGCAAGGGTTCACCAAACGTACCGCAGAGATGCACGTTGCAATTCGTGACGAATATTTTGCATAATATTTGCGACTTGAACGACTGAAGCAGCTCTGGTTGAGTTGTCTGTCTGACGTCTGAACTAGAAATTATAATATCAGAGTATTTAGCACCCCCAATGACAAAAATTTTGATCTCAGGGTTTGCTACCAAATACGAGCCCGCACGCCAAATAACTCCCTCCTGCCCCCTCTCATCGGATGCATGATGCATAAAAGCATACTAATCTTCCTCGTCTCTTCACCAAGGCAAGTCAAGAATAGGTTCACTATGCATACTGATATCCACTAATTGAACATGGCGGGCGTCTTGAGCGGGAATTCCAAAATATACACGTAGCCTGAAACGCTCTCTCTTCTAAAAGCACGCTTCCGCTACACTTCCTCACCCATTAGGTAGTCGGCTCAATTTTTTTCCGTTGTTTCTGCAAGTTTAACGTTTACGGACGCCCTGCCATAAATTTTCAACACTGCATAAAGATTACGAGCTGGTCGGCTTTCTTCCTCTTACTACACAAATGCCAGAAACGCTTTCTACGGCGGCAAAAACAGCATGGTGCCCATCGCTTTTGCGAACGTAGTATGGAAACGCTGCTCTGAAGCTCTAAACACCGCCGTCTTCTCGGCGAGGAAGCGAATCGACAGAAAAACGCACAAACAGCGGAATGTGCCCCAAGAAAAACCGCTCCATATAACTTGCACGTCGTGTAATGGGCGCCATGATGATGGACCATGCATAGCTCACAAAGTGCGCATG
Organism: Amblyomma americanum; assembly: GCA_030143305.2. Lineage (NCBI taxonomy): Eukaryota > Metazoa > Arthropoda > Arachnida > Ixodida > Ixodidae > Amblyomma > Amblyomma americanum. The sequence goes on from JARKHS020000020.1 coordinate 378,686, forward strand.
TATGGAAATGGCTGCAACTGTATATAGATCAGCGAGCAACCTTTCCCCTTGGTGCTGGTCTATCGCCATCGCTGTCTTCCTTTATGGCGTCTGTACAAGACATGCATACAAAAACAGCGGGTTACCTCGAGCCACCTCTGGAAGGCGGAGAAGCGGCGAACGCCATGACAGCCAAATACCACCGCGAGAAAGGCAAGACGGTCGACTTTCTCGGAAAACATGCCAGGAATAGCGACAGGTTGCTTAAAAAAGCAAAGCTTGATCAGCTGGTCGTTCTTGTTAAGCGAAAGATGAACAAACAGTGCTGCGACGCTAAGTGAAGACCGTGCAGCTGTTTCACAGCAGTGTTGTGCCATGCCCAGAAATAGTCAGGTGTGGCCTCTCACCGATACGCAGCCAAGCTGACTATCATACGAGCCCGCCGAGTACAACAGCGCGGCTACAAGCACCGCTGATAGTGAAATCTCACCTCTTTCGTTACATTTCGCGGTGGTGTGTGGGGGTAACCGGATTTTATTTGAAAAAGAGACGTCCTGGTGCTGAGCAAATTTCCTCGTTAAATCTCCATCGGGCACCTCGATTGATCGCTAGATTTATCTTTTGTTACTAACTGCGAGCTGACATCAGCGATTCAGAGAATTTAACCTGATAAGTTAAGTCAAGAAAACAGCGGAAAAGACAGAGACGCGATATTTCTGTGGCATAAGAACCAATCACCTTTGAAAAGCTGAGTCACCATATAACATCTGACTTCACGCAGCGTTTCGCTCCTTTAAATGTGGTTTCGTCCATTGCAATTAAGCGTTCGTCGACTAGTGGGTCATTGTCAGTCGCACATTTCAGGACCCTTGCAGGCTCGGCGCCTGAACAGACTGGCATTAGCTCTAGATTACCTTAAAGGTCGCGATTCTGATAAGAAAAGTGTATGTCGCCTAAGACATTTTTCACTCTCTGCCTTGCCTCCTAAAGAGATCTGCAAAGAACATTTATTTTAAAAGCTTTGAACATCAGTTTAGAAAATTTATTCTCAAAGAATGTCTGTTGAAAGCTGGCATTACATGAAGGTTACAGGTTTTGAATGTAATGAAGCTGCCGCGTTACCGAACCTCTCTGGGTAGTAAAACAGTGCGTTTTACAGCAAAAACGGTATGAGAAAGCGTTTTATGCAGTTTATGTGGTGTCGTCTTATTGGCAGCAATAGTGTGTCATCTTGACACAGCCAATACATCATTGCATGACCACTTTCTCACGAATGAGAATGAAGCTTAGCCATGTTTCCTGCTGGGAAATGTGGTAGAGCTGCCTCTTATATGGTCATATGGTCCTCGTATGCATGCTGCGAAAAGCGGTAGCAAGAAGAGGAGGAGCGGCGTTTCAGCTGCCGTCGTGAATCCTTCTGGAGGAAGTGTGATAAGCTTCGTAGCTTTCTGTAGCCAACAAGATATTTCCTTATTTCTCATTCATATCACTAAGCAGTCTTTTTGAGCTATGTCATGATACGCGTGCACAGAGGTCACACTTGAAGAGGCGGCGATCCCACGAGCCACTTCCCCTCCCCTCTTCCCTAATCATCCTACTCCGCTTAGCCTCGCAGGGCGGGCCAGCCCCTCGAACGCATGTTCCAAAACTCGTTACTGCAAATTTCCCATTCAACAAACGGCCGTTCTATACAAACCCTCAGGTACCACACAGGTCCAGCTCTTTATTCTTTGCGATTCCATTATTTTTTTTTAATTTATCTGATACCCTCACTGCACACTAATACTTCTCTTTAGTGATTGTTCCCTAATTCTTGAACTAATTAGCAGAGTGCGTGCCACAAGCCTCTTTGTGTCCTTACCTCAGCTGCTACGGTGCAGAGCACTCGCTGCTGCTGACAACCCCCCCCCCCCCCCCCCCAGTTTTGTACTTTGCCTGGGACTGCGCACGCGCAGAGAGGCCATCGCTGGTTTGCGACGCATCCTTCTCGCTAATAACAGTGCCTAGTTTCCCGGAGACTACGTTAGTACGTTCGTTGGAGTGACGCTGCAACTTTCAGTCGCCACTCGGAGCAAAGCTCCAATTAGCATCAGCCTGTGGATGGACTCGACTGGCTTTTCTCCTTCATTCGCTCTCTGTTTCTTCCCTCAAGTGTCTCTCCCTCTCTGTTCTTCCATTTTAGTAAGTGTCAACGGCCGCCCGGATATGCTGGTTGAATACCGCGAACACTCGTACCGCATAAAAAAAACAGTCAAAACAACTCCCTCATGCTGATAGCCCATGTTAGCGCTAAATTACAGTTATGTTATTTAGCTGAGTGCAGCGATTTGTAGTAGTGCGCATTCTTTTGCAATTCTCGCAGGCGGGAGGTGCGGGGTTCGATCCCCAGTGCCGCCGGGTACCCACCGGTGATACAATAGGTACAAGCTTTCCTCTGACCTGGTGCTCGGCTTCATTAGGGTGAAATGCTTGGGAAATGGGCCTTTGGCCCCACCTTGGAGTAATCGAAAATAACTTGTGCCATGGCGCTCTTTGGCCATAGACGCCCTTGCGCCATAGAAGCCATAGTTATGATCATCGTTTGCAATTTGTAGCGAGGAGCTGGAAATGGTAAGAGAATGCATCTACTTAGGGCAGGCAGTGACCGCTACTCCGAATCGTGAGAGGGAAATAACTAGAATAAGAGTGGGGTGTAGCACATGTGGCAGGTTCTCTCGGATCATGAATGGTAGTTTACCAATATCCCTGAAGATAAAAGTATACAACATTTGCCTCTTACCGGTACTCACCTACGAGGCAAAAACATGGAGGCTAACGCAAATGGTTCAGCTCAAGTTAAGGACAACGCAGCGAGCTATGGAAAGAAGAATGACAGGTGTAACGTTAAGAGACCGGAAGCGGGCAGAGTGGGTGAGGGAGCAAATGCTGGTTAATGACATCCTAGTCGAAATCAAGAGGAAGAAATGGGCTTGGGCAGGGCATGTCATACCAAGGCAAGATAACCGCTGGTCCCTAAGGGTAACGGACTGGATTCCAAGAGAAGGCAAGCGTAGCAGGGGGCGGCAGAAAGTTAGGTGGGTGGACGGCATTAAGTTTGCGGAATTACTGTGGCCGCAGCTGGCTAATGATAGGGTTCATTGGAGAGACATGAGAGAGGCATTTTGCCCTGCACTGGCGTAGTGAGGCTGACGGTGATGATGCATTCGTTGGTAATGTTAGTGCCATGGCAATAAATACCTAATAAGGGTCTCGCTCTGCTCTTTGGCATCGAGTGCTCATGCACAGGTTAAAGCGCGAAAGTCAGCAGCTCAGAAAACTTACGAGGCATCATGTTCAGTTTCAGGCACGTGCACTCACGTGCTGGAATATATTAATCGCTGACTAAATGATGAACGTCTGAAGGACAGCGCACTAAAATCTCAGGGCGCAGCCGTTAAACGTTTTCAGTTAGGCTCTTTCCAATTTTCGAACTTGCACTAAGGAACTGAACGACTGAATTGTTATAACATGTGATAGACGAAACGCTTCAAAACTTCCTTTTAAATACCTTCCTCCTTTTTATCCTCGGCTTTTCGCTGCCTGGGAACCATAAAAACTGCCTGCAAACCAAAAAGGATAATTTAGGGCTCTGTGTAGAGGTTCTTCATTCGCGTGCGCCGTTTACATTACGTCAGCGGTTAGAATGAGCTTTCAAAGCGACTGGAAGCAAGAAAGCAGCGCTAAAAAAAAAACAGCTGCAAACACATATCGTCCTCCTCAAAGATGATAAAGCCAACTACTGCTGTACACTTAACCCTTCATTCCTGCCCCGGATAAAGGTCTCACTACTCGCCACGTCAACGCCGTAGTTTGGGATTGGGCCATAGAACGGTCTTGCTGATGTCGCTTAGGGCAGGGAAAGCTCGCTCTGCAACTACAGTGCCAGCGAATTACTGCAGGGCACATTTTTGACGTTGCAGTATAGGATAAGCAAACACGAAGGAGCACTTCTGGAAACCAGTTAAAAAAGGATTAGAGATCACTGCGGTGACCCGCATAGAATTAATGCGATAGGATTGACGCCTAATCGGCACTCGTCGCCTCTATTTGCTTCTCATTGCCTCTATTGCCCCTGTTCCTCTGAGAATTTGTGCAATTCGTCTAATTCTCACCATACTTCGTTCCAAACTTTCAAATTTGACGCCGCGAGTTGGCTCCGCTCACAGTTCCGGTCCCGTGGTACTACTTTTCCGGCGTTTCGAATATGGCGCCACTTTTTCACTGGCAACGTCCACTTTTTGCACATTTTTGGCTCTAATTAATTACATATTCATCCAATTGTCACCAATTTTTTTACGCCGCATCCTCACATCAGTCTCCTTGGATTACAACCACTTTTTATACGTTCTCTCTTTCCAGTTCTCCAATGGCTGCGGACACGATCTGATGACACAAAACCGCCAACATAGCCTAGTAAAGCTTTCATTTTAGTAAAAAGCTTTCGCTTTAATAACGAAAACACCGAGGCCCACAAGGTTGCAAAGCAGTGATGCTATTTTCAATACGTACAGGGAGTAACGGCGGTAACGATGGCGATCGTATTGCGATCCAGGTAAACAGCCCTATACACCTGACAAGAGTCACCTCGGTGGTCCGTTTACAGTAACCACAGAGCACAGGTAGGCAATAACTAATGTTTCTCGTCTCCAAAACCAGACAATCATTTTTACAAAGGAAGAGATGCCCCCGCCAGGGGAGCGAATCACGTAAAAGCTGATGACTTTTTTCTCGCACAATATTCGTCAAAAGTAGAGGGCAGAGGGCTTACTTAGCACTGTACACGCAAGAAACATGGCGCTCTAAATGCGCCAGTAAATGGTTGTTCCAGTCAGTTTGTCGGTACTACTTTTAGATTGGCAGGAGCGAGTGGGTAGGTAATTAGAGAGATAATAAACCTGTGTTGGGACATGTCCTTTAATTACTGCTTGCACTGAACGGGGCGTGCTCTGTGAACACATCTGCCAAACGCCAGTTGGCCCCAGCCGTCTTCTCATCTAAGTGTAAACGGCCTATGCAAATTGCGCCACTGTACGCAGCTAGCACGTGTCTCACACGATAACGAACCGCAGGCCGCATATTTGTCCGGCAGCGGTGCGCGGCTCTCATTGCCTGAGCGCACACCAAGGCTGCTGCTGCAATACTAATATATGTTAAGAATTTCAGACGCTACTCTCGTGCGACGATAGGGGACTGTCTTCGCAAAAGCCTTATTGCTAATCTCACTGTCCTCAAATTTCTCAAGGTACATGGCGCCTAATCTTCCTGAAACTGCACGTATTCTCCAGGACGAGATAAGCGTATATCTTTTATCCTTTGCTCTTTGTAATTCAGCGTTATACCAAGTACTTTTCCATTTAAAGCAGAAGGACGTAGCCAGTGGATCAAGTTACTCCATAAAACGCAATCAAACATATTTGGCCTGAAAGAAAGAAAAATTGAAACTCACTAGGGTTTCTCCATGCAGACGCCTCGTTGGCGTGAGGCAACCGCAGCAGATTTGGGTGCCCAGGACTATCTTTCCGAGAAAGTATTTAACTCTCTCTTGGTTTCGTGAGGATTTGCGTTCAGTGATGCGTCACTGGTAATCAGTTTGTTCTAAAATACCACGCGCAGCACCCTCTATACATATGCAGCCATAATAACACAGTTGTGTTCGCAGTGGATTTCTTAATTTCTTGGGTTAAAACCGCAGGGAGAACCTATCGAGCAGCCTTTCATCATGACAATAACTCAGTCGAGTACACTTGCCCATTGGTAGCTGTGGTGGCTGCGTATTGATCTGCAGTAGTGCATCACTCCTATCGACTACAATCGGCCTTCAACTTCAAGGTGGACGTCAGAATTATCATGTGGAGCTGGCAGCTGAGGAAAGCATGGAGTGCGTACCATAGGGATGCTCAGATAAAAAAGGGGGGTAGGGGACGTATTCCAGAGAATTGTAGAAACTTTACTGAAGAATTCCCCTTTTCTCACACCTGCACAAATAATCCATATAAGATACATATAAATATGAAAGAAATATTTGCATTGAATGATCCAAAACGCTTGCTGTTCTGCGACACTGTCAGGCGCAGCGTTTTGGCAGTCTTTCTACGTCTCTATCGGGCAACATCTTTTTTTCTCCTAAACAATTCGTTTCGTCTTTTATTTCTTAATCAGCGCACGGAAGATAACGAGAAACGCCCCAAAAATTTTGTCTCCGACAGCGTGAGTCCACCTTCATTTCCCCCTTGTCTCCTTCTTTGAATTTGTGCAGTTCATAAAATGTATGAAAAGCTCACGCGATGTATCAGACACAGCTGTTGAAGCGTGGAATATGCCACCCGTTCAATCTACTCGACATGTCAAACGGAGCAAACTCGTTGTGCCGTAACAGTTGTCAGTCCAGCACGTGTGAGTGACAGCTCATGTTCTGTGCAGAAATTTGCAATACTGTTCTTGCTGCGCATAGGCTACGCCAAGAGTTGCCTCAGAGCGATTTTTTGTTCCGAACGCCTATCGTAATTTTCTTATGCTAGTACCTAGATAAAAATTAAATTTATTTCGGCAGCACCTTAACTAGAGGTCGGAAGCACTACGCTTAGCTATTCTTACTGTGCTGCGGGCTGAAGAACATGTATAGTCGATTATCCTTATTTCATTCTTTCTTCTTATTCGACATTAACAGATATCTAGGGGAATAAATTTAGAAACATCAGTCATCCAATCTCGTTTCCGTTGCACAGTAAAAGAAGTGAAGCTAGCATGGCGATTAGGCTCTACTAAATTAGTTTAACGACAGCTGAAAAGTATGAAAGGAAAAGCTCAAGGAATGAGGTTTTAATTTGATTTTAATTTCGTCATTTCATTTTACTTCCCGTAGGGACGCTTAGTGACACTGGCTAGGAACTTTGATGATGTTCCTGTTTTGCTCGCAGTTTTTTTCCTTAAAATGTTTGCCGTTTGCAACAGCTCACCATTCACACTGAATCTCTCCTCCTTTCTGCTGTGGATTATAGCGAGAAGGTTTTGCGGCTTGTTTCATTATTTACGTGTTCTTTACTTAGACATGTAAAAAGAGGTTAATGCATTAAAGCCGTCACACCAGGACTGACGTATAACACACAACCAAGCACAACCATCACGAGCGACACACATACACACAACGTAGTCCACACACCAGAAATGTGAACAAGAAAATGGACATTCAGCACTGAAGAATGGTCAGTCGTACTGATCTAAATGACAGGTGAACAATAAACAGAATAAATCAAATGCCGCTTTTCACATATTCGAAATTACGAATAGAGAAATTGTTCAGGCCCAACTCGTAATCTTGTGCAGTAGGTTACAATGATATCAGACAGATAAAAAAGAGCAAACGCGAAAACTGGTTGTACGAGAAGGGACGCCGAAGCAGACAGTGAACTCTTTTTTTTTTCATTGATGCAGAATTGCCATGATTTTGCTAGAATGGGACATTTTTCATCGCAGAGCTAAAAAAAGTTGAAAACACAGGGCAGGTTTTTGAATTTTTTTGCCATCAATCTATTATGACTATCGCTAGCTAATCGGTCTTTAAAAAAATTCTTAGACTGCAAAATAACACAGAAGAAACTCAATGGAATCGGACAACCGTTACAATTTACTCCACCACACAATATTTTTGCCATGTGCGAAACAAATATTTACTTTAGCATATATTAAGGCGGCTTGTGTCAAGCTGTGTTTACATCTGTTTGCTCGACCTTTCATCATACCGTCCAATTGCACTCGCCAGCTGCGTCGGCAAAGTCATGGAAAGAATGCTGCTCACACGCGTGGGATGGTACTTCAAGCGATATCAGATTTATCCAACCTTCATGTCTGATATAGTCAAGGGTTCGACGAAAGCTCGTCTGGTCAGGCATATACGTCATATTCTGGGTATTTAAGTTTCGACCACTGCCATTTTAGCCTCATTGTGAACAAGGAACCCGCACGGGTTCCGAAACGTCAATTTGTTATTACTTTGACTTGGTCAGTGACTGTAATCTTTTGCTTCTTCATGTCTGAGTTCCGACTGGGCCGCTCTTCTACCGACAACGTGGTTGACCTTGTAACGTCGGTGCAACACAGCAAAAGTTTGAAAAGATTGACCGTGGCATTGCTTTTGGATATCAAGGGCGCGTACGACAACGTAACGCATCAGGCCATTTTGGACGCAATGGAAGCTGCTGAGATCGGAGACCGCACGTTCAGATGGTTACGCAGCTATTTATCAGAGAGGTCGTTTTTTTGTCCTGACTGCGGACGGACAAACGTCCTTACACCGAAATTCGCGCGGAGTCCCTCGGGGTGGAGTGCTGAGCCCAGTTCTCTTCAACCTTGCTCTCATCGGCATGGTCGACGTATTGCCACAATCTGCTCAGATCTCTGTATATGCAGATGATATCTGTATTTGGGCATCAAGGGTGACCCATCCTCAAGTTCGTGCAAGACTTCAAAAGCGGCATCGATATTGACATCTTATCTTCGCTTGCAGGGCCTGAACATTTCGACCGAAAAGAGTTCACTTGTGGCGTTCACACGCAAAATAATGTCACGTTACAACATTCGCATCAATGGCGAAGTCATTTCCTATGAGAGAAGCCACAGATTCCTTTGTGTTGTCATCGACAGGAACCTCTCGTTGAGTCCACATATCTAGGATATGAGAAAGAGACTAATTGCGATTGTCCACGTCCTCTCTTTTCTCTGGGGAAAGTCCTGGGGCGCATCAATGCGCTCTATGCTACAACTGTACCGTTCCCTATTTCTTGGCTACATTTGGTATAGTCTTCCAATATTCAGTTCCATTAGAAAGGAGAATATCAAGACTCTTTAAATTGTTCAAGCGCAAGCTCTCTGTATCTGCCTTGGACTGACTAAATGTGCATCAACAGCAGCAACTGTTCTTGTTGCCCGGGAACATCCTGTTACTACATACATTGCTGTTGACACCATGAGAACACATATTCGGCACCTCACACGGGTTCCCTGTCATCGCCTTGAAACACTCCCAATAATTAGGCCACGTACTACATTCGCCAAAGTCATTGAAGCCCACCGCGCATATCTTCCATCCGAGTTCACCCCTGCGTCAAGACCGTGCTCACCCTTACGGAGTCTTCATGAACCTCGGGTTCACCTCTATAATCCTGGCATTACGGAGAAAGCTGTTGTATCACTTTCCGCTCTCAAACAACTGACATTGAATCACCTGCATTCTTACCACAGTCACCGCGTACATGTTTACACAGATGGATCGGTTAACTCGACCAGTTCTGCGGGGTCGGTGGTGATACCGGCCAGATCCATCTTCATGAAAGTGAAGACGACCTATCCAACATCTTCAACTGGTGCGGAACTCGCAGCCTTACGGGCTGCGGTAGAGTTCATCAGTCAAGAATCTCCACATGACTGGACGGTTTTGACCCACTCTAAAGCAGCCCTTCAAGCCCTGGAAGCTGCGCTACGCCGCGGGTCGCAGGAACAACTTGTTGCTGAGATCCGTCTACTGTACCACGGCACCGTATCCAAAGGTCATGACATCATTTTTCAATGGCTGCCAGGACACTGTGATATTAACGGTAATCACCAGGCCGATGCGGCTGCGCGTTCTGCTCACAACGACAGACTTCCAGTGAGGATCCTAATATCAAGACCTGACGCTGCGTGTGGGCTTCGCCCTTTGGCGCTGGAGGTCACACTTTCAGCGTGGAACACGGGAGAGTTTTGCAACCTCCGCCTCAACGCACTGGATCCTGGACTGCGCCTTCGTATTCCACGTAACTTATCACGTCGCGAAGCAACATTGTTATACCGTTTATGGATCGGTGTTGCTTTTACCAACTACTATGCTTTCCGGATGGGGATGGCCGACAGTCCTGCCTGTGAAAGCTGTGGTTGTGAGGAGACCATCGCTCATCTTCACTGTGAGTGCCCTGCATTTGCGAGTGCAGGACATGCCCTGTGTTGTGCCCTGGACCACCTTGATCCTCGCCCATTAACAAAGCAAAAGATCCTCGGTCCGTGGCCACAGCAGTCGACTGTCCTGAAGGCATACACGGCACTCTTTGCATACTTGAATGCGACTGGATTGAGTGACAAATTGTGACAGCGTTGTGCGTGTGTGTGTGTTATGCCTTTTTCTCTTCTCTCTTACTCCTTCTAGTCCCCTAATCCCTCTTCCCCAGTGCAGGGTAGCCAACCGGAACCCCTTTCTGGTTAACATCCCTGCCTTTCCCTCCTCGTCTTTATCTATCTACATCTGTTTGTCACCCCTCACATCAAAGGGAAAACATTCCATATTTTGTACGGCACTGTACGCAAAATTCACAGGTTGTGGGTTCGGGCAATTTCTTCTAGTTTCTAATAAATTATCTTTCAGCCTAAAAGATACATACGCTATTCATTTCCCCTTGATAAACAACACAAATTTAAAAAGTAGAAAAAGAAGAATTCTCCTATGTTCTCCTTGGTTTCGAAAACTATTGGCTTTTTCATTTGTATGCTCTGCAGGCTTCTTCGGGATGTCCTGAATCAATGCTGCAGAATGCAGAATTTTAGAAAGACAAGCCCTCGCCTGTCAGCGCTTCCTTACCTTTTATTTCTCGCGCTAGAATGTGTTCTTACAAGACTAGATATCGCCTGCTACTCTATGTTTTACTGTTGAATATGCGTTAATGCGAGCAAAAAAGAATTAAAAATTGGTTTTTGGGGAAAGGAAATGGAGCAGTATCTGTCTCACATCTCGGCGGACACCTGAACCGCGCTGTAAGGGAAGAGATAAAGGAGAATGTGAAAGGAGAAAGAAAGAAAAAGGTGCCGTAACAGGGGGCTCCTGAATAATTTCGACCACCTGGGGATCTTTAACGTGTTCGGACATCGCACAGCACACCAGCGCCTTTGCGTTTCGCCTCCATCGAAACGCTGACGCCGCGGTAGGGTTCAAACCGTGGTACTCCAGATCAGTAGCCGAGCGCCCTAATCACCGAGCCACCGCGGCGGGTCCAGAAAAAACGACGATAACGAATTTATCTCCGGAGAAATTTTCTCAATTGTGATTGCTTCGGTCCATTTGCATTGTTTATTTGCATTCTTACACATATTGCTCAGGTCAAAAATTAATCACCTACATTTAAGTACCTGAGATTATGCAATTTATAGTGCTTCTATTTTACCTCACTTAAACATCTTTTACGTATGCATCAATAATTTTGCGTTAATTCCTGAACTATTATCAGCATGTGACTTTTTTGTTCGGCGCTTGACATTTTTTCGTCACAGTCTTTCATTACTTGCATTCAATCTTGTGTTTGAATAGAGTGGTTTCCTCGCAAAATTCTCTTTGCAGCAGTGCTTAATGTACAGCCAGAAAAAAGGTAAAAAGAAATCCTCGCAAAGATACCTCCCATTAAGACTTCCACATCATGCAGTGCCAAACTGCGCCTCTTCATTTCAATTTGTTTCTCTTTCTTTATACTGCTGGATAATGACCTCTGGAACCCTCGTTTCTCTATGCTGCCTACTAAGCACTTGTTTTATTGAGCACTTTCTCTCGCTCCACTTTGCTAAAGCGATAAATGCTAATCCTCACTGCTTGTGCGTGGTCCTTGGAACGAGCCTGTCTGGAGGCGCCGTAAAGAAACCGGGAACCAGGCAGCAAATATGCGCGGCATCCCGCATTGCGGAGCTCAAATTATATATTGCTCGTGGCGCGGCATTTCTCTGGAGAAAGCACGAAGGCGAGCGTAGATTGCAAGCTATAAAGGGTGACATTTACTGTATCAAGAAAACTATTGAACCACATTCTTGGCCAGCACGCAGCGTTCCTTGGCTATGAACTGGAGTTTCCTTTGCTTTCATAAAGTTCTCACTCCTTCTCCATCTCAGCGTTTTTGTCCACCAATGCAATGTATCACGAAGCAAAGCAGACCCAATAACTTATAACGGGGGCTTTCCTTCTTCTCGAAAATTGTTCCCCTCGTCGCACTAGCAGGATTCTCCTGCCAGCGTACTCTACTAGGTGAGCTAATAATTCGCATAGGCATTAATTTCGCTTGTTTTGACGGTTGTTGTTTATTGTTCTTTTATGACCTGGTCTTTCATCTGCATTAGAAACTTCCACAAAGGTCTCATCACAGACAAGGTGAGACGTTTCCGTCGAAAATAAAATACGTGACTCTTTTCAAGAACGCACGTAGAGGACAGAAATAATCCACTTCGTATAGTCATGTTATCTCGTATGATTGTTGTATCAAGGCTTGTCTATATTTAGATAGACGTCTTACCTTAAGCTACAAGATAAAAGTGAATACTTCCAGTTTTGCGGCGACAAGTGAGAAAGCGGGATTTTATAATACGGTTTGCTTCTTCTACGTTGCCACAGTTTGCCTCCATATAGGTTGACGTTGCGTAAAGTACTCTTCTGAAAACTGTAAAGGAGGAACTCTTGGCCAATAACTTCAAGTTCAGAGCTGCTAATTCTCTCGTAATAATTGAGACACGCTCACTGGGAGGGCTTTCGAGCCCGAGGATGGCATAGTCGCTTCAGCATCCGCCTCGCATGGGGTGGGGGGGGGTGCTTCATTCCCAGTGCCACCGGCTACCCGCTGGTCATACCAAAGGTACAAGCATTCCCCTTCCTGGTGCTCGGCTTCTGTATGGTGAAATGCTTGGGAAATGGGTGTTTGACCGCGCCTTGAATAGAAAAAAGGACCACAGAGGGCATCTACCGCACGAGGCGGATTTATGATTGCTTGACGGCGGAACGAATCAGTGACCCGTCAATGCAAAGAGAAGTTTTCGGAAGAAGACTAACACTGGGAGAGGTAGCGTTCTCCTGTTACCTAGTGGGGCATGACACTGGAGATGAAACGCTGGGAGCAGTTACGTGCTCCTGTAATCCAGTGAATAAGAGGCGGCACTAATGTTGAACCTGGGAAAGGCTGGTACCGACCCTTTCCCGGGACCGGAAACGAGAGTTCATACGTCATGGCAGCCTAGGGATAGGCTACTGCAGCTAAGTCTCAAGCAGATTCGCTGCAGGGAAATCCCCGCTAAATAAAGTCATCAGGGTTAGGGGCGTCCCTGTGTAACCCGAGCCCTTCGATCACTCGGGAGAGCTTCTTGGGTCTGCCCTCGTTCCCCCTCTGGGAAACCATGGCCATCTCCGGGAAACACTGAGGCCTGCGGTCGTCTCAGTAGACTAAGAGAGCGAGGGAGAAGCGAAAGCAGAATTGGCGCTTGCGTCCCTTGAGAATCTGTGAGTAGTTCCGCTCTGAGACGAAAAGGGTGTGGGATGAATCCCACACTCGCGCTTCCTCTACGTAGGCGATAGGTGCTGGCTTAGTACAGCAGGGCCGGCGCCAAAGCCAAGACTTAAGAAAACTTGGTAGGATCTTACTCTCGCTTGAAGCGCGGCACGAAGAGACTACCTGAAGTCAAGGGTGCCTCGACGTCTGGCAGGGGTGCGCAGCACGTAAGCACACCACGGGGAGCAGCGACCCCGCCTGTCCGAAGCTCGTGGGTCCGACCCACACATGACCAACGAGGTGGCAGTAGTGGACCGGTCCGCCACGCTCGAAGGGAGGGCTTTCGAGCCCGAGGATGACCTAACCTAAATTGGTACAAGAGCAGTCTCTGGTGTGGGAGTCCATCAGTTATAGAGACTCCCTCTTGGGAAATATTCTGGCCCTTGTCTGTTACGTGTATGGCTAGGGGGAAAGTCTTTTAGCAGACCGAAAACTTCTTCCAAACCGTTGCGTTGACGGGTCAGTGATTCGTTCCACCGTCAAGCAACCCTAAATCCACCTTGTGCGGTAGAAGCCCACTTGTGGCCCCTTTTTTTTTCTTCTTTGCTGCTACCCCTAGGGTGACCCCTGCCGCGCTCCGCCTTGGCCGCATCAGCAGAAGCAGCCTCCATGGCTGGTCTCTTTTCGGCCGCCCCTTCCAACTTCTTGGGGCGCTATCGCTCCTTCTCGACAGCGGTATCATTGTCAGCCATTTTACGAAATCGGGCGGGCGGCGAACGGGCCTTGTGCACTGCTAAGAGGTTCAAGATAAAATCGGTGGGTACCCGGTGGCACTGGGGATCGAACCCGGTAAATCCCGATAGCGAGGCGGGTGCTCTACCACCGGCCACACTTCGGTTCGGATTAGTTAATGCCAGTTAATTACGTTTTGAATCGTTACGTTCTATCCCGTACACGATGTCCGCCTTGTTGTACAAGCCACTTGCGCAGAACGCACAGACGTATCTCTTAGAGTTTTTAAAACGCAGATCTGTAAAAGGTAAAAAAAATCACCTGGTATATATCAAGGAAGACAACACTCACTGAAACCAAGTGGTGGCGGTCTTGGACGTCAATCTTTATTGTGAGGCAACAGGTATGTACAGCAAGATACTGTTAAATAAATATTGAAGGTTACGATTCATTTTTCCGATGCTTAGCAAATACTTTCCTTTAAAATCTGTCTGTCCATCGCGTCAAGTAGTAAAGTTTGCCTTTGAAAACCAATGAAGAACATTTGGGACGATAGCAAAAACGTTGATAGCAAAAAAAATACCAGCCTACCGAGAGGAGATCTGTGGAGGATTCTCATTGCAAAATAGAAAAGTATACAAATATTAGGTTCATAAACAACATCCCGTTGAAAAATGCGCTTGTCCTAAATTCCAGGGTATGTTGCGCGAAAAGTCACGTGGGGTGAAAGATTCGTTTCTAAATACAACAAGGAGTGATCTCCAAGTGTGACGCGTACATATACGCATTAAAATTCTAATAACCGAGATATAGACGACAAGAAATTCGGACAGCATTGAAATGTTCATTGAGAGGTAATTTCATGCGCGAATATTTCGCCTTTGTGTAGCCAACCTAGACAGTATAAATGGCATACGCAGACTTCTATACGTTTTGGGAAACGGGTTGACTTCAATTGAAGCGGAGCTCGCATCTGCGCAAAGACTGCTTTTTATCCCTTTTTGAGGTCGAATCAGTGCTGATTGCGAAATGTTGAAAAAGTGGAGCTCGCGAGATTTACACGGATGAGCGACGGTTTTTCGATATGACGCTAGCGGGCACTCTGTTGTCGAATGCTACACAGCGCAAAACGGAACGCGGAATATTATATATCCTCCAACGGCGCAAGCGCTATTTTGAGAGCGAAACTTTGAATGAAATGAAGAAACGTATATCTCTTTTCAGGGGAACAGCGGGCAGGAAAAAAGATAGACGGGAGGGCATATTACACAGCGAGGGTCCGAGAGGAGAGATAAACGCGACTGAGGAAAATCGATCGTCACGATGGCGCTGGGCACCACAGAACTGGGACGTGGACACGCAGCGAGCAGGGCACGTCAGTGCAAAACTGCGAAAAAAAGATGAGACATGGTAGAGTTTCTTTGTTTTTTTACTCTTTCCCCGCTCGTGTTTAGTTCGTTTTGGTCAACCACATTCTCCAAGGCATGAAGTATGATTTAGGCCTTGTCTGTATAGTGTGTCTGCTGTTACTAACATCCTATATTGAGCAGCCACCTATCTGAGATTACTTGTATAATATGCTAGCACTGACTTGTTATGACAGATGTTGAAAAGAGTTTTCGTACGAGGCGACGGTTCCTTTGAGAGTCCAATCTGCTTGGCAGAATACTTAATTTAGAGAAAATTTTAAGCTAAGAACTATTGTTCGTTACTAACAGCACAGCCGTAGCCATCCGACTTGAAAGGAAAGATGCACTCCTCCCTCAAACGTTCGCAACTTAAGGTACATTTGTCCGGAATTTGTTTGTGTATTCGTCTCAGAACCTTTACGAAGGTTAGCATCGAGTCTATCGGGATGCAGGTTGTCCAGTGTATTTAGAAAATTTCTTCATGGTGGAGCCGATTATATTCACGAAGGCAATGACATACCATCACTTTAAATGAACCCATGAGCCTAAACAGAAAAGATACTGAATAATCAGTTCGGCTACTGATCCGGAGTTCCTGAGTTCGAACCCGACAGCGTCGGCTGCGTTTTTATAGAGGCAATACGCTAAGGCGCCCGTGTGCTGTGCGATGTCAGTGCACGTTAAAGATCCCCAGGTGGTCGAAATTATTCCGGAGCCCTCCACTACGGCTCCTCTCTCTTCCTTTCTTCTTTCACTCCCTCCTTTATCCCTTCTCTTACGGCGCGGTTCTGGTGTTCAACGATATATGAGACATACTGCGCCATTTCCTTTCCCCAAAACCCAATTATTATTATTAATAATAATCAGCCTTTATGGAGTCATAAGCAAACATACTCGTTACTGGGGCAGAAAAATAAAGTAGTGGCGCTTAGCCGCTGCCCACAAGAGCAGCAATACATGCCACAGTAAAACATCGCATCTGCACATTTTTCACAACAAGCCCCAAATGCTTTTGTAAAGCATGAGAATCCAGCCCCAGGGTTAAAATAAATCTAAAGCAAGTTACCTTTTCTTAAAATTTTGGACCTTCTAACAAAGAATAGAAAACGTCTGGTACACCAGCGCCAAGAGTCGCCCCAGCTGTTGACGACCCCAAACCTAGGAATCTGTGGTTGCTTCACTAAAACTATAGCTGGCTTGGAAGCTACGTAAGTACCCTACTCCCTAATACCAACGCGTAGGCGCAACGCGCCATTCAAAGTGGGTCCATCAACTTTTACTGTATTCAGTGAATTAAACTGGAAGTCAGTAGAACAAGCCAAAGTACGAGCAAGAAACGTTATAAAGAGCTTAAAGGCAATCATTTTAGTGCTCGTTCCTAGTCACTTCTAATATGTATCGCGGGTTCGTTGAAAACTCCTGCATTAAAATATCATCCGAAACACGATAATGAAAGTGAAAAATTGATCACAGGATTATGAACTGTACGCGGGAAATTCACGCACGTTTAGGAACACTGGCGGCTTCTTTGGAATGCTCGAATTGCAGGTTCTTTGTAGGCACTTGAAGTATATTACAAATAGTCTTTCGAAGCTTTTACGGAATCCATCGAAACAATTAGGAACAGTTACATATGTTTGTCTGCTTTGTTTAAAACTTTGTCTCATATTTTTAACGACTACTGTTAGCCTCAGTGGCTCAACTTCACAAGAACTACGCGGACGTAACACGAGCAAGTGGCCATTAATTTTAACCTTTTTGTGCAGTGATAGTACGGTTAGTGCACTGAAAAAATTTCGGACTTTACAATTCAGGATGGTATGGTTAACGAAGTGTGCGCACCTAACAACTCCAAAAACTACAAAGAAAAAATTTGCAGTCGCTTAATTTGGCTAACCCTGGAGTTCAGCGAAAAAGCAAGGACGCTTGCTAAGCGTCTGAGGCTCGTCCATGGCAGCTCCTCTACACGCTCGCAACAGCCGTTCTATACATACCCACACGACCACGTGGCTATGGCGTGGCATCACATGGTCTTACGACACCCCCATCGGATGTCATCACCTAGTTTCACACCAACCCATCAGACGTTCATGGGGTCAAAGGTTAACACAAAGGTCACCCTATGTCAAAGTTCAATTAAAGCTCATAAGTCAAGGTCAGGGGTCAAGGGTTCGACACCATAATGACCCACATATGGTCATACACGGCTAGCGTGGTTGGGCTGAAGGTCGTTCAAAGTCATTCTCCGGTCTACGTGATGACTGCTTTACCTAGCGTAGTGAAGTTTTTCGCTTGAAAAAGATGCGGCATCTTCCCCAAGTTCGTAGTACCAGCAATCAGCGCCACGCCGCAGCTATCCCCCTTTCCTATTCGAGTCGTGGCTACCACAGCAATGTGGCGATTCGGCTGCTGCGTGAGCAGTGTACAAATGGGCGACGGACAGCGCGCCCCGCATCTGCCCGATCTTCGAAGAACGTTGTTCAGATACGACTTCATTCGCACCGAAGTCAGCAGAATCAGCAGCGTGGAACGAGAAAAGCCATTCAGTGCCGCCACGGCTCTCGTGAGACCAGGAGTCGGTAGGGCGGCCAAAGCGGCGAGGAGTCTCTTCAAAGTTTCACGCTGCTAGAGTGCTCGCTTCAAGTGGCCATTAATTAAACGACCACTTTGCCCGCCGACTCCATTATCCGTAATTCCTCGGCCGTCCACTATGTGGAACATTCCTCCGTCCACCGGCAACCCGGTGGGAGGGGTGCAGATCGAACTCCAAATGCCACTCACAAACAAATGTTAACGTCGTAAAGCGTGTTTCTAAAAGAGTTTCCGCGGGTGTCTGTGTGTGTCCATTATGTTTTATGTTTGTTTTTTGCTGGGTGGCCTTCGCATTCTAACATCCTGTCTGTCTGTGTTGCCACTGGCCACTGAATTTTCAAGCAACCTTTCAGTTTCTTGCTCTCTTTACTTTAAGAGCTTAAGATGTTTCGATAGCTCCAACTCGTGCCCTCAGGTGACAACCACGCTGGCACATTTTTAGTTGTTTCCTGCATTTTTATGCTCACTGATTTCTTCTCCTGCTGCTAGTTTCTTGTCTCTTAGCAGCAGTATTTTTGCAGCTGTGAAAAGAATTAACTCAACAAATTTACTGGCTGAATGCACAAGATCCAAATAAATGATCCTCTGTGATTAACTCTGCAGGAGACGCGTTAGATTTAGGGGCAATTTTACGTCCGAGCATCACCAAGCTCTCATCTTATTTATTTATTTATTTATTTATTTATTTATTTATTTATTTATTTATTTATTTATTTATTTATTTATTTATTTATTTATTCATACCCTGGCCAGTACAGGCCCATACGGGAGTGGGTTGAGGCAAATGCTTGTACAGAAAGTCAGCAATTCAAAATCACAGGAATTCAGAACCAATGACAATCGGCATACAGTACAAGAGAACAGAAACAAAGGCAAAAGGAACATGTGACATCTGAAATAACAGTTAAGTTTTGTCGGTGAATACATCGACGGTTGTGGTATTCACAATGCATGCGGAAGCGAATTCCATGTTTCAATGGCCAGTGGAAAGTAGGTATATTTATATGCGTTACATTTTGCCGTAATGAGCCGAATGTACAATGCGTGGTTTATTCTTCTGGAACGCTGGAAGAATGGTGTCAGGTAGTCATCTCCTCCTATGTTTATACGGCTGTGGTAAAGAAGAAACAGAGATTTCATTGGTGCAATGCGTCGGCGGCTTTCGAGGGTCGGTATGCGTGCTTAGCTGCGCAGAGCAGTTACGCTGTCATGGCGAGAATAACGAGAGTATATGAACCGGAGAGCTGAATTCTGAATTCTTTAAAGTTCATCAGTAAGATATGTTTGGTATGGATTCTACACTCTGCTGCTGTATTCGAGTATTGGCCTAACAAGGATTTTTCATGCTGATAACTTTGCCTCAGGGGGTGCCGGGCAAGTTTTCTGCGTAGAAACCATAAATGACTCCGAGCTTTCGCCCAAGTATTATTTACATACACATGCCATTTTAATCTTTCAGCAAATGTTAAGCCCAAATATTTCACTAAGCTTTCTTGTCTCAAGGTAGTACCATTTATAGCGTACGGAAATTTAGAGAGAGAGAGAGAGAGAGAGAGAGAGAGAGAGGGGGTTATTGATAGGAAAGGCACAGAGGTTGGCCTGAAAAATAAATATCTGGCCTGCTACTCTGCTCTGGGGGACGGGAAGAGGAGGTAAAAGAAGGTCACGATGGGGGACGATGATGATGGGAGGAGGCAGATGAAAAACTACTTTAAAAAAAGGCACACTTAGAGGGTTATTTAGAGGGTTATTTTTGCGGGTAATGCTGATAAATGAAGTTTTTTTAATGTTTATCTGCATCCCCCATTCAAGGTGCCAATCAGCAATGCTGTTTATGGATGCGCCTAATTTTATCAGGTCTTGCACATTTCGCACAGGAAAATAAATGGAGCAATCGTCGGCAAAGAGCCTAACCGTTATTTTTTTTTCATCGAAGAAAGCAACATCATATAAGGAAAAGTATAGGCCCCCCAAGACTGACCCCTGCGGCACTCCAGATAGTGCACCAAGAGTATTAGATTGCGAATGCATGCCTATTATTATTATTATTATTATTATTATTATTATTATTATTATTATTATTATTATTATTATTATTATTATTATTATTATTATTATTATTATTATTATTATTATTATTATTATTATTAATATTATTATTATTATTATTATTATTATTATTATTATTATTATTATTATTATTATTATTATTATTATTATTACAATAGCAGTGTATTAATACATTGTATTAAATAAAATTTATTTTGCTGAATAATCCCTTTGTTCCTACGGTCATATCAACGTTCAAATTAAGCTACGACATGCCGTGAAATCATCTGAGCGCTAATTGTCTGAAATTGGACAGTGCGATTTATTTACCAAGAATTTTTGTTGATTGCATGGGCCAGACAGTATTCGCAAACAACTTGCCGAGGCTCACGTAACCCCTATACGGCGGCCTACATAGGACGATGGAAAACGGAATGGTACAGAAAAAAGTAAACTGCAACACGATATGAGCCGGAAAATGGCAAAGAACTTTGCCATACTGTAGAAAATTAGGGTTCCTTCGAAACAACTGCTGCCCCAATGAAGCGGTGCATTTCTGGTGAGTGCGACTTTTTGAGCCTGTTTCGCTACATCTGCGAGCTTCTCGTGGGGTCTCATTAAGGTATGAGGCACCCTTGTTAATCTGCACCTGCGTTAATCTGCACCTGCATCCGCGCGTTCCCAGCGGTCATCACGCAGAAACTGAGGTCACATTGCACTTCCGTGTTCTCCGCCGCACAACTTTAGTCGACATTCAGTTGTTTTAATCTGCTACGTCACTGTATTTTTACAAAGGATAAATTTAACAAGGACACCCTGTATATTACCATAGTACTGAACTTTTAACTTTTTTATGCGTGTAGCATTTTTGCAGTAAGCCGCGAAGCCGTTGGTCCAAGAACACGTTGCAGGTAATTACTCCCAAGGCCGCGGTGGAGTCGTGGAAAGACCTAATTTTAGGTTCAATACATTGTAATGACCTTATGAAGTATTCGATAAGTATTTGAACTATATAGTCGGAGGTTCGTGGTTTAAGAAGAGGATACAAGTACTCTGGTCAGGACTTTGATGAAGGAACGAAACAAGAACCAAATAGACGCAGACCCTTATGTTTTCAGATCTAAGCCATGCACGTCTACTGAGCAACTATAGGGTGTACGAAGTTATTAACTCCTTCAGATATGCATTACTCTTCACTATTGGGAAAAACCAGAAAATTTCTGTGCGAATACAGACAGCACCCCAGTTTCACAAAATTTACACGAATTCCTTAAAACATATGGAAGTCACGTAAGCAGAAAACTTTCACGCTTCCGGAAGGACACCGCTATTTTTAAACAAAAAGACACATTTATGCCCAATTAAGTAATGTCTTTATCATCCGATGTTGTTTACGCAACGAAAAAACCTTGAGAAAATTTCGGCGACCCGGGCTGGAGGAATGCAAAAGCATGCGCTGTTGCAATGACCATTTTCCTCTTTTGGGCTTCTAGGCGCCTGTATTCTCGCAAATTCCTTCTGCAAATAATCTTCTTGCGTGACATCGTTATGATGTCGTGACTTATACCATCACTTCGAAATTTTTTGTGTCCTCGTGTGACGTGGCTGGTATGATGCCATCACTTTGTCACGTGACTTTGATTTGACATCATCCCTTACCATCACTTCCATCATCGTTATCATCCTAAATAGCCTTGGACTTAACTCATTTTTGTTAATTCCATCAATTATTTTCTTAATTAACATTGAACAATTGACGACATGACGTCATCAATCTTCATCATGACAAATTACATCGCTCATTAATTTACATTACGTTACATTACATTACAGTGACACACAATCACACATTCTAGTGACGTCATAGTGCTGAACACTTTGCCGACACATTTTGCCGACACATCTTGTCGACACATTGTGCCGACACGTTTCGCGGACATGACCCCGAGATTCAGCCATTTAATGCTATCGCATTAAAATACCTAACGGTGTCATTGACTAAAATATTCCACCGCGGCGGAGAAGACAGAAGTGACAACTCCAGGTAGCTAATCCCCTACTGTGGGCACGTGTTATACAACCAGACCAAAGTTTGGCTGCTTCGAAGTGTTACGCGAACTTGACAGTTTGCTTTGCCTACAAGCTTCTCGAAAGCACATGTATTTTAGCACGATGTAAAAAAAAATTGCTTGTGCCACAGCGCCGAGCGTAGCAGCGTTTTCAAAATTTTAAAACCGGTATGCATATTACTTAGGCTACACGCCTCTAAATAATTGAGGATCCGAACACTAACGTTCAATATGTTAAATATTAAATGTTCGTTAACCAGCCTGCTAGTTAGCTAGCATGTCTTAGCTGTATCCTGCTCTACTGCACTGCTGACAATGTTATGCAGAAAAAAAGTGCCCTTCTAACTCACAAAGCCTATTTTTAAATATTGTGTAAAATCTTAGATGAAACACCTTTTATTTTGCAGCACTTTTAACGGGCAAAAGGAAGGACGACAGCAGAATACATAACAATATCTGAGCATTCGAAGTACGATAAAATATCACGCACTCCTATGGGCAACCCGAATCTAACATCGAGATAGTGTTCAGAAGCAGACGGCGAAAATAAGACGGTAGCATAAATCGTGAAATCATCACGTCCGCCAAAATTACCGCGAGTTTATATCAAAGCCACGCGATCCGTACGCCGACACCAATCACGTGAGTTATACGGAGCAAAAGAAGCCGGGATGCAGCCGGCAGTTAACGGTTCGTCGGGAAGCTAGAAACGATAGCGCCTTTGTATCGATTCGCGGGAAGAGAAACCTAAATAAGAAAGTGAACTAAAAAAGGGGGATAAAAACAGGAGGAACTCAACTTCCGCATCTCGGAACAACTTGGTCGTTTTGTTTGCACGTGCATCTCTCCTTCGAGAAGGCACTTGTTCTGCAATCAGCTACGAAGCGTGGCGTGCTCTATCGGGGCAGACTCCCAAGGCTCTATCGGGGCAGAAGTTGGGCAGACTCTCAAGAAAATTGCTGGTTCTTCTCAGCTCGCTCCTTCCGCAGCAGTTTCCGAGTAGAGCGGTAGGAGATGTGCGCTTTCCAGTTGTTCCTCGTCGTATCCACAAAATAAATGCATTTTAAATCTACATTTCATGCTCGTTCGCGGAGTCACCTCAACTCTCTTACCTTTTTTATTCTTGTATGTTCTCGACGTGTACGCACTTTGAGAAAACTCTGCGCTCCTGTCAGCATTTTTTAATGTGGAATGGAAAACTAAAATGGGCTGCAATTCATGCGTGCTGAGGCATTCGTCAAACAGCCCCATGGCAAGCTTGACGAGGTTCGCAGTGTCAGCCAATTCTTGCGCTGACGGTGCCGCCCATGTACAGCGTAATATGTATTAAGGAGAGCACTTTATTCGCTTTTCTTGTGATGAATAAATTGTTTTTGAGGAAAGAAAGTAGCACAATTATTTTCTCCAATATCGGTGGACACCCGAACCGCGCCGTAAGGGAAGGGAGGAAGGTGGGGATGAAAGTAGAGAAAAAGGCGTTCTGTATTGGAGGGCTCCTGAATCAATTCTATAATTAGTAGAGTTTCAATCGAGGAGGCACAAAAGGCACAAGCTCTTCGATCACGTGAAAGATGCCTTATTTTACTCCCTTCATCCGTTTTCTGCTGACGTGGTTGAGGTGTCCATTGCACCTTTCCTCTTGTCATGGTCTCCTCCTCCTCCGAACAAAGTGAGGCTTCAGCATTCATGCAATGCGGAGGCTACGTCTCGGTGGAGGCAAAGGCTCAAAATGAGCCGGAGTGCCCGGGTTCAAACCAGACTGCAACGGCAGCGTTTCGATGGAGGTGAAACGCAAAAGGCATCGGTGTTGTCATGGCATGTTAAAGATCCCCGGTGGTCAAAATTATTCCGGACGTACGCCACCACTACGGCACCTCTTCCTTCCTTACTTCCTTCACTCCCTCCTTTATCCCTTCCTTACGGCGCGGATCGGATGTCCACGGAGATATATGGGACAGTTCCTGCGCCATTTCCTTTCCACAAAACCAATATTCATTTTTCATGTGTACTTGCTGATGTCCCTGCACGTTAAAGACACCCAGGTGACCGAAATTAATCCGCAGCCCTCCACCATGGCACCTCTTTCTCTCTTCTTACACTCCCACATTCCTCCCTTTCATCAGGTTGCGGATGAGGCGCCCTTTTATTTATTACGCCATTTCCTTTCTTCAAAAACCACTGTTCAATAATAATTGGTTTTTTGGGGGAAAAGAAATGGCGCAGTATCTGATATATGAGACAGATATTGCGCCATTTCCTTTCCCCAAAAAACCAATTATTATTATTATTAAGTGAGGCAGTATATTTTAGCTAACAAGGTAGTAGTAATCAACAGTTTGATTTCGTAATGCCATAATGGCGGTGAAAAATAGGGTTGGGAAGTTGGCGTCTGTGTTTTACATCTTACTCTTTGGTGCAGTTAACCAGTTTCTCTGGTTTTCTGGACGAA
Source organism: Amblyomma americanum (assembly GCA_030143305.2). Classification (NCBI taxonomy): domain Eukaryota; kingdom Metazoa; phylum Arthropoda; class Arachnida; order Ixodida; family Ixodidae; genus Amblyomma; species Amblyomma americanum. The sequence goes on from JARKHS020000020.1 coordinate 403,260, forward strand.
AGAGATGATCACATGTGTTTCATTGAGTTTATTACGGTTTTCAGAATACAGTGCAGCACTGCAAAGTGCCTGGAAAAAAGGGTGAAAATAAATTCTCTAAGCCGCTGACACTCTACAGCTGTTTCAAGACAAGCAGCACCACCAACTGCAGAACAATTTTCTTCATTAAAATAACTAGACATAGTACAACTCTTCTATTGCTAGAGAGTAAAAGTAAAGGATTCACCAAAAGAGAACACACACTCAAACGCTTTTATGACAGTAATAAAAGAAATGAGAAGAAATTTCATGAATTTCAGCGTGCATGAAAGGACGGCAATGCACTGATTTGGTTACACAAAATATTTAATTGATTGTTTTCGATGAACAGGAAAGTTGGCAGACCGTTTCATTCTTTCAAACAATGAGGGATGACGATTTAAAAGCTCATTTACTTGCCATGATAGTAACTGTGCGCACAGTTCTCCCCAGTGTTGTTTTTCTTAAAATGTACGTGTCATATAAAATGAGTGGGTTCAGTGTATGTGCACGCAGAGAGAGAGCGCTCGAGGCCGGCTTGAAATACAGAGAAAATCTCTTCTGACAACTGTTGACTGCCGAGGTTCTGTATAGCGAGAACTGCACGCTTTTTAAAATAGACTGAGTAGAGTCAGATTTTCATAAGTTTTCGATAAATCAAACAGCCGTTTTCTGCATCACAAGAAAGCTTCGACTATGACTTTTGGTTGTCACACCCCAAAACGAGTAAGAGATATTGCAGTCTCGTGCGAAAAGCGCTAAAATAAAGTTTAGAACTAGAGCACGAAATCTATTCGGCACGCCTTGACTCTCGCTGAGGTACTCCTTATAGAGTTTACATGTGCTGCCCAGCGTATCATTTCATTAAATGTTTTACCTAGAAACTTATGTCCGATAACTGTGCCCAGGGAATGAGATTTTATTATCTGGCAACTTTCATTAGAGAGCAATTCATTGCTAAAAAATTATAGTTTGTTTTATTAACATTTACTTTCAGGTGATTTTTATCAAGCCAGTTGCAGAGATTGTTAAGCCAAAAATTGGCGTAATTATAATGAGACTAGATCTCATGACGTAAAAAGAAAGAGCTCGTAGCATCGGTGTAAAGAACGACACTCGATGTATTTTATGCTGAGACAATGTCACTGATGTATAAAAGGAGCAAAGCCGGCCCTAATGTAGATCCCTGGTGGGCACCAAACCTGATACGTTAAGCGTCTGAGGCGATTTTATTAATACACACAAAGTGATAGCGGTCTGTCAGATAACTGCGGAGTAAACTAAGTAGAACCCTCTAATACTGCAATCTGATAATTTTGTAACAAGTGTCTCGTGATTGTTATAATCGAATGCCTTACTGAAGTCGGAAAATAAGCCAGTTGTGCACAGCTGCTTATCCATATTCGTGACAAGTTTTTCTGTCTCATGCTGTAGTGCCGGTTCTGTAGATTTTTCCTTCTGAAATCCGTACTAACTTGAAGATATGAGACTTTGTGCACGGTTATTCCTCTCTTTGAAATAACAGCCCTCTCTTCCATCTTATATAATATTGTGAGTAGAGATATTTGTGTAATTATTAATGTCTTTAATAGCACTGCCCTTATGCAAAGCAGATACCTTGACAACTAACACACTGTCAGGAAAATACCCATACTTAATACTAGCTTTGTGAAGCGAAAGAGTGCATCACACAGTACATCACAAACCCCAGTAAAAAGAGGAGCTTTTATGCCATAGCTAGGGGTGGGTTGTTATTTACGCCGTTAATAACATTAGTAATTGTGGTGCGAAAAAGAAATACTGAATGCGGCATGTCGATCTGTATTCTGCATCTCGATCTGATTTTCTAAATCGGCACAACTTACACTGTAAATTCGCCAACTATTAAGAAATGGCGATTAAATTCATCGCCCAGTGCCTTAATGTTTAGTGTTCTTCTACCTGTACTAATTTCAGTGTGAATACAAGTATTTGTAGATCACAGTAAAATCACAGTACGCTGCACTGAAGCGCGACTTAATGCGAAGGCGGGAAAAAAGGCTAGCGACCAGGAGGTAGGCGACTATGGGATAGGTTCTAGATATAGCAGAGGAGAGTTATTTGTAGTGTCCGCAGATAGAAACAATTTTCAGATCATGTACACCTTCTTCCGCAAACGAGAGAACAGGAAGTAAACCTGGAAGATGATGATGATGATGATGTTTATGAATTTTCATGGCGCAAGGGCATCTAAGGCCAAAGAGGACCAATGCGCAGGGTATTTTCTATTACTCAAGGTGGGGTCAAAGACTCATTTCCTAAGCATTTCACCCCTGGTAAGCCGAGCACCAGGCCAAGGTGAAGCTTGTACCCATTGTATCACCAGTGGGTAGCCGGTGTCACTGGGAATCGAGCCCCACACCTCCTGCATGCGAGGCGGATGCTCAACTACTCGAACACTGCTGCGGTCAAACCTGGAACAGCCACAATGGTGAGACAAAAAATGAAACTATGCGCTCACTCTGGCATTGTGCAGGATGTGGAGGTCGTCGGAAAGGTGCGGTGTAAAGAGCGGTGTAAGCTGTGGAAAGAAAAATGAAATTGGTTTTTGGAGAAGGAAATGCCACAGTATCTGTCTCACATATCAGCGGACACCTGAACCGCACCGTAAGAGAAGGGTTAAAGGTGGGAGTAAAAGAAGAAAGGAAGAAAGAGGTGCCGTAGTGGAGGGCTCCGAAGTAATTTCGACACCCTGGTCATCTTTAACGTGCACTGACATCGCACAGCACACGGGCGCCTTGGCCTTTCGCCTCCATCGAAACGCAGCCGCCGCGGTTGGTTTCGAAGCCGGAAGAAAAATTATAGGTGTAAATTTAAGAGACCAGAAGCGGGCAGAGTGGTTTAGGGAACAAACGCGGGTTAAAGACATCCTAGTCGAAATCGAGGAAGAAATGGGCTTAGACAGGACATGTAATTGGAAGGCAGGATAACTGCTGGTCGTTAAGGGTAACGGAGTGGACTTCAAGAAAAAGCAAGCGTAGCAGGGGCGGCAGAAAATTAGGTGGGTGCTGAGATTAAGAAGTTTGCGGACATACGGTGGGCTCTGCTCGCAAAGGATAGGGATAGGGTTAATTGGAGAGACTTGCGAGAGGATTTTGCCCTGCAGTCAGCGTAGTCAGGCTGATGATGTTAATGATGGTGGTGGTGGTGGTGATGATGATGATGATGATGATGATGTGTAGATAGTAAAAAATATTTCAATGCACGCCGAGTCTTCTGGGTGTCCTAGCAATTATCAGCGAATTTCTCTTCAAATTACCGAATGCGTGAATTTTTTATGTCGGTCACTAATTTATTTCTAATGGTCTTATACTCCTTTAGTGTTGCGATATCTTAAGACTGAAAGAATTTACAAAAGAGCTGATTTCGTGCCTCGATTCTCTAGCACGATCTACTAGACGGGTTCTTCTACTCCTATAATGTATATCTGTGCTTCAATGTGGAGCGGTAATGCAAAGAAGAAAATAACAGTGCCGTTTTACGTGGTCGATGACATTTTGGCTCAGAAGAAAGAGAGCAATGTTTCACCCTATTGGCTCGCACCTGAGCCCTATAGTTTTTTCCAGTTTGATGGATCTTTCACGAACATTAAACAAGATCGGTAAGTAGTGTGTGCTGTTCCTCCATCGTGTGCCCACTGTGTTCTCAGCCACAAAGCGGCGATGCTTGCAGGGCAACAGTTCTAAAGTGCGCTAATTGCCGCGGCCCTCATTACGCTGCTTCAAAAGATTGTCCCAGCCTGAAAATGAAACGGGCGATACTTAAAAAAATCACAAAAGACAATTTTACACAGAGAGAGGCCGCCGCTAAGGTCCGTCGACTTCGTCACCCAGGTAGAAAGTCTTGAAAGAGTCTAGTGGCCATTGAAAAGGATTATCCAGAAATTTCCGCAACTTGTCCTCCCCCTCCGCATACCACTGTAATGAAATGGAGCCATATGAGTCGCGAATAGGGGCGCTTGTCGTAGACACGTGCCTTGACCATCCCTGGCGGGGCCCCACACACCTGCACTGAGTAAGCAGATATTGGGCACGCAAAGTCCCGCGCCTATTGGTAATAAAGCACAAGCCCCAACTCCGGTCCAAGCCCAAGACCGGCAGGTGACTTAGCCATTGCTCCCAAAGTTCTGCACACACTCAATGATCGAGCATGCACCGCGTACCAAGTGTGCCGAGCCTTATCGTGGTTGGCACTAGAGCAGGAACCGGTCCTCGTTAAAGACGAGAAAGTAATTGCAATGGTGAACACATTTATGAAAACCTTGTGTGTGCTGCTTTCCAGCTACACAAAATGCACTGCAGGCACTTGATGTGTTCAATCCAGTCCTTGCAGCTCTTCAGTAGCTGATGCTGTAGAAGCTTGGGAAAGTTGGTTTGACATTGTTTTTCAGCAGCGCCGCGGACAAAGGACAAGACAAGTGCACATACACGGCACAGTCAGCGCCGTGTCTGTGCTTTGCTGTGCACTGCTGCACGTGCGTGTGTCCCTTGCGCTGCTGAAAAACAATCTTCAGTAGCTGGCACAATGGCTCCTCTGGCGGCATTATTCCCATAAGAAGAGATGTATCACTTTTCCATGCACATTATCAACCGCAACGGCAACCAACCTTTGTTCATGGTGGAACATCTGCGCTGAGTAACTCCTTTGTGTTCAGCGATGAAGAACGATCGCTGTGTTGTACTGAGGTCGAAGAACTCGGCAGCCCTCAAGGTGTGCAGGCCACAGCTGTGGCGGCCTGTGACTTTTTGCGCGTGTGCCATTGCTTGTTCTGCTTGCTCTGGACCACATTTTTCTACTTCCGCTTTTATTTTTACAAGCCTTCATCCCTCCCTCTCAATTCAGTGTAGCCGACCGGAACACCCTTCTGGTTACCCTCCCTGCCTTTTCTGTGCCATTTTTCTCTCTCTTTCTAATGGGCCTTTCAATCCTGAGCGGGTAAAAGCCTTTTGTGACCTCTGGACCTTTCCCCCTGCATACATGCCTAGCTTTACTGCCGGTGTTGTACAAGGACTTGACATTCAAATCATTTTGTATCAATATAATTAAAGAACAATAAGATTTGGGTAAAGTGCCTCAAATAATTTTTAGTTCAATATCAGATTTTACCGAGGCAACCGACCACCATCTAAACTATTTTTAACGCCGATGACTCTCTGAGCATGTTAGCATACGAAGATATAAAGATTTTTTGATAGAAGCCTCAATAAAATTCATCAAAACACAAAGAGACAAGTAAACGAAAGAGTCAGGTTTTTGCCGCAAGTGGCTGAAGATCCGTTTTTCTTGTGCAAAAAAATTATGGGCATACCCTCGGATATGCTTGTGCAGTTGAAAGGAAATAAAACATTCTGAGTAACTACAGCTGCGGCCACGCGAATCAAAAACCTCCTGTGCGCGTGCTTCGACGTTATTCATGCCATCAGGCTGCCATGTTGGCGTCTTATATCTGGTTATTACCACTCACTAATGTATGTTTCTTTTGAATTCTTTTTTTAATTAATCTTTTGCATCCGTCCGCGGGGTATATCTAGGCTTAATATTTGATGGCTACATTGAGTCAGCAGATTACCATCGCTTGTAATACGTTAGCATTCACCTGATGGTCTGCTGAAACGTTTCCGCTCTTTTTTATTCATGTTCCTGATCCACGGGTTTTGCAGAGACTCTCAATGCTCCTTCTTCTGAACGAGAATGTCAACCGACCAACTTCAAGTGATGCTAGAGGAGAAGATAAAAGTGTTCTATTAACAATAAGTTCCTGTTTTAAAAACGAATCATCTGCTAAGTCCTAAATTTGAAACACCAAAAAAAGCAGCTTCCTAATTATTTATCACCTGTAGAAGTCAGCATGCTATGATGGTCACATCTACAGATATAAAATAAAGTGCTGTCAGGAAATAAATAAGACAAGAATACTCAATCTTTGTGGCACGCGAAATAATAACAGTTCTGTCTGCCTGATAGAACACTAGTAGTTACGCGTGCAAATTATTCAAAATGCTTTTAGTTCATTATTGATTTCCAGGTTCGCTTAAAACAAGCAAGAAACTACGCACAAAAACAAAAATAGAGAAAGCGCCACGCAACGCTGTGGACGCACGCTAACAGCTACGAGAAAAGCCGCGCCTTCTGGACCTCTGAAACTATGTCTTCATTGTAGTCTGGTGGTTCCTGGCGCTTTGCACCATACGAGGCAGCTGGCATGCGTAATAATTCAAGTACCCTAAATCGCCGACCGCCTCTCCCATCCGCCTAGTACAGGACTTTGTTGAAGCCCCAAAAGCAACAAAGGCTCAGGCAGGAAGTCCTGGAATTCGTCATTTAAGTGCATCGAAGTCCACAAACAGCAGAGGAAAGTAGGAGGAAACCGAAAAAAAAGCGAAGAATGGTTCACTAAAAAACCGCCAACATTATTTCTCCAAGACAGCCCGCCTAACGGGTCCCGGCCATTTCTGGGATCCACTAACTAGGTTTAGCCGAGGAAGCCGGCTGGCTAGACCAACCGCCTACGACGCTTGTAGCACCACTTTTATGTAAGTGAGAAAAGAGAGGGATAAAAGAACATGGTGTACAAGCTCGATGAAAGCCGTCCTACTTCGCTGTTATCAGAAAAATTCAGCAACGGCACGGCACACCCGTAAGTTTTCGTGAAAGGCCAAAAGCGGCGAGCAGCAGCAATACTCCAGCTCCCATTTCGGTAACTGCGCTACAGAGCCGCGAAAACCGGAAGGCAGGAGAGGGAGTGGGGAGCGGTTCACCGACAACGGGTTAGTGCCGGTGATTGGCCAAAGCTTCGAGTGCGGCAGTGTTGTTCTTCATACCTCGAAACGCGATCGACAAGAAGGAGTTAAATATCGTTACCTGTTCGCGTTCGCTGAGACTGCTGCCCCCAAGACATTTTGGAGCTCTTTTTATAAACCATTGGAGCAAAACTTCAAAATTTAGGTGAGCGTATCGAACACTTCCCAGAGCGATTATCGTAAAACGTTAAACGCGAAAAAAACGTCGCAAGCAAAAAAATTACAGCTTAATGCGGAGAGTCCGGAATATGCCTGCGGCGGTACGTTAGTATGACCAGACAACCAGCAGCCGTGAGCATTCACAGTGGTAGATGTACTCGAACCGCAGCCTGTCAGTTAAAATGTAGTCTTAAGCTAGAAAAACGCCGGTGGTTTTTGAATAGGGTATGCGGTCTGCTGAATGGCTCTAAAAGGCACATGTGCACGAACAAGTTTGTGAGCACTACGCAAGCAAAACTTTGCAGACTTCATTCAGATGAACGCTTCCTTCATACAAAATCTATTTATATTCAGAGCAAAATCTTTTTTTATGACTCCCTATAAAGCACATCATAATTCGTGCGCACTCCTCAATTATCTAATCGATTTCATGTGCACTTTTCACGCCATTCGCCGACACGAGAAACACACGAAAGAAAATACGTTCAAACAGCCCAAATTTGGGTCCCGTGGTTCTCGTTACATTTTCATTTTATTTAGCCTAAACCCCTTGTCATAGGATTACATGAAAAGGGGGGGGGGGCGGAATTACATATATAAAAATGCGAGAGAATAACACGTTACAATGAATGCATTTTCCGCAAAGTCTAAGTTGCCTGGGGGTGTTTTCGGGCCATTCGGGTTCACGCCATTTCTTCAGCTCACTCTAAACCACTTCATCCGTTGCGAATTACCAGTATTCTTTTTGAATATATCCTTCCACATACATATTTCCGGATTTTCTAACCTTTACAAAAATGTTAGCGCCAGGACGGATATTTGTAAGCGTCCGTAGGGACTTACTCCTGGAATGTAACAGGCTCATAAGTGCGTGGAACGCACACATTGTACGGTTGTATTGTCGCTAATGTCGGATAATTTTCAAGTGTACTAGATTCTTTGAAGTACCTCATAAATTGGTATCCTTTCTAGCAGGAGAAAAGGTCTGATGAAGATGTAGGTCTCAACCTTATAGTGATATACAGCTTACACGACCAGCCGCCGCGTTGGCTCAGCTGTTACGGTGTTCAGCTACCCTCCCGAGAGACGCGGGTTCGATCCCGGCCGCGGTGGTCTCATTTCAATGGAGGCGAAATGCTACAGGCCCGTGTACTGCGCGATGTCAGTGCATGTTGAAGAACCCCAGGTGGTCGATATTTCCGGACACCTTCACTATGGCATCCCAAATAGCCTGAGTCGCTTTAGGACATAAAACCCCTCTTAAACCAAACCAAACAGCATACAGGACCATTCTGTCGTGTTTCATCGACACCATTCCCACCAAATAAATGCTTGCGTCATTTACGAGTTTGATGCGTATGCCAAATTTACGTCATTACGCGTTTGTAAGACGTATCGACAATATTTCTCTAACCTGTTCACAAATTGCCGCCGCTTTAATGTTTTTATTTATTCTAGAGAAAGCACCTTTTCTTTTGGGGGGAAGGGGAGGGTTGCTTTTGATTAGGTACAACCATCATACAAAGTAAGGAAATACATCGTCAGGTATATGATAATTTATTCAGAATTCGCAGCCACATCCTATGCAACAACGACAAAGGAACATATTTAAGCCAATGGAAAAATTTCGCCTCAGTTGCCGTAGTTCGTTACTCTGGGCCGTTCATTTTCTCTTACATTTGAAGGGGGAAGACAACTGTAAAGCGAGAAGAATACTTCGCATATACCCTGAAATGTCAGAAGCTTTTAGCGAATCTGTACTTTTAAGGTGTTTCTATCTACACACGTTAGCACGAGCATTGGGGTCTATGGGTTGCTGCAAAATGAGAGCGGGTAACTTGAAGCGAGTTGCTCCTAAAAGCGCACCGTCCTCAGGGTGTAAACTCATACTGCGTACAGCATCGAAATAAAGTTAGTCACAGATAAAAGCTATGATCGGGAGGAATGAATGTTTGAAATTTTATAAAGGTGTTCGTTTACTCTGATACAGGCGTGTGGATTCGGCTGCGCAACATGTCTATTTAAATGACAGCGTTATATTTATTCAGGCGCTACCTCTGGGAACCTTTCTTCCTGGCCATACACGCTCCATTCTTCTTACTTTGAAGAGAGGTTTGAATACGCTAAGTAAAAGATCTGAGTACCTAGAGTTGCCAAAAAGTGTAATACTTGCGTCGCTATACTTAAGACAACGCGTCGGCACAGATAGGTGCCGTATTTTACCTTTATGAGCCTGTGGCATTGATATTATTAGAGTAATTTATTGCACAAAAAAAGAAAACAATCATCCCAAAGAGTTGAAAAAAAAACGGTAATTCCAATCGGAAAATCATTAATATAATTTAGAAAGAGCACTGGACAAAAAACAGAGCCTTGAGGCGCAGCAGACGAGACGTCTCTTGTTAATGATAGCGAGTCGTTGCCTAATGCAAACTGAAAGCGATGATTCAAGTCGCATTCAGTGCATTTCAGAGGATTAGGGTTTGTGTTTACTATTGTTATTAGCACTCTTAGAATTACATTTTTAACCACTAAAACACTCGATCAAGCTTTACTTGATGATAAAGAAAAATATAACAATGAATCCACGTCGTAATCTCTTGGTGTGTTTTTAGCCATCGGAGAATGTTTTGAATGTGTGCAGCATTATTTTTTTTTCTGCAGCTTGAATTGTGAAATACGTAAAATTTCTCTGAACATTCTGAGAACTTAGTTAGGTAAAGGGTTACATTATCTTAATTTCAATAATTTTGTGTGGAATATCATGAGCGCTATCTAAGAGGTTGATCCGGGACTCATTCAGGGGTTCTCTTATTGTTAATGTTTAACAAGCATGTTTGCAACATATTTGATTAACCTGATTTCATCATTCACGCTGATAATACGAAATTTTTCTTCACAGCCCGACCACTGCTGCATCTTGAATATGTACAAAAAGCTTATTTCACAAGAACAGATGTGTTGATGCGGGCGACTATCATTTGTTAAAACTCTGAAAACCCAGCTATATTACCTTCAGACTAGTTTATATTTCAGCTAAGTACTCGCTTTATGTGCAGCATTCACATAAAAAAGTAGCAATAACAACTGATCCGATTTGTTGTCTGGTTCAATCGCTGTTCATTACGCTATCCGCACATTTCAAAGCATACAATCGAACTAAGTACTCTTCGTTGCCTTAACAGGATCACTGACTTGCCCGTTTCACCAAAAGTATCTATTTACTCTGTGGTATTTTTTAAATCATAATATTAAGCCCCTATTGTAAAAAAGCTTTTCGGGGTTTGAGGGCCACTATGGCAAACGACAAAAATAACCAATGTCATCGCTGTTACCAAGTCATAATTTATTTAAAGGAAGATAGATCCATATATTCCGCTTTCTGTAAGGCATCAACCGAAATCATCCATGTGCTACTGTTCTAAACACTCCTCATACCAAATACACGCAAACAAAATAATATTTCATCATAAGAACAAACGTAAATTTCGGTTAAAATACTCATTTACGAGATTGTAGTTTTCCTAATATCCCATTTCATAGCTCCAAGTTTGGTCTCTCTGAGAGCGAATTTAAAAAGATATTACCAACCAATTAATCAAAGCTAAGCTAAAGCGTTTTTTTCCTCGTGAAACGTTTTTATGCTTTTTTAAAGTCAAGCTCACTGTACAGGTTTTTTCGTGAATCCATGCTGTACTTTTTTAACTGTTTTATGTGTATGGTTCAATACATATCTGTACATATGATTTGTTTTGTAGTTATTCTTAGCTCTAATATGTGTCGATTTCTGCACAAATTCTGCTGTAGACTGTACTTTATAGCTTTTACATCGCCAAGAATTACCACTTTTTGTCACAACTTCCTCTTTCATTTCTGAAAAAAAAAATAAAGCTCAACCTCAAATATTTACATTCCCCTGTCCACCACCCGATGATGACTGCGTGCCTTATGACTCTTACAAATAAATCGCCCGCATTTAAGAATGTCAGCCTCAAGAATCTATTATTCAGAATTCATATTCAGCTCTATTTTTTTAATAGCGTTATTTATTGCCTCTGGGCACAAGGGGTTTATAAACGTAGAAATAGAAAAGAGCGGGTGGCCTTGAAATGAAGGAGAAAAGGTGTGCCGATCTAATGAAGGCGAGGAGAGAGCGGTGATGTGGCCCCTGCGTCCAAGCAAATATGACGACGGGTTGTTCAGCTGGAGACCCGCTGCTGCCAGGTGGCGAATTCTGGTTGGCTTCAGCACCGGGTAAGCCCACAACAAGTGGTGAATGTCAGCCTCAGTATCTTGCAAGTTACAGACAGGACCGCCTTGGCGGGTATATAAAACTCGAAATAAAGAGACAACATCACCACTGATTGGCTATGCCTGCACAGGAACGCAAAGATTGCTTTCACTGACCTCCACGTATGTTTGCAGAATGAAGCTTGCATAGCTCCGGTTATGATCAAGGCGAGGCGGACGAAACCCGATCACTATGTTTGCAGGTCTCGGGCAAATATCGAGTGCACAGCATTTTCATCCTGATGCAAGAACCAGGGCTTTGAACAACATTCGGAGCGTACACTCGCATGCTACCCGTACATTCTGTGCTACTGTTTACCCAAGGTTCCCAGCCCTTTGTGGAGTCAAAGAGAGCATATTGCAAACCTTGCTGCAAACATAACTCACTGCTTCGCTCTGTCTCTCAGGACTTTAAGCCTGAATGTAATAGGACGAATTTCAGAGTTTCAGAGCGTTGCGCACACAAGTGAATTCTTAACTAGGCAGTTTATTTCTCTTTTTAGCAGTGTTTCTAGCTGAGATAGAAATATCGGCATTGCGCTCGAAAGACTTCCTGTTTTCGCAGTTGAAAATAAAAATATAATTTCTAAAAAGCACGGCTTATAAAGAATGCGCCAAATATATTAACAATAAGCATTCCCGACTATGTCAATAACTGGATAACGTAAAAAAAGGGGCCATTTTGCACAAGGTGATTCCATTCCAGAGGTAGACCCAAATAAGTGCCTACCGCACAACAGAAATTCCTGCATGGCAGATCACTCGGATTGCCTTTTGTGGGAGCCATTGTCACGCGTATTCGGTCCGTTCATTGCTTGTGATAAATGCGCGTGCTCAGCTAATCGTGATGGATAAATATAGCAACGTCACTGCACCCCAAGATCTGCGATAATCGAAGACTCTGGTTAATGCTGTTTCGCATATCCTAAGTTATTCCCTAGCCCGATATGACATGGCGGCACAAATTACGCGTTGGGTCCTATACTTCGGTGTTTTTTTTCTGCAATACTCACTTTATGTGGACGGCGGGGTACAAAAGTTCATACAGCAAAATCAAGGAGTTTTTGATGGTAAAGATTTAAGCATCAGATTAAATATCCTAAAGACTCCTTTTATGAGCCTTTCATTTGCCTTCACTAACCAACTGAGTCGTTCAGCGCAAAAGCAAAAGAAAACAGGCCTAGAAAAATTTCGTCTTAAATTCGCTCGTGAGGCGAGGAAAAGAGTTGCCGCAGCAAGGGATTGAAAGACAGAAACACCAGGTTCATAATTCTCGAAATAAGTATCTGACATTTTCTGTTGCAAAATGCATCGTGGTTCTAAACGCGCGCGCGCGCGCAACCGCAGGAACACAAACACGCAGAGACAGGCACAGAGGCACGCATGCACACATATTTTAGATGCCGTGGAGTCTTGGTGCTGTCCGAAGATTTCGACAGCGATGTTTGGGCTAAATCGCTTAAATAAGCACAGATAAGCAACCACCAAAAACTAGCCGAGCTAATCGACGGCCGTGTTAAACAATCGGTGTGAGCAGGCGGCTAGACGGTGGCGCGTGCTTCTCGCTGATGCTTCCGACACTCTTGCGCCAGAGCGGCCCTCCTGCAGACCTTTTTACGGCACCCGGGAAAACCGGTCTTCTGGGCTGTGGGGAGAACGTGGAGGAGCTTAATCCTCAACTATTCCCTGTGCGACGAGCACAGCCCAATATGGTGGCGCCCATACACATCTTTTTGAAAGGGTCGAACGTTCTCCAGGACGGTAGATCCGGAAGTTGAAGGCTCACCCAGTACGCGCTACTGTCGCCGGCGCCGCTCTTGCTGCTGCGAGGTCTTCGCAGATCGGCTTTTCGTTCGGCGACTAGCACAACTGGGTTTTGTCGACGGCGAGCCTCGCGAACATGATCGTGACGAGCGTCTTTTTTGTTGTTGTGTCGGCTTTAAGCCCAGAAAAATCTCGTCTGTCCTGGTTCCCTCTTTCATTTATATATTTTATTTTTGTCTTGACAGTTCTCAAGAAAGGGTAATAAAAGGGCCGCTGCTGGTTCTTGGATTTGTTCGTTTGTTTCATCGGCCACCCGCTGACAGAATCTTGGTTGAGCAAGCACCGAACACATCGCTTGCGAGCTGCAACCGCTCGAGGGGAGCGGGAAACGCAGAACCAACTAGACCGCCTCACGTGGCCGATGGCCTTTGTGGCTCAGATAGCGAGCGGCGGGCGGCATTGGGGCGGTTCTGTTCTTTCAGCCTCCCTATCAGCAACAACATCCCTTTATTTTCATCTCTCACTTCCCATTTTTCGCCCATCGCCGCTTCTCCATTCCTCATACAATCTTTGTATCCTGGCCGCCTGCATCGGTGACCATGACCGGGCTTCACCCGTGCGACGGCTTGAGGTGGGCTTCGTATAAGAGCTCACGCCATAAAAAATTATTTGAAACGAAGTGATTTTCACGTAAGGTCGTAATGTGTTTGGGGTCTGCAAGTTTCGCGGTTCAGTTAACCTTAAAATCGGCAAAAATGTGGTAAGATACTGTATAGTGTATCAGAATCTTCCCGGTGGTAGCCTCACGCAGCTACCAAGTCTTGAAAGAAAGGAAAACATGTGGACTCTCGGCACAATTGGCGCGCTTCGGAGTGCGTCTTTGCCCTTAGCTAACCACCATATATTAATGCAAGCGAATAGAAGGCAGCGACATCAGGCCATTGCGAACTTTGCCTTGTCGACATTGCCATGGCGTTTATGTTTCTGTTGTTTTCGCGCACAAAGTGCTTGTCTTAAGCTCGCTCGAATGTGTAAGCTGAACATTCCAACAGAACGTGCTGCACTGTTTTCGCCGAGGAACAGTTGCCGGAATGTGGACTCTTCGCTTAATTTAAAAGGTGCCTGAAGCTGTTTGTCAGTAGATTGCCATCATTGGCAAAGCTCACATACTTTGCAAAACATCCTTCATTGCATTTTTGTCCAAATGATTCTGATTATTTCGGCTCTTTCCGTATACTATGTAACGCCGAACAACAGGTCATGTACACACATGATCCTCGCAAAGGACATGAACAGTAAAGTTTTCTGCTTTCACTTTTCCTTCCATTTCAGAAAGTAAACAGGTTCTGCGCTGCCTTTCAGAAAGTAAACAGGTTCTGCGCTGACTTGAGTAAGGGCACCAAATGGACACGCCCGATCTATGAGGCAAGAAATTAGTTGGGTTGTGTTGAGTTTAATGGCACATAAGCAGGTAAGGCTATCTTACACCAAGCTCAAGGTATAGGAAAATTGTTTCCTGCAGAATTTACAAATAAGCAAAAAAAATATGGTGGTGTAGAAAGCCTCAAAAGTTATTTCCTTGTACCTAGTATTGAGAGCAAGAACAAGATTTATAAATGGCTAATATAAAAAGCTTTAAAAGAGGTCGGGCAACCTCAGCAGCCGTCCTTGACGAGGCAGGGATCTGGAGGCTCCCAACGATATACGAGACTGATACTGCGCCATTTCCTTTCCCCAAAAAAACAATTATTTTATTACTATTATTATTATCTGGAGGCTCCCAACCAATGAAATAGACACCTCAGCCTTCATCTCAGGAAAGAAAAAGTGGCTGAGGTGTATCAACGGCAAGCCGGAAACTCACAATTTATTAAGAAAACCAGCTTCTCTTAAAAAGTTAAAAACAGAAGACATATCAACCATTGCATAATCATTTAAGAGCAGCGCATGGTGTAATGGAATGCATTGGTAGTAACATTGGGTAAAATACTTTTTAGTTTTTCGAGTTTTGAACATGATAATAAAATGTGGTGTAGTGTGAGCTCGTCTCCACATCTTTCACAAAGAGGCTTGTCTTGATTGGTTAGTAAAAATTATGTGTCAGTTGTGTGCGTCTGATGCGGAGACGACATAAAAGTACTTCTGTAAAACGTTCCTGGTGTGTACAGGTCTTCCCTTCGCCGAGGACAGGCTTTACAAAATGCAGCTTGTTGTTTAGTTCATTATCCAAAGCTGCCTGCCATTTAGCGTTTAGATTACTGTGTATTAATTTCATGCAGTCTTTGTGGGGCACGCTGACTTTCTCAGTTTTACGCCTGCGAGCTTGTGCAGCACATTTGTCGGCTCTTTCGTTACAATCAATTCCAGCATGGCTTAGCACGCAGCAGAATTTTATGATGCTCCCTCCAGGGGGGCGTCTGTAGCTTGCAGGCGTTGGTGAGTGGCGACACCACGGGTTCCCTAGCATCCGCAGGGACATCCCCGCAGTGGGATGATGGTGAACAGTGCATCACCATGGACCCGAGCACCCGCGCTTCGCCGTGCGTGGCATCGCCGTGTGCGGGTAAAAGGGGCTCCTGATGGTTGAGCCCCAGCTTCCTGTAGACAGCACCTCCGGCCTGACCCGACCGGGGAAATCGGCAGTCGCCTTTTCCTGTCCTCCCCGCTATCTTTCACTTTCCTATCTTCTTTCTCACATCTCTCCTGTCTTCTCTCTTAATTACTTTTTCCTTCTTCCTGGCGGCGAGGATTAACCTTGTGAGGCCAACCACTCTAAGTCCCTAAGTCATATTGTATTTGTCTTGAAAAGTAGGACAGTCACTGCAACAGCTTGATAGTTAGTTTTAAGTTTGATTTCGCTGGTAGCAACACCGCCTTGGATTACAATAGCAAAACCTCCAGAGAGCCTGCTAGCTTGCTCTATGTCACAGCTAAAGACTTTGTATTTCCTTAAAAAGTTCTTGTGTTTAGGCCCTAGGTTCGTTTCTTGAAGGCATAAATCCACAAGGGAAAGAGCGTCTAAAAGATATTTTATGTTATTCTAGTTATAGAAAAGGCCATGGTAGTTTCACTTAATTAGGAACGGGCCCCGCAGGGGGGCGCCTGCAGCTTGCAGGCGTCGCGACGGTGAGTGGCGACACCGCGGGTTCCCGAGCATCCGCAGGGACATCCCCGCAAGGGGATGATGGTGAACTGTGCATCACCACGGACCCAAGCACCCGCGCCTCGCCGTGCGTGGCATCGCCGTGTCCGGGGAAAAGGGGATCCTGGTGGTTGAGCCGATGCCAAGAGTTTGGACCCAAGGCCCCTTGGCGGAAGCAACACACCACTTTGGCCCCAGCTTCCTGCAGACGGCACCTCCGGCCTGACCCGACCGGGGGGAATCGGCAGTCGCCTTTTCCTATCCTCCTCTTCATCTTTAACTTTCCTATCTCTGTCTCACAACTCTCCTGTATCCTACTCACTTCTTTGTTTTTCCTGTTTTCCTGGCGGCGAGGGTTAACCTTGTGTGACCAACTACCCTGAGTTGAGTCATATTTGGTTATAGTTAAGGTGTACAGCTGGCGTGGGCAGGACTTGCTTTCAAGTTCCTGTCCCGTCCCCTTGTTGGACTCCGTGGTGGGTGGCTGGCACCATGACCGAAAAACTAAATTTTTTCATGGCTCCACCCTTATCCAAAACTGATCACTCTCTAAAAAGAGGGCGGAACGAAGCAGCTGATTTTTTCTCAAAAAAGAAACAAACATTTTCAAAGTTCCACGTAATCCACAGTGAAAGTGACAGAATACAGGCAAGAATAATATCCCCATTCCTTGTGTCAAAATGCTTAACCGATACCTTGGGCCCTGGCTACAAGGTCTCAAAAATGTCCAGCGGCGACTTACTTCTTGAGCTGCGCGACAGCATCCAGTGTTCAAAACTCTCCAACATTGCGTCTATAGGGGACATCTCTGTCTCTGTAACCCCCCACCGATCTCTAAACACAGTCCGAGGTGTAATCTCGGAATCAGACTTTATCCATATCACAGAAGCTGAAATGCTTGAAGGGCTTACCGACCAGAATGTAATCGAGGTTCACCGAATCAAGATCCGCAAGGATAACAAAGAAATAGATACCAAACACATGGTCCTCACATTTAATACCAGTACCTTGCCCGAAACAATCGAAGTTGGATACTTGAAAGTCAACGTCAGACATTATATACCCAATCCCCGCCGATGTTTCAACTGTCAAAAGTTTGGCCACGGCTCACAAAGTTGCCGCGGCCGCAAAACCTGCGCGAAATGCGCTTCGAAAGACCAGCATTCTGAAGAATGTGACGCAGCACTGCGCTGCGCAAACTGCGAAGGAGACCATGCAGCGTACTCCAGGGCATGTCCGTCCTGGAAAAAAGAAAAGGAAATAATTACCATAAAGACAAAAGAAAAAATTTCATTCAAAGAAGCAAGGAGGCGTTTTGCGCTTACGAACACATTCTCTTTCACAGCAAAACCCAACTTCGCTGATGTGGTGCGCGGGGGCGTAGCACCACACAGCTCTACGGCACCTGCTGAGGCTGCTTTCACAGAGCCAGTGGCAGGGCCATCCACGCCCCGGGCAGGGACAGCGAAGGCTGCTCTGCCACCCTCAAAGCAGGGAGCGCCGGTCCATGGGTCGGCATCCCGCAGGACCTCCCCCCGTCGGGAGAGGCCTGAAACTAATACAACCGCGGGCCCTCCGCGGTTCTCCAGCACCTCGGTTGAGGTGATGGATACAGCACCCACTCCGCCTCCACTACAGAGGCGGAACAGCTCTCTTGAGCGGAAAAAAGACAGGCCCCTCATAACGGGCCCACCACATCAGTAAATCTCCTTTTATTTTCACTCAAAAACACAAGCATGGCTCTTTTAATTCAATGGAATTGCAGAGGACTTATGCGGAATTATAGTGACATAACACATATTTTAGGGTCAATGTTACCCATAGTTTTATGTCTTCAGGAGACCAATCTTGGTCCACAACATGTACATATCCTGAAACATTATCAAACTTTTAGACGCGATCGCGAGCAGGCAAATCGACTTTCAGGAGGCGTCGCAATTGTCGTCCAAAGCGGAGTCCCTGCTCGAGAAATCAAGCTCAATACAAAACTTGAGGCGGTTGCAGTCAGCATCGTCAGCTATAAAACACTAACAATCTGTTCCGTATACATTCCTCCACATTTTACACTAACAGTCCATGATCTAGAAGAATTGATAGATGAACTCCCAGAGCCATATCTGGTAGTTGGAGATTTTAACGCTCACTCCCCTTTTTGGGGAAGCGAGCGCTGCGACTCTAGGGGGCAAACAATTGAAGATTTTATCCTCTCAAATAACATCTGTCTTTTAAATACAGGAAAAGCAACTTATTGTTGCCCAAGCTCGGCAAAAATGAGCTTTCTCGATTTAGCTTTCGCATCACCATCGCTTTTTAACGATTTTAAATGGGATGTTTTAAATGACCCCCTTGGAAGTGATCACCTACCTATTATCATCAGCCTCTCATCGTCTACTGCAGTCATCCCCACAAGACCACGGCGCTGGAAACTTCACCTCGCCGACTGGTCACTTTTTACAGCAAGTGCCACACTAGAAAAAGAATTTTGTGAAGATCTCAGCATAGACGAAATTAATGGAAAATTTACTACATGCATAATATCCGCCGCTACACTAGCCATACCACAAACAACAGGCCTCGTACACAAAAAACATAAAGTATGGTGGACACAAGAATGCACATTGGCAAAAAAACAACAAAATAAAGCTTGGGGCTCTCTGCGTCGGTATCCCACAGCGGAGAACTTGATTGCCTTTAAAAGGGCCAAGGCCAGAGCGCGATTCGTTCGGAGAAACGCCGAGAAATCCTCGTGGCAGAAATATGTGTCCTCTATAAACAGCTCAATAACCTCAAAAAAAATGTGGGAAAAAGTTCGAAGATTCAGTAGTGACCATACCCCTTTCACACTTCCTCTGTTGACTACACCCGGGACGCAAACATCTTTAGAAGAACAGGCCAACATACTAGGTGAGCATTTTGCTGAAGTTTCCAGTTCGTCCAATTACACAAACACGTTCCAGAAGTACAAAGCAATAGCAGAAAAACAAAAACTTCCATTTGCAGCAGGTATGAACGAGGACTACAATCAACCCATCACACTCCAGGAATTGATTAAGGCATTATCTTGTGGTAAAAAGACAGCACCAGGCCCAGATAATGTGCATTACGCTATGCTCGCCCATCTCTCTGAGGCTGCCGTGCAGGCATTGTTGAACTTCTTTAACAAAATATGGATGACTGGCAGAATACCTGAGGAGTGGAAGAAAGCAATAATAGTACCTTTTCTGAAACCCGGAAAACAACCAACAAGTCCTAACAATTACAGACCGATAGCCCTCACCAGCTGCATCGCTAAATCTTTCGAAAGCATAGTAAACATTAGACTGACCTTCACACTTGAATCTCGTCGACTCTTAGATTTACATCAATGTGGATTTAAGAAAGCATGCTCGACCACTGATCACCTTGTCCGCCTAGAAAACACCATCCGAGAGGCGTTCATCCACAAACAGCACTGTATCGGTGTCATCTTCGATTTGGAGAAGGCATATGATACCGCGTGGAAGTTCGGCATCCTCCATGACCTAGCAGATCTAGGGATCCGCGGCAGGATGCTGAACTGCTTGAACGACTTCCTGACTAACCGCACATTCAGAGTCCGTCTGGGAGCAACTCTATCAACGACATTCGCTCAAGAGAATGGCGTACCCCAGGGATGCATTTTAAGTACGACGCTCTTTATAGTAAAAATGAATTCTTTGGCCAAAGTAATACCTAAGTCCGTAATGTATTCAGTTTATGTAGATGACATACAGATAGCATACACTTCTTCCAACATACTGTCCTGCGAGAGACAAATACAAATCACACTAAATAAACTGGCTGCTTGGGCAGAGAAAAATGGATTCAAGTTCTCCCCTCAAAAAACAGTAGCTGTTTTATTCTCATTACGACGAGGCCTACAGGTCGATCCCAATCTGTGCTTGAATCAAACCACACTGCCAGTCAATCAGGAACATAAATTTTTAGGCGTCACTTTTGACAAGAAACTTACATTTCTGTCACACATTAACAACCTGAAAAAGAAAGCATCCCAAGCCATCAATGTATTAAAGGTACTCTCGCGAAAACGGTGGGGGTCCGATAGAGCATGCCTATTGCAAATATATCGCTCTTTGGTGCGCTCCAAGCTGGACTACGGGTGTGTGGTATATGGTTCGGCAAGAGCATCCTACTTGAAACGACTGGACCCTGTTCATAATCTTGGTTTGCGCCTATCAACTGGAGCTTATAGAACATCCCCGGTAAAGAGTCTTTACGTTGAAGCTAATGAGCCCACACTAGAGGATAGAAGAGTCACAGTAACATGCACGTACATCCTAAAAACCCGTTCTCTCCCTAAACATCTCTGCTATCCCATTGTTACCAAGTGCCCATCTAGGAGATTATTCAATAATAAACCACATTTTATCAGGCCACTAATAATGCGCTTTGAAGATAAATGTGAAGACTTAGCAGTGCTGGACGCCCTACCTAATATTGCACAAAGACATGAATACCTACCACCATGGTACAGCCTTCCTTCAGTGTGTGACTTCACATTGACACACGTAAACAAAGAGAAAATACCACACGAGCACATACTGCAAGAGTTCTTTGCATTACAAGAAAAATATGACACTTACACCGAATTTTACACTGATGGCTCAAAAACAGAAAGTCATGTCGGAAGTGCAGTAATTCAAGGAACAAATGAAAAAATGATAAGATTGCCACAGTATGCATCGGTATTTACTGCGGAGTGTTATGCCATCTTTGTAGCTGTAGAACAAATAGTAAAACAAAACATAAAAAATAGCATCATTTACACCGATTCACTGAGTATGCTAAAAGCGCTGCATTCTACAAACGCTGCTGAACCCATAATAGGAAAAATCATACATAACATAGTTAAAATTACAAAGCAAAAACATAACATTATATTCTGCTGGGTCCCTAGCCATGTTGGAATTTTAGGTAATGAGAGAGCTGATGCTTGCGCAGCACAAGCTAGAATTGGCCATATAAAACAAGTTAACATACCACAGAGGGATTTTTCTAAATTACTGCACAGTAAACTCAGGAATAAGTGGCAGATTGCATGGGACGAACAAACAAACAACAAACTACATTCTATAAAACCTGTTTTGGGAGAATGGAGATCATGTACACATCAGGAGCGTTTCATAGAAGTTATTTTGTGTCGACTACGCATTGGACACACACACCTTACTCACAACTTCTTACTGACAAAAAAAGGCAAACCTCTCTGCGAAATGTGTGGCGATGAACTCACGGTAAACCACATTTTAATTGTATGCAAAGAACTGGAACAACTGAGGAAAAAATATTTCACAACATTGTACAATGAATACATCCCACTACACCCCATGTTACTTTTAGGAGATCAAGCACTGGTTGATTTTTCTAGCATTTTTAAATTTCTCAGAGAAGCCAATGTTTTATACAAACTTTAGATATAAAAAGCGTAACCTTTAACAAAAGCTTTAACCGTGTGTTTGGCGCATCATAGCCTAAGTTGCTTTTGCGCCATTAAAATCAATATAACTAACTAACTAACTAATTAGGAACGCCATTTTATGTATTGGTTCAGAAGGACCTGTAATTCGGGCCCTTCCTTTGTTTTGACGGTCAAGTGAGCTGTGCCGTCCATGCAGAATGGGCATGCTGGATGATACATCCATCGCCTCGGTGGAGGCGCTAGAGGCCCGCGGGGATGTCGCGCGTGTACGTACCTGAGGCCTCCTCTGAAAGGGAGGGGTGTGATCGTCCGCCGACTCAAGGGACGGCGAGACCTTTTTGGGAGATGGCAAGGCAGCATTCGCTGACCCTGCCAGGGGCGCAGATGGCCCTGCCTGAGGTTTTGCCTGGGCAGCGGCCGGAATGCGGTGTGGTGCAGCGCCCCCGCGCATCACATCGGCAAAGTTTGTTCTTGCTGTGAAGTTGAATGTTTATTGCATGGAAAAGTTGTCGCGGTTCCATGAACGTTATATTTTGCCTTTTTGCTTTGCCTTCATTGTTATAATTTTTGTTTCAAATTCTTCAATGAGGGTCATGATCTTGAGTAGGAGGGGTGATCACCTTCGCAGTTTGCGCAATGTACTGGCGCGACTTCACAGTTTTCAGAAACGTGCTCTTGCGAGGCGCTTTCGCACATGTTTTCCGGCCGCGACAGCTCTGTGAGCCATGACCGTATCGCTGGCAGTTGAAACATCGTCGCGGGCTTGGGATGTAGTGTCGGACATTTATCTTGAGGTAACCAACTTCTATTGACTCTGGCAGTGTGCTTGAGTTGAATGTGAGGACAAGATGTTTTGTTGCAATTTCTATGTTTTCCTTCCTGATTTTTATGCGGTGAACATTGTTGACATTTTGTTCTTCTAGGCCTTCAAGCATTTCTTCTTCCGCGAGTTGAAGTAAATCGGTTTCGGAAATCACACCCTGGACATTGTTTAAAGATCTATTCACAGTAACTGAGACAGGTGTATCCCCAATGAGCACTATGTTGGACAGTTTAGAATATTGGTCGTTGTCTTTCAGTTAACCTTTAAAGCACTTTCAAGCAATGAAAACGTATCACTTCACAAAAAATGTCATAGTTCAGCGGACGCGGAAGTGTAATCTTTTAATCGCTTAAAAGTGCCTAATGAACGTTTCAGAGCACCAAATGCAATTGAACGTTTATATGAGCCTTTTAATGAAACTGTGCAGCAACCATTCATCAATTAACAAGGGTCAAAGCAGTGCAACGGACTACTGCACGAGAAACAATACACGCGCTGCCTATTCATGATGTGTGCTGCCTTCTTTCTTGGAGCTGTTTTACCACTTGCTATATAGATGTGCCAACTAGCCCAAATTGGCACTCTAAATCTGTTCACCACTCGGCAGGTGGGCATATCAAGTGATATAGAAGGGGTGCGTAGATGAAACATGATCAAAATTTTACACTCTTACAGCAACGTAGCGCCGCACAAATAACCTGAGTCGTGGGAGAGCGAGAGATGGAGGTGAGAAAAACATCCAAAAAAGCGCTGAAAACGGAAACAAAGAGTTCAAAAACACTACAGAGTCCAGTGCCCTACAAGGGCGGTCCGGACTTCTATTAATGAAATTCCATTCTCTCTGAAGGACACTGGCAAAACTAATTCAGAAAATAAATTCATTAATCCACTAAACGTCAATACAACTAATCTATAATCCACCAGGCGATCTCGAACAGTTGAAATCGGTTCCTTTACGGTCGGTTGTTCTAGAGACTACTGAATATAACTGTGTTGGAAATTTAGATGAAAGATGAAGACAGAACAAGCAAGAGCCTCTTTGCCTCATCCTGAAGTAATTATTCTCTAAGTATTCGTCAAAAGCACTGCTTCGGTTCCGAGCTTACTGCATCTACCCACAATTTCTACAGCCTCTCTTCACGTCTTGTGTCATTTTGCTATGGTTGTGTCTGACATAAAAAAAAAAATTCGAACGCGTGTATTTTACAAACGCAAGAAGAAAATGCTCGCATCATCAACAGTGAAAGTGCATTTATTTCACAGATATTATGTCTTCTATGTTTGTTCAATATCGCGCATATAACCACAGATTATTTTGTCGCATGTTCCGGTCTACATCAATTATCTTAACGGGCGGAGGAGAGCGTATTGCTGAAAGCATTGTTGGTGGCTCGGTCGAATTGACATAGCCTCATAACCTGGGTACGCCAGCATCCTAAACTCAAATAAACTCCCATAACTCAGTAAGGTTGTTTGCATTTCTTGAAATTTGGCTTTTCTGGTTAGAAGACCGCTTTTTCAGCATAGCATTGTCAGCAGTATAGCGCATATAAATATAGCTAAGACGGGCTAACTAGTAAGCTAGTTACTAATATTAAATCGTTAACTTTTTACTTATTACTGTTATCTTCCTTATTTAATGAGAAGCATGTAGCCCACCTTATGTGGTATGCATATTACTTTTTAGAATCTCAAAAACCTGTTAGCCGCTGCTCTGTGAACCAATACATTTTACCTTAATCGCATCAAAATTCATGCGCTTTGGAAAAGATGGAAGGCAAAGAAACCATTTCAGTGTACGTAACTCGTCGAAATATCCGGAATTTATTGGCCAAAGCGTCGACGGTAATAGCGTTTTCGAAATTCGAAAAAAAGATATGGATATTACTACGGTTGGCGACACGCCTTTCAAGAAATAACGAAATTAACAAGAGCAGTTAAAAAGCTCACCGTTCAAAATTAGTTAGCTAGCGTGCTAGTTAGCATGTTAGCCTAGGTACGCTACACGGCTGACATTGCGATGCCGAAAAAAGCGATTTTCTAAGTAATAAATTTTGTGCACTACCACAACAACTCTCCA
The DNA here is from genome assembly GCA_030143305.2 of Amblyomma americanum. Classification (NCBI taxonomy): domain Eukaryota; kingdom Metazoa; phylum Arthropoda; class Arachnida; order Ixodida; family Ixodidae; genus Amblyomma; species Amblyomma americanum. The sequence continues at coordinate 427,833 of JARKHS020000020.1, forward strand.
TTATATGACTTCACTTTTACTCGATTACAATATTCATGGTTAGAATTTTGCACCTAATTTTTCGAAATTTATGAGCTTCTGGCGCTGCTGTCTCAGAAAAAATAAAACTACTTTTTATTGAACTCCAGGAGATCTACGTCAAGATATTTCTAGGCTCAATGCTGCAGTAAGTTACACGCTTGCATGAACGGCAAAGTAAATCGAATTGCTCACTCCGTGTACGGCTGCGTCTGATCCTTCCATTTTCTTCAAGTGTCAAGTGAACCACAAAAACTCTCTTACATTATCCGTCTGACCTCACCGGTACCTTTACTATCCCTTAAATACACAAAAAAGAACCAAGGCAAGGAGGCCAACTGCACAGCCGCCGACAAAATCTTCGTGAGAAGTTTAACCAAGAGTCTAAAATTTCGCGCCAGGCAGGCAAGAATAAACGACCCCACTACCGTCTTCTCGACGTCGTCATCTTGTACCCCTGGGGACATGATCCATTAGAGAACTTCCTCTCGAAAATGAGTTTCTCAACCATCCTTTCACTTTTGGTTCCAGCTCTTGTTTTTGCAGTTTCAGGAACAAGCCCACCACTAAAGAGGATGGCTTTTGTATAGCGGCGCAGCGTTCAAAAGATACATTCTTTTTTTTTCGTTCCTTTTGTGTTCAATCTACGTTAAGCAAAACGGTTGCGGCGATTTTTATGTTTTCTATTGAACCAAGCCAGACTGCACTTGCGTAACCACGGTCGACAATCGCCTCACTTAGCTGGAGAATTGGAACGTTTGCAGTGCGCTGAAGTGTCGCGACGCTAACAGACGTCAACCTTGCTGGAAGAGAGCACGTTCTGTATCGTTCCCAAAAAATACTTCAGCGCACAAGGCACTCGTAGAGGTTTTTCTTTCTTTTAAGCAGTTCTGTAGGGCTCTAAGAACGCAGATGTCGTGCCAGATGTCATCGTCAGTTCAGTAGAAATCAATGGCATTAGTTGCCAGTTGTTCCTTCTCAGCATCACTGCTGCTTGATCTGAAGGACACAAGCACGACTGAGGATTGTGGTTAAGGTTTTCCGAAGGCCAAACTAAATGCGAAAAAGAAAACAGAAATGCAAGAGCCAAAATGAAACCTCTATAACTAAGGAAGGCTGAGAAACAAAAAAACAAGCTAACTCGCCTATAACTACTGAAGAATATGCATTTTTTTTTCATTTATACCGTCTCAGGCAGTGTTCCCTTGTAGACAGACTTAAGAGGAACATTGAAGTGCCCTAGCACATTTGTTCGCGAGTTCTGGAAATTTTCAAAAAGACCTTCATCATTTTCTATCTCATGGATGAAAGCTCATAAACATACATCTGCCGATTTGCGCAGGTGCGACCGGCGAAGGAAATGGCTGCTGACAGCGTGGTGCACGCACGCGCCACACGAGCGGAGAAAAAATTGGATTGCTTCGCTTCCTCGCTGTGACGCATTACGAAGCTGCTGGTTGAGAAAATCAAAATTGAAATAACTGTGCGCAATTTACATGATGGCATATTAACTCGACTTATTGCTGAATACTGGACAGTGATCAAGGCTAACTGCCACAGTAGCAATATTTAAAGAGAAAAAATGGTATGGCGAAGCTAGGCTGCGACCGCAATGGATTTTTGGATTTTCGTTGTACTCTTTAGGCTTCAGGACGCTCTTTGGCTCTGAATGAGCTCGCGCGCTGAGCGCCCACGTTCTGGGCGTAGTGGCTGTCCATCCCGCTAGGGGCGCACCGTTATCGTGCCGTGTAAAACCCCTTTACGATCGCTGATGCTTTGTTTAAGTACCGGTAATATATTGAAGAGCGCCGCTGCATTTTTTTCCACATCAGCGTATGACCTTTTCGGTTACGATTTCCGCCCTCCCCCTCAGTGTCCTCAGTAGCGCCGCCGCCTAAGCACGCAGAATTAAAAACAGGAGCTGGCCTCGCACAGAGCGGTATCAATCTGGCTACCAGTATAGGCAGACGCGGTCTCTCAGGCACCCGATTAGCAACGTTCAAATAAATAGTGACTTTTAAAGCTCCCCGCCGCGGTGGCTCAGTGGTTAGGGCGCTCGACTACTGATCCGGAGTTCCCGGGTTCGAACCCGACCGCGGCGGCTGCGTTTTTATGGAGGAAAAACGCTAAGGCGCCCGTGTGCTGTGAGATGTCAGTGCACGTTAAAGATCTCCAGGCGGTCGAAATTATTCCGGAGCCCTCCACTACGGGACCTCATTCTTCCTTTCTTCTTTCACTCCGTCCTTTATCCCTTCCCTTACGGCGCGGTTCAGGTGTCCAACGATATATGAGACAGATACTGCGCCATTTCCTTTCCCCCAAAAACCAATTGTTATTATTACTTTTAAAGCTGGGTGACCATATCGGCTAGGAGCATAAGGGGATAACGGTGCGCCAGTGCGCAGGCGCAGGACAATAACGCCCCTTCATCCGGTTATTGCCCTGCACAACTGCTATTCCCCTATGCCCTCAACCGATAGGGTCACCTTATTCTAAATGTCTCTAATGTGGTCACTGACGTCTCACCCTCATTCGCTGAGGCCTTGGATTCCAACGACGGCGCCGGAGTTTCGGCACCGTGACACTACTACTGCTGTCCCAGATAAGGTATGCCACATAACTTTAACGTATCTACTCCTTCAAGCTTTGGCTGCTTCAAACAAACTGAAGATGCTCGGCCGACCAAGTTTGCCTGCCGCCTGGAGAGGACAGATAGTGCCGCCCATTCTATGGCGGATCCAGAAGCGGCGAGCTGGCGGGAGCAGAAGGTAGCCATTTGCAGAAACAGGAAACGCGCTACAAGAAGAGTATACTGGTTTCGGCCACGTCGGGTGTCTTGCTAAATACTAGAAACAAACTTACGTCTTCTCTTCTAATCCCCGTTGAAATATGCGCCCTACGAGACCATGACTCCAACCTGCTAAATGGTTTTCATTATACAAAACAAATGTCTTTGCTACGACTCCGAAGAAATTTTAGTTAGATATTAAAGGTCCTAAAATTAGCACCAATTTAAATCTCTGATTAAACGCTGAGTAGCGTATTATACCTGTATGCAACGAATTTCAATTGAGTTCAGGAATTGCGGAGCTACAGACAGCCGAGGTAATTGGTGAGCTCACCTCATCTTTTCTGGTTTTGCTATTTGCTAAATCATTTTGTGCAAATGATATTGAAAATTAAACGCTTTGGCGGCCACTTGTCCAGATTGTATCGCATGCGTCCGCTTGCACACAATGAGCAATTAACCCCTCCTTACGCTAGTGCTGGGGACCGTTCAGAGCTTATACCAGCCACACCTCAAGCCGGACTTCGCCGACCGGCACGCCTCTGCAAAGAGGAAAAATAAGTTTATCTGAGCCAAGTCCGAGAGAAGCTGTGAGTGTTTGGTAAAAGCTGAGCTGCAGAATGAATTCCGTGCAAAGTTGTAGGTAAGATGCATATCATTTTATTGAACAAGAAATATATGCAGTGTAATCACCCACATAGCTAACTAAAGACAAATCATTCCAGAACTTCACCACAATCAATCACCACGTGACCCTGAATGGCTCAAAGCTTTCCAATGAGTGCAAGTGGAATGTGTTAGCTTCTAAAAATTTCGTGGTCGTCACTGAATTCCCTGTTAGCTTTTATATGAGCCTTTGAAAAGAACAAAGCACGACGAGTTTCTTTATCTAAAAACGCTGGAAGACAAGGACAGAAGGATGTGACACATCACACACAAGCGGAGCGTGTTTGTGCGTCTCATCTTTTTGCCCTTCTATTCCAGTTTTGCTTTGGACGGTGCACACCCAACTAGCCCAACAGGCGACTTTATTAACTAGCCCAACAGGCAACCTTCTCACCGCGAGTAATGGTCACCTCGAGGCGGCAGCCCGACATCTAGCAGCTTAAATGGACGATGACAACTCCATGCAGATGTCGTTCTTATTAGAGATGATTATGTTGCTCTTTATGGCTATCTTGAAGTTTGTTCGATCGAAAAAGGCGCGCCTTAAGCATAGGGTCCTTCGTTTGCAGGGTAAATTTTTTTGCGGAGCTCGCAGTGTAAATATTCGAGCGAAGCTTTGTTTTTTGTAAATTCGATTAGAAATCCAGGCGGTCGAAAAAGTTCCATAATATGACTTTTATCGGGTAATAATTTGCAGCACAAGGAATTTTAGTACAGGAGCTCATTTTTTTGTAGGGTAGAGAACTGATTTGAAACCTTATTTTTGAACAATAAGAAAATAGCATTCTTCTATCTAAAACCTAAAAAAAGAGGGATATCTTTTTTTGCAGTTAATGGCTAATTTTTCGTCGCGTGCATTTTATTCGCAGAGCAACACTTGCGCATCCTTGCAAGGCCTATTCTACCTTTTTTTGTACACCACGGAAACACAGGAGCCTTGGAGCAAGACATAATTAGCCTTCGTAGCGCTTGGCACAGTGATGCTAATAAGACGTGTGTTCAATATCGGTGTTTTAGATTTTGCCTCCGAAACGTAATTTTTTGAACTTGGCCTGAAAATAAGCGCCGTCACAAATAAAAACCGTTCAAAGAATTTTAAAATGATCAGTCGCCTGGAAAGAGCCTTCTTTGGTATGAGCAAGATGTGCGCTTATTTTCGTGCAGTGTCTGCAGCTTTATTAAAACTTCCTGTTGGGCGAGTTGATTGTTCATCTTGATCTAGAAATGTTCTTTTGCTGAAACTCAACAAAAGGCCCCTTGGCCTGAGGTCGTGCCGTATATCCACAAAATTTCGCACAACCTCAAAAAAGTTGCAAGCAGACACGGTGTACCTGTCGTGTTCTCGGCTCCCAACAAATTGGGAAAGCTCTGCCCACGCATTTGTGACGCAAAAAAACGTGGGTGTCTGAAGAAGCACCAGAAACCGTTCGTTCGGTGTTCCACTGGAGTGGTTTACTCCATTCCTATGTCTTGTGAAAAGTTTTATGTCGGCCAAACTGGACGTTGTCTGAATGACCGTCTGGGGGAACACGCCCTAAATTTAGAAAAACGAGAAGACAAATACGTGCATTTGGTTGCGCACGTTAGTAACTGTGAAGAATGTGTGGCCCTGTTTGAAGAGACGAAGGTTCTTGGCAAGAGTAGAGATAAGACGGCACGGATTAGCCTAGAAGCCTATCATATAAAGAAACTTGGTGGCGAGTGCATCAGCGAACCCTCTTTATCTCTGTCCGCGGCTGAGATCGCCTTTTTTAAAGCGGCTAACTGTTAATTTTTTACAAATGTTTTTTTCATGTCTTACGCATGTCTGCCCGCGCATGCGTTCTGCTTTAGTGGCTTTTTCGCACCTTGTTTTGTTATCTCATTCTTTCTTTCTTTTTTTCATGGAATATCACCCCACCCTTCGGCCTTTATAAGGTGTGGCCTTCCGCCAATAAAGCCAGTTGACAGTTTGCGCTTGTGTGTGTGTGTCGCCTCTCTCATGTGTCGTTTTATTTGCGCAAAAGAACATTTCTAGATCAAGTCTGCAGCTTTGTCAAAGCAAAACAAAGTTCCTGAGAAGGCTTAGTGTTAGATAGAGATCGGATGCTCACTCATGATCATAGTCCGTTTCATAGACGAGGTGCAGCGCTGTGAAAGGTACTGAAATAGTCCGCACGGAAAAATTAAGAGAGGAGTGTTTATCCGCGCATGTTCTGTGGCCGAGTGGTCTAAGGCACGAGAATGCGACAGCGTGACGTCTCCAATAAGAATGCATTCAGTCAAGCTCATGACAAATGTATCATGTAATAGGCCTGCAGGCAAAGCATTTACTATGTTTTGCTCACCACAAGGAACGTACTATTTTTTGGCCGCGGATGCAGACAGCGCAAACAAGAGCGCTAGTTATCACAGCGTTCCACCTCATGTAAGAATCTGAGTATAGAAGATATGTTCTGGGTGTAAGAATCTGTTAAAATGGGGTCTTACACGAAGGAACTTAATGCAGCTTCATGAAGGGCTGCACTTTGTTATAATAATAATAATAATAATAATTGGTTTTTGTGGAAAGGAAATGGCGCAGTATCGGTGTCATGTATCGGCGGACACCTGAACCGCGCCGTAAGAGAAGAGATAAAGGAGGGAGTGAAAGAATAAAGGAAGAAAGAGGTGCCGTAGTGGAGGGCTCCGGCATAATTTCGACCACCTGGGGATCTTTAACGTGCACTGACACGCACAGCACACGGGCGCATTAGCGTTTTGCCTTTATAAATACGCATCCGCCGCGGTAGGGTTCTTTATAAAAATAATAATAATTGGTTTCTGGGGAAAGGAAATGGCGCAGTGTCTGTCTCATACATCGTTGGACACCTGTACCGCGCCGTTGGAGTAGAGATAAAGGAGGGAATGAAAGAAGAAAGGAAGAAAGAGGTGCCGTAGTGGAGGGCTCCGGAATAATTTCGACCACCTGGGGATCTTTACCGTGCACTGACAACGCACAGCACACGGGTGCCTTAGCGTTTTTCCTCCATAAAAACGCAGCCGCCGCGGTCGGGTTCGAACCCGGGAGCTCCGGATCAGTAGCCGAGCGCCCTAACCACTGAGCCACCGCGGCGGGTTCGTTAAGATTTTCAGCGCGCTCGAGCGTCGAATGTGCTCCCAAACGATATCGTTATCGCTATCCCGATTTCCACATCGGATTTAAATCAAAAGCAGATCTGTTCTAAGCTTTATAGCTTTCTTTAGAGCTCTTTCCACTTTCTTACATCCTTCTGCAGGGCAGCAGATGTGGAGAAGGAATCAACATATTCCGTACTGGCGCTTCGTAATGATTCGCAATACAGTGCCCTTTCAATTGCACTGACTAAAACGACGTAATGAGCTCGACCGGAATACTGAGTAGATTGTGCAACGCATATATTTTCCTACCTTTGGGGCTAAACTGCATTATTTATTTTTTACTCGTGCATATAACTTTCTGCTTATTCATGTGGTGCCACTGAAGCCAACTCTATGACTTTCGCGGGACTCCTTTTTTATATTACAAAGGAATCAATAAAGCTATTATTTAATTTCCTCTGAGGTTAAATGTTACTATTTCTTGCTCATGCACACCACCTTTTAAAACACGAATAATCACAACACGACGTCCACTTATCACATTGAAGAACAATCGTTAAAGCGGCGACTAATATTAAATTACCTTTGATCGCTTCCTCCCATTTTCGAAATACTTCTATATCGAGTAGTTCTCGGCGGTGGCCCCAAGTTCGCTTTTTTTTCCATGCAAAAACAGAAAAATGCCGTTTTCCCTTTACCAGCAACGGGACTCAGCCATGCGCGTAAGAAAAACCGCTAGCTCGTTTATAAAGCGCTGATATCACGCACTTCCGGTCTTGACCGACTTCCGGTCCAACGATCGTAAGCTACGTATCTCTAACACCCTGCAGCTGCGTTCAATTTTTCTATCCAAGCCAGCGGCTATTTCGAAATATATCGCGTGCCGCATTTCTCTCTCTTTCATCTTCGCTTACTTTTTCATTCAGAGTCCCGCTTTATCAGTGCAGTTAGTCGACCTAAAAGAAAAAAGAAAAATGAAAGAGCATGAAGCAATGCAGCTTTTTGTGTTGTGAAGATTGCCGTTGATGTGCTAAGTCGTTTGTTATTGGGGTGATCATGATGCCTCTGTAAGGGGACGAAGCGAAATAGCTGCTACCGCATCAAATGAGTTAGTGAGACTAATAGCCTAGTCCAAGGGCAAATCATTCAACTGACTATAACAGCCAAAATAAATCCGAAGATAAATTTAACCCTTATTTCCTTCGTTAAACTAAATGCTACGTATAGGTACGCTAGCACAATACGCATGGACCCTTCGCATAAGTCATTATGATGGTTTCACAGACAATGTAAGCGACAGCTGGCGCAAAGCAGCTGAATGGGCTAGTTCGTTTTGCATCTTGGTGAAAAAACAGCGCACAAGCAGACACAGACAGAAAGAAGGGGTCCGCGCTTGTCCTCTTCTTTCTGTCTGTGTCTGCTTGTGCGCTGTTTTTTCACCAAGCTGGCGCAACGCAGTTTCGTCCTTTGCAATTGGCTGCCGCTGCCACGAAACCGGTTTGCCTCCTTTCCACTAGGCTGCAGCAGGCATGTTATTCTTCGTTCCGCTTTGCTGTCGCTGGCGTGCACGGATTTTATTATTTCGTCGTGGCTACAGTTGCCTTAAAACCGGTTTCCGTTCTTCACCAAAACACCGCAAAGCTTCACCTGGCCGCATGACGACCTTTTCGCTAGTAACCCACCTCGCGCTAGCGCAAGAAAAATAAAGGATATTTCTCTCTCTTCACTTCGCTACCTGCAATGTATCATCCTCTCTTCGTCTTCCCTCTCCAAATTACATTTCTCTCTCCTCTGAAAGCGTAGAGGTGAATTTTCCTCTCTGCCTTTTAGCACCTGCCGACCATGGGCAGGTGCGGGGTTCAACTGCAGAAGGGTCGGTGTTTTAAGTGAGGCGTCTTGTGCTAGCAGACTTAAGCTGCAGAAATTATAAACTGCAAAAATAGACAAATGACAGACCTCATCGCTGTTTTTTACTGTCTTTTTTGCATGCTTGTATTTTCTGGTTCCATGCGTATGAATTAGTGCAGCAACAAAGATACTCAAATACATTGCAGGCTGCTTTCCTTTCTTGCTGGTACGCTAGCATGCCATCATTTTTTACGCCCTCGGCGTCGTACGATATTGCGCAAACATTCATACATGAAGGCGGTCACTTTGAATTTAAGACAGGAGAAGTCAATGCTTGAGCAGCGAAGGTGTTCACACACATAGCATCTGAGTGGCTTGCAAATGCAAAGCACAATGTGTCTGCCCTTTTCGACGTTGCTGGCTTTCCGTGTGAGCTTTTTAAAAGTAAAATTGTGTTCAGCGTTGCACTGCACCTGTTGCACCCATAATTATGGGCATCTTTTTATTTCTTTCGAGATTTGACAATGCGTGCGCTAACTGGCTCCAGGCATTTCTTGAGCTGCTTCTATTCAGGACACCAATTTTTTTACGTCTTATTTGTATGGTGTTTTGTGCACGCTAATAGCAGAAAAACTGGGAGTGATTTTTATTGCTGTTCCAGTAAAACTGTCCAAGTATAAACAAAGAAAAAGTTTTTTTTTCATTGCAGCTGGTGGTGTAAACGAGGCTGGCAAGCATTGGCACGCGTTTTCAAAAATCTGTGTCTGACACTTTCGAGAGAATTACTGCGCTTGACCTTTCTTGGAATGGCGATCGCGTATAATCAATTGAAAGTGCTTTTTGAGCCAGATTTTCTTTGCCTAATTTCGATGAACCGAGAATGTGGTGGGAACTAATTGAATGTTGAAGCACGCATACTTTCCAAATAAGGCGTCACATTCTAGAAGCCATTACACAGAGCCGTCTGATAGCTTTCCAGCATTGCGCCTAAATGATGCTGATTTTTTTTTCGGTCTGGCGATGGAATCAGTTCCACACCACTTCTTCATAACGCTTTCTAGATTCCTCTCTTATAAAGACCTTTGATATTTTCTACGAGCTTGTATTGGCGCTTTATTCTCGAATGTGTGCTGAGCCTGCTCAGGCACTCTCTCCCCAAGTCAGCCTTCTCTTCATTTTCAAGCCCTTGGCCAGCAGACATTCCTACTATTTGTGAACGGCAATGAGTATGATTGCTAAGTTGGGGACACCAGCTCGCAGCTGGGTTAAACTCACTGTCAGCCGCAACGCTCCTAACTATAGGGGCCTACACTTCTTTATCTTCGCGCTGTTTTACATGCTTGATTCTTTTCCTGACGGCGTGGTCCAGGTGTCAGCCCTAAGTGAAACGGATGGCGAGCCTTTAGTTTTCCTTAACATTATCTTCAATATTACGCCAGTATAGTGCAAGGCTGAAAATTGTCGCGGTATCGATCAATATGCTGGTCGTGTCATTCAAAACCTACAGAATCGAGAGCCACTAGAGAGACAGCAAAAATTCTGAAACTCAACCCTCTTTCCTCTGATATTTGTGAGAGCCGATTAGGTGATGGTTGTACTCACACACTTCCAGTGCGCCCTATAGGCACACCCATCCATTTAATTCTGTATGACTTCATTAGTGCTACTCTCGTAGCAAAGAAAAGAAAATAATGGCTCCATCCTTTTTCAGCGGGTGCACCGTGCTCACGATGCTAGCTTAACAGTCTGAACCACAGTCATTCCCGTACACTGCCGTGTTCCTCAGCCGTTGCTTTTGTGTTTGGAAGAGTCTGCACTACACCCTGGAGTTTAATAAACGACTGAAGCAATAGCGGGCAGGAAAGCGCCCTGAAATCTTGATGAAGCTCAGCCTAAGAGACGCAAAATACCAACACAAGAAAGAATGGCGTAGCGAGCAGAAGCAGCACTCAAAAGAGAACTGCGCTTCAGGACAAGTGTTCAAGTTGAACAAAAAAAAATATCAGCCTAAGAACTAAAAGCGCCGCGAAAGAAGCGCGAAAGAAAAACTACAGGAAATCGTAGGAAATACAAGCGATGTCTCGAAGGGCTCATTTCTCAGCTGGGAGTCAGGCCCGTCGTGGCAGACGAATAGGGCGGATAGATTTTCAGCAGCCGTGCCTTCGAGACCAGCCAAGCGCGGCTAAGCGTCAAATTTTCCTTGCCTTTCCGCTTTCCGTCTCTCTATTTCTCCATCCAACTATGGCCTTTTTCATGCGCTTGAAGTCTGTGTCTAGCCCACCGTGAATCGAGCACGCTGAACTGCGAAGCAAAAACAAAAATCAAAACCGAAGACTGCAAGCAAAAGAAAGAAAATCGTCTCCAGAGAACAGGCGATTATTGTTCGCGCTCAACTTCTCAAACTGCTTCATTCCACGTTCACTTCCTCGCCGTAACTCAAAACCGGTGACTTGACTCGATCCTCGACTGACCAAAAATTAAGATGAATCAGATAGAACAGAATAAAATTGAACAGTAAGAAATAAAGGAAACTAGAGCCCCAAATAGGTCATTAAAATAACTAATGGAAGTCCCAAGATCATGCCGTAGTGACGAGAAGGCATTCAGTTTTCTCCTCAGCATTACATCACAGCTTATAACGAACAATTTGTGCCTGGTCATACGACTCTTAGCCTCGCGCCCATAGCGGCTTTCTGACAAACATCTAGTTTACATGCAAGATTGTTCAGTTGCAATTTGAGCGCTTGCGGTCGTGTCCCTTTTACTCCGGGAAGGATCTTTTTAAGGTGTACATGTTCTGTTGTCATGCGTAGACATCGAGCGTCGTCGTTAAACGAACTGTCATGCACCCATTTCGTGGCGCTTGTCCTTTGTGCCGTCGCCCATGACGGTGACAAATTCACCGACAACTTCTAGCGAAACATCGTCATCGGTCACGCTTCCTCCATGATCGCGTCTCAGAAAAGCCGTGAAAGCCTAATTTCACTCCTCGCTAGAGGTGCTAATTCTCCGACATTTTTAACAACAAATTAAACTAGGAAATAAAATTTTTCCCAGGAATCACGAAAACATTTTAAAAACAGTAGAAGCAAAGTACACGCTTATGATTCACTGCCATGTCGGTTGTTCGACAACGAAAATATCCGCTTATGAATCCTTATCCCATTCAAACGTACGCACTCTGTCAAAAGTAAGGGAGCAACAGACTTTGCTTCACAACCGTATAGCGGAGCCATTCCGGCATCCCTAAAGACCGAAAGATGCCAAAACGTGAGGACAAGGACTCACCTTACTTTATACAGATTCATAGCTTAATGGCTGACATAAGTACTTCGCTACATGGCTAAGAAACACACCACCTGTCCCCGGTTACTTTTGACAAAGACGGTACATTCAATAATCCGTGGAGCTTCGGCTTCTCAGACACGGCTTTTTGCTGCTCCATCGGGAATTGGGTCATCCGCTCGGTTTGAAAAGGCAGTTGTTTCAAATATCTCCTCTCATTACAGCAGCTTCTGGAACCCGTCATTATAACTAGGCTGTTAGATTCAGGGGCATGCTGTCAAAACAGGACAGCATCAATGACAAGAAGGAAGCTGACAAATAAGCCTATCAGTATACTTCTATAGTGTTCGTTGGCCTAATAGCACCAGAGCATCGGACACGTTTTATGAGGCCCTTTTACAAAAGATATATACCAGTGGGACAGGTTTGTTGCTAACGAATACTACGGGCTTCAAGCTTCTAAGCTTTGATGGCTCGCATTTGTGCCGCCATAAAGGCACCTGCTAGGCTGGCGAATCCCGGAAGTTGCATATCACATTATCGTGTGATCCGCAGAAGAAAAAAATTGGAGGACGCTTAAGCTTCGCCTGGAACGCGACAGCATGTTGCAGCACTACCAGGGAGTCCACGGAACGCCATCACCCGTTCAGCGCGACGCCTTGCCCGTTAGACAAATCGCTCTGCTACGTACGGTGAAACGGACACGCGGAGGGGCAGACCACGTGGAAGCGCTGCCAGGCGCCTTGCCGAAACGCGCGGGACTCAAGTTGCAATCGTAGTTCGTCGGCACATCGTTCTCGACAAACCCGACGCCACGAACGCCAGCATAGCTTCCGCGCCGAACGAACGGGCAGCAAGCCGCAAGCTTCGTGGTGAACGCGCTTTGGACGTGCGCTGCATTGTTCGCCGCTCACCGCGTGATTCCTGCGTGTCCGCACGGCCCCACTGCGCCCGAACGAGACGAGCGGGAGGCGCTTCCGTCGCGCAGCCGTCGCGTTGAGGCAGTAGCGGACATTGCGAGGTGGGATTTTTCGCTCACGGTCGACGCCAACGACACCGGCTTTTCTGCGACACGGGGCCCTTAACGCTATCGCGTTAAAAGCTTGGTTGACGGCACTGCTGACCATCTTCTGCGGAACCAGTGTTCTTTGCGGAGCGGGCAGGGCACTTTATTTTTAATTATTTTTCCTGCTGCCCAAACTAATCTCCGCCCCCATTTTCACAACGAGAAAACGTGATGAGCTTTATTGCGCCTGTTGCTTTTGTTTATGTATCCATACGAACACCGACTAATATTACGGTATTATTTTGCCCTAAAATATTAAGGCATTTCCTACCCTCTATTAATGAAGTTAGTCCTACAGGCCTTCAAACCGAAAGACATGGTGAATTTTTTTAACGTGCTAGCGTAAGTCTCCCGTTGTGCACAAAATCCAGCGCCATCGTCGCCATCGCTGTGGGCTTTGTGAACGAAAATTCCCCGCAGAAGCAACATAGGGGAGTAACCTTGGTCACGGGACTTTGTGACGTCATCACAACGTCTCCACCATTGAGAGCGAACTGACAACCGTGGCAGGTGGCAGTTAAATTAATGACTGGCCGCAAGAATTTACCCAGGAGGAGCAACGTGGGTCGCACACGACCCACCGATGGCCACACCTCTTGTCTCAAAGCCATCACTTAATCGCTGCGGCACTGTATCAGTAATAATATGAGCGCTCCCAAGGATCTATGAGCGCAAAGTCGAGAATGAAGAATTCGCATACGTGGGCTTAACCCATTAAAGCTATCGCGTTATATCTCTAAAGCAGAGCTTAATTACCCTCTCCATTTGTTTTGCTTTAGTTTGAGAATTTTTTTACTTCTTACTTCCCTGTGATGAAGAAATTATGTGGCATAGCATGGCCCGTAGCCTTCTGTAGTCTGTCAGGCATCGCGTAACGCCTGTATTATCGGAAGTTGTCATGCTTTAGGGCAAGAGAACGTGTAGGTTAAGTGTAGAGACGCGACTTGTACAAGATCCACCACTAGCATAGTGAAGGCGTATTAAGAAGCAAGTTCAGATGAGCGTTGGGCGTTTGTTAACTTCCTTTCCACTAAATAATTACCTCGCATATCAGCACATATAAGGGGTCTTGGCAGAGCACTTGTGCAAGATGCTCAAGCCGACAAAAAAGTTGAACCGCTTAAAGCGTCTTCCGACCAGCAGTAGTGCCTGTTTTGTTCAATTCTAGAGATGAGCGTATGAAATACGTCGTGCACAGTACGCAGGTTGCTCTGTCCAGTTAACACTATGTAGCACGGAACGAGTATGGCGTGAGAATGTTTTAGAGCTGCCTGCAGTGGAGTGGGTGATACGCGTGCAAGGAAGCGTTTTTCCAAGGTGCGCACGTAACATGATATCTACCGTCTTAGTGCGATGTAATCTCCAGCAGATAAATTGTCAATGTCAGTGGCGAACTTTTCTCGAACACCTAATGAGCACTCAGCGTAAGAACAAAATTGGCCGAAACCCATTTAGTAGGGGCCGGCATGTTTTAACGAGTTGTGTACGATACGCCACTCTGCTTGCGGGGAGGCAATCAGTGCGAAAATTATTACGGAAGGTCGTGAGACTAGAAGCGCGCGCATGTATGCGCTGGAGGAAATCAATGGAAACGTCCATCTTCTATATGCCGCAAGCTTAGAAGCTGGCATCAATCACCTTAATGGCGCCCGCACCATTCCCTACACACAATAAGCTGGAATCCTCGGCGCGCTTAGAAGCACATAAACTACTAATCGCTGGCTGTCCATCTAAAGGCTTGCACATCCGGCCTCAAAACTTTCCGACCTACCATTAGTGATTATCGGCAAAAAAAACAACACTACCTGAACAAGTAGTCAGTGGTGTGCTCAGTGCTGCACTCTACTGAGAGAGCGCAGCAACCGAATTGTTCCAGCAACTTTCCCCATTACTTGAAACCGAAGGCTGCTGTAGGACGGTGCATGTGATCGATATCCTAAAAAGCTATATAGTAGGATACAACTTAAAAAAAAAATCAGTTGCTAACACTGGGCCATGGTCCGCGGAGCTCTGAATTACTCTGCTAGCCAAACACAACAGCAAACGAAATCGGCTTTTTAATCTTTGACTTTATTAAACGAGCCAAGTACCAAAATTGTAGAGCTTATAATTTTTTTTTGATGATCGGTTTCTTGTTTAGGTGACAAAAAAACTTTGAACTACAGACTACTTTTTTGCCGCGGAAGAATTCTGTACGGTATACAGACTATTTTTGGCGTGGAAGAATTCTGTGCAGTGGTCCTGAATGTGGGCGGAGCTTCACTGGAGACATAAGTCGTATCCGACTATAGTATTAAAAACATGCCCATGCCAAAAATTAAAAAGTGTTAGAGAAACAGTGAAGGGACGAAATCTTCAGAATTTCAAATAAAAAAAAAGTGATGACAGAGGTTTTGAACGAACCGGCTGCGGTGGCTCAGTCCTTAAGGCGCTCGGCTACTGATCCGGAGTTCCAGGGTTCGAACCCGATCGCAGCGGCTGCGTTTTTATGGAGGCAAAATGCTAACGCGCCCGTGTGCTGTGCGATGTCTGTGCGCGTTAAAGATCCCCAGGTGGTCGAAATTATTCCGGAGCCCTCCACTATGGCACCTCTTTCTTCCTTTCTTCTTTCACTCCCTCCTTTATTTCTTTTCTTACGGCCCGGTTCAGGTGTCCAATGATATATGAGACAGATACTGCGCCATCTCCTTTCCCCAAAAACCTATTATTATTATTATATTATTGTTATTTGGACGAACGGCGAGCATGGAAAGAAGGAGCGCCTCTGTTCACAAAGATGCAAACAGGTGCGTGAATGTCAAGCTTGCAGAAAATCGTTATATGGGTACGTTAACGACCCCGCCGCAATGACTCAGTGGTTAGGGCGCTCGGCTACTGATCCGCAGTTCCTGGGTTCGAACCCGACCGCAGCGGCTGCGTTTTTATGGAGGCAAAACGGTAAGGCGCCCGTGTGCTGTGCGATGTCAGTGCACGTTAATTTCGACCACGACCCAGGTGGTCAAAATTATTCCGGAACCCTCCACTGCGGCACCTTCTTCTTCCTTTCTTCTTTCAATTCCTTCTTTATTCCTTCCCTTACGGCGCGGTTCAGGTGTCCAATCATATATGAGACAGATACTGCGCCATTTCCTTTCCCCAAAACCAATTATACTTATATATACGTTAACGACAGGTCTTTCTCCACAGAAATACTGAGAGCGTCTTTACGCAGCCATTGTTAAAAGTGATAATTTTTTCCAAATTTACAATTTCAAGAATGAGCCTGCTTTTGTTATTAACTTCTACGTTTCTCATAAGCTCTTGATCCGTGAATTATGAATCAGTTGCAGCGATCCCTTTCTCAGGGGTGCCTTTCGTCTTTTCGTTTTTCATATTTGTTTAAAAGAGAAACATATTTGTATTTCTGCATTTCCGATGCATAATCGGGACTGCATTACCACCCACAGCAGCTGAGTCACATGCCTTATAAAAGATAACGAGAGGGGCTGTAAATTAAACTATACCACATTTATTCATCGCGCCACCTTTCATCACCGCTGAAAAATGCGCTCCTGCTTATATCCTGAACTTTACCGGCACGTGAAGAACACTTGGCAAGTTTTTCGTGATGAGTATCTGCCTTTCAGATAGTCGCATAGTTGATTGAAAAAAGAAATACCAAGCCCTAAATCTTTGGAAGAACCATTCATTTACGTTATTCGATAAAAAAGCACCAAACCCTGGCGTTTCGGAAGAACAAATGAATTTAGACCATTTATTTCCGGACACTATCTGTGTTCATCATGGGATTACCACTGGTAGCGTCAATTGCGACCATGCTAACCCTGCGCTTTCTAAAGGACCGCCTTTGTGCTAAGCCTTACTGACGCCCTCTGTGTTGCGTAGTTTGATTTTGAAGCATAATATTGGTGAATATATACTTGTTACATTCGTGTATTGTGTGTAGAAGCCATACGGGTGAGCCGTAAAGGCAAGAGCTATTAATTAAACGCGCGACGATACGGGGCTGGCCCGAAAGAAATCCGTTTGGAGCAATTCGTCGTAGGCTATAAGGCACAACACATCGGCGGTCAATCTGGCAGACTGGGAAGAAAATCGACATTGAAGGGCGCAGCAAATGCGCAACAAACGTCGCAACAGACAAGCAAACAGGCAAAGCAAAGAGACCTCAAACAATAATACGAAGGAAAAAAGAAAAAAGTGCATGTATATCACAACCAGGAAGTAAACGCGAGTGAATAAAAAGCACCAAAAACACACAGAACTGTGCCTGGAGTGCGCGCTTCCTTTCGAGAGGCGACGCATTACGAAGACAAATGGACCCCAGCGCAGCGATTGGCGTCTCTTCGAGCTCTCGGAATGCTGCTTTTCACCCGTTGTTGTCACCTTGCTTCGCGCCGTGCCTTCACGTAGAAGCCTGTTCCTGTTTTGTTTTTTTTTCGCGTCGGATTGTGCATTCTTGTCTTCCTAGCCTAGCCGTCTGTCTCCCGGTTTCTTCTTGTCGTTTTCATCAGTGGCGCATACGAGAGGGTATTACTTTCGAGCCCAAAGGCAGATTGCGTCCTGTGGCTTGGCCCTTTGTCATTTTTAGGCATAAAAGTAACAAATTTTATCAGCCGTTTCTTTTTAATTTACTTAGTAAAAGGAAGAAATAAATAACTGAGTGTATATATATTTTTTTGAAAATGGCAAGGAAGGGCTTTCAAGAAATTTTAGGATATGTAAATTGCGACGTTAAAGAAAAGAATATGAGTTTCTTTTAACGACAGCATTAAAATGAATGTATAAACTGACTTACTATACCGGTAAATAACGGGTGCCAAGCTGTGTTAATTGTGGCTGTGGAGGAAAATGTGAAGGAAGAATGCCCTGGTGATCGTCCCTTTTCTCGTGAAAGCAGCTGGTGGCGAGATTTTGCTCCTTAATGCCAGAGGCGGCTGATGGGCACCTTTTGTTTCCTGGTGGGGAAATATATTGAAATAAAAATTGAAATATTCATAATATGCAGTGCTAACAGCTATTTTCGTGCGGAAGAAGTTATTGCGCCTATTGTCAACCATTCGGCTCTAAAGCCTGGATATTAAATCTCTGCCCAGGTTTATCTACATGTCAAGCTGATGAATTTTGTAAACCAATGCCATGTTTATAACGCATGCTCATGGACTCCTTATTTAGTTATACGCGCAGGAAAAAGTGGCCGTTATGATTTCACAATTCTCTGTTGTGTGTTGACTTGTTCCAGTGAACTACCTTTATATGGAAGTATAAACAAAACATATATATACTCTTGCACGTCGCCAGTAGCAATGGAGATTAAGGAAAAAAACGAGCGGAATGGTTACACTGAGAGCTAATATATAGGCGCGTGATGAAAATGCATCCATTAAACATTGGGGGGTGCTTCTGCTCATACGTCAAATTAATATGCTTCCTAGGCTTACGTTGGTACAATTTTCTCTACAATCTCTACAAAAGAGCAGGTCTACAGCGTTTTGGACAACGGCGTCTGGTGTTTTCATTTTTGTTCTTTTTTTCTCGATAATAAGTTAATAGAATTCTAAATTCTATTACCTGTGATTTACGGCGCGGAGAAAAAGGAATGTGTTTATGTTGTTTTCATGCCTAGAACTTCAAGGTTTCTCTTTGTTATTTTTAAACTCTTTACTGAAACATTCGCAGTTAGAGGACTTTTGCGTTTCTCGATGTATATTGTTAAACTTTGCTTCCGCATGAGGGGCTTGCTCTGCCTCGAATGGGCAATAAATAATGTGAGCACATTAGATCATTCTATGGGTCACTTACACTTTATAAGTTGTCGGATGTGATGTTCTTGTTCCATTCTGGAAACCAATTGACTGAAATAGAATTTCTTTCACGTAAACCTTTCACTGGAAAATTTCGTTTCAGGTGCAAGATGAATTCTCTATTTTATTGATATCTGTATATTAGTGAATTCTCTGTGCCCTCAGGCGCCGAGCACTGCCACTTAACCCTGCCTTTAAATTTGGCAGGGTCGTAAATTGTGCTCTGCTTTGGTAATAAACAAAAATTGATAGACTGAACGCTGGCCTTGCCTGATTAAAATTTTCGTTCTGGTGTATTACCTTAGCAATGCGAGAATACAACACTGAAACGTATACAACTGAAACGTCTATGTTTCGGTTTTGGAAACCCTAAATAGTGAAGAATAGGATGGAATGTTGTGAGATATTAAAAATTTCCCGTTGTATCCTTGGTAATGATATTGCTATCCTTTAGAATAATAATAATAATTGGTTTTGGGGGAAAGTAAATGGCGCAGTATCTGTCTCATATATCGTTGGACACCTGAACCGCGCCGTAAGGGAAGGGATAAAGGAGGGAGTGAAAGAAAGGAAGAAGAGGTGCCTTAGTGGAGGGCTCCGGAATAATTTCGACCACCTGGGGATCTTTAACGTGCACTGACATCGCACAGCACACGGGCGCCTTAGCGTTTTTCCTCCATAAAAACGCAGCCGCCGCGGTCGGGTTCGAACCCGAGAACTCCGGATCAGTAGTCGAGCGGCCTAACCACTGAGCCACCGCGGCGGGGCAATCTTTTAGAATCCCAAAATGCTTTTTGAGGACAGCTAGCGGAAGAAGCCAGAACGATAGTGCGTCAACCTAATAACAATAATTGGTTTTTGGGGAAAGTAAATGGCGCAGTATCTGTCTCATATATCGTTGGACACCTGAACCACGCCGTAAAGGAAAGGATAAAGGAGGGAGTGAAAGAAGAAAGGAAGAAGAGGTGCCGTAGTGGAGGGCTCCGGAATAATTTCGATCACCTGGGGATCTTTAACGTGCACTGACATCGCACAGCACACGGGCGCCTTAGCGTTTTTCCTCCATAAAAACGCAGCCGCCGCGGTCGGGTTCAAACCCGAGAACTCCGGATCAGTAGTCGAGCGGCCTAACCACTGAGCCACCGCGGCGGGGCAATCTTTTAGAATAATAATAATAATAATTGGTTTTTGGTGGAATGGAAATGGTGCAGTATCTGTCTCATATATCGTTGGACACCTGAACCGCGCCGGAAGGAAAGGGATAAAGGAGGGAGTGAAAGAAGATAGGAACGAATAGGTCCGTAGTGGAGGGCTCCGGAATAATTTCGACCACCTGGGGATCTTTAACGTGCACTGACATCGCACAGCACACGGGCGCCTTGGCGTTTTTCCTCCACAAAAACGCAGCCGCCGCGGTCGGGTTCGAACCCGGGAACTCCGGATCAGTAGTCGAGCGCCCTAACCACTGAGCCACCGCGGCGGGGCTCTTTTAGAATCCCAAAATGCTTTTTGAGGACAGCTAGCGGAAGAAGCCAGAACGATAGTGCGTCAACCTAATAATAATAATCGGTTTTGGGGGAAAGTAAATGGCGCAGTATCTGTCTCAAATATCGTTGGACACCTGAACCACGCCGTAAAGGAAAGGATAAAGGAGGGAGTGAAAGAAGAAAGGAAGAAGAGGTGCCGTAGTGGAGGGCTCCGGGATAATTTCGACCACCTGGGGATCTTTAACGTGCACTGACATCGCACAGCACACGGGCGCCTGAGCGTTTTTTCCTCCATAAAAACGCAGCCGTCAACCTACTCTTCGTCAACCTACTCTTCGATTTTTCATTTTCTCTTCAGTGAACTCGCAAAATAGTGCAGCAACGCTCTTTACTACCTGTAATAAAAAGAATATGAACTCGGGAAAATGTGTAAATGCATCAATGATATAGCTTACGTAATATCTTTCACTAGACAGCGTAACAACTTTTCGCACCGATAGGTAAATGTCGCAATTACATGTATCTCTAAAATTTCTTCCGAAATATAATTACTCACGGACGGTTTGGTTTTTGCTGGTCGTTTGTCCTGGATTCAAACAATATGTAAAGAAAAACATGCTTCAAATTAAAGATTTCATGATGTCCGGAAGGATGTACAACAAAAATGGATGACAGACAAAAGACTGTGTGTGTGTAAAACATTTATTGAACAGAATAAAGCGGTGTAAGTGAGGTGGGCCCTCATTCCAGAAGCACATTGGCTTTTGCCGACACTATTATCCTGCTCACCAGCCAAAGCAGGCTTAACAGAAAAAGCGGCCATGGCGCCGACCAAGCGGTGCTAGCGATGTAGTTTCTCTAACGAATATATAGCTTGAGGAGCAGAGTGCGATTTCGATGACATTGAAGCTCCAATGCTCCATCAAGAGATAAAGGAAAATACAATTCGCTCTGTCGCACTTTTTTGTAGATATTTTCTACTGAAGCGTATTAAAGCAGCTAAACTTTATTCCGAGGTGTTCCCACACAAGCCCGAAGAAGATAAAGCACGTTTTGGAAAGTTTCAGCCTTAACGCCTTGCGCCTTACCTTCTCAAGTTTGGCGCCTGAGTGAAGCTGCGCCGGATAAAGTTTTTAGGGGAGCATCAACCAAAGTGCCTGTCACACACTACTCTTCTTTTTTCTTTAGTTGTCGCCCTTAAGTTTGGAACCGTAATCTTCGTTTTAATATTGAATTACTATTTGTAAAACGTATAGAACGTTTATTCGAGCTCCGACAAGTTAAATTTTGTGAAAATTGCAAATAGACATGAAGACTTTCTCTTACAGTGGTACGGTCGAGGAAAAAACAATCGCAAGAAAAAAATGTGATCTCTAGGCTCTGAGACCTAGTTTAAAATTTATAACATATATAGGCTTACAAAAGCCGGGAAAAGCAGCAATCAATGCCAAATTACGACAGCAAGATCAGCAGAGACCGTGGCGCAAGTGCACGATTTGCAAAGTTGGGTTTTAGTGAATAAATATTACTTCGGAGAACGGGACACTGATTGCTGCGCTGTCGCCGCTGGTTGAACACCACTCGCGGAAAGCCCTTCTTCACGCCTGCGGCCGCTGGGAGGTAGAAGGACCGTTTAGATGAATACGCGTTTGCGGAAAACTCTTCCGTTGGACATGTACTTCAGGTTTCCCAAGAGGCTCCGCTCCTGAATGCTTACGTCCGTGAGGTGACATCGATAATTCGCTCAATCCTGTTGCCCCCAATGAAGACCGCTCGAAGCCGAAATTTTTTACTTGGTTTTGTAGGATGCTTTGGTGAAGCAAGCGTTTCAATTCTTTCAGTATTTCACGCCAATTTTTGCTTATATGCTTGTTTTTGCTCCGTGTTGAACTCTTGCTTCTCGGCTTTTGTGTACGTCTCGAGCTGTTTTAAAGGAACTCGATCTTGTTTATACCGAAGCCCTGAAGCATTTTACGTAAGACAGTAGAGCAAATTTTATTCGTACTGACACTTGTGAGATAAAACATCTTTAAATATTTTCCGAACATTCTACACAAGTGCAGACGGTTCGTCCTATCCATGCACATTGTTCAAATGTTTTAATGCTGTTTGCAGAAAACTTTACTTCAAAGGTGGCTCCTGCAAGATATCCACAGGGTATATAACGGCATGCTTATTGAATTCCTAATACGTCATATATTTTGGTCAATATGAAAAACAAAGAGAGGTGGATGATAATTTCTGATACAAAGAGCAGACAGCTGATGTGTGGAGACCTTATCCAACGTATAAGAGTGGGGAATTTTAATCTCTTTTACATGTTTCCTTCGAATGGAATTCTAGCCACATGTAAACGACAACATCGAAGGCGTTCCTGAAGGTTCTTACAGTTGTTGGTAACAAAACACTTAGCTTCGATGGCGGAAAAACAGGGTCTACGCTAAGTAAGACCTCGCGTATTTTAACGCATATATCGTCCACGTTACTTCATATTGCCTTCAGTGCACAAAATAGGAATGAATGACAATGAGAGTTCGAATTAAGGAGCTTTAATACGAAAAAAAAGCTGCTGATTCCTGAGTGGAGTTGCAGAGATGTAAAGTATTTAAAATTTATTCATTGAAGGATTACTGTCAGACAAAACTCGGTACAGAAGTTGTGCTGACAGATTGAAACGTAGGCGTGTGCCGAATCTGGTTTGGACGAAGATACAAGTGAAAAATGCAAAGAAAAGGTACAAGCGTTTTGCTTTCTTACTCCTTTACTCGCCTAGAATAATCCTAGAGTTATATTTTTGCGCAGAAAAGACTGAAGAAACGAGCACATACAGATGTCTTTACAATGAATACCAACGGTAACAGGAAACAAAACAAAAACAGGGGAAAAAATTGGCAGTGGCTTAGCTCGGCTATGTCAGATTACACGTAGCGAGACGTCGTTTCCCTGGCTGAGCTTGTTTTGTGGTCACTGTGTGTTTGGCAATGAGATACATTGGGTATACACATCTTTTATTCATTTTGATTGACAGAGACGAAGCCTGCCTGATGATCTGTGAAGTAGCATGCCGCGGTTTCAATATTGTCGATACAGTATTTAGATTAGGTAGAGCCTGTTTAGTATGCAAGGTCCGCAGTAGTTCCCCATTGTGTAGTCTTGATGTGAGGGTCCGAAGCTAAATTAAAGTCACTTTTCTTTCATAGACTGACTAAGAGAGTCCTGTTTCCAGTTTAAATCACCCAAAGTCACACACAACTGTGAAACCGTGCCGTAGGCTGGTATAGACGTGGCAACCACATCAATCGTCTGCTTGACAGATGTTCCCGGTGCCACGTAGACTCCTTGGTTGATAATGCCGCTTTCCAGAAGCCGAATAAAGCAGGCTTCATCATTATTCACCGCTATCGAAGCGAGATGTCTAATATCGGCGATACGTTTTCACGTACACACAGAGTCCAGCATTCTTATTTGGTTCAAGCCAACTGCCAGGCGACAACCTCAATATCGGAAGAGGTAATCTTCTGTTGTCTATACCGCCGTTTAGCAACGGCGGGACTCTACTTCTCTGCATGCGTGTCAAACGTTGTGATACAGACGGCCACTACATCTCCACATTTAATACGCAATCCTGCGCCTGCGACGCGGGTTTCGGGTGATAGAGCGGCTGCGGCGAGGCGGCGACGCTGAACGCGGCGAAGCTGTGGGGCCTCCTTGGTTACCATCTTATATGCGCATGCGCACAACTGCTCATCCGCGTGACGTCACTCTCTGCTTTGACGATGGAGCGGACAAGCGACCGCGGCGACGGCGAAGCGCACGCCGCACTTTGCTCCTCTTCGGTTGCCATAGCAACGGCGCATGCGCACAACTTTCCTCTCTCATGTATCGCGAAATGCTCGACTGGTATCCCAGGGAAGCTCCCGCTACAAAATACCACGAATAACTGCGCAAGGAATTTCACGCAAATGAAATGCGGAAGAAAACACTGTTTGACATCGCCATCCTTCAAGCAGCTCGTGCCTTGAGCGGCACAATTAATGTTAATTTTGTAGCCTTTTAACGTTGCACTCGAAAGACCGAGCATTTCCTACTGCGTTTTATTCTCAATGCTGGCACAGTGGTTTGTCGAAAAAACAAAGAGAACCGCCAAAAAACTAAATCGTGGCGAATGCTGAAGCCTATTCATGTACAACACAGCAAACATGTTTTTCGTGCGCTCGTTCCCTTCAAAATATTCCCTTCCTTCCCTTTTTTACCTTGCTTTCAGTACTTCTCCTGACTGCGCGCCAGCAGTGAAATGAAGAGCACCGATCGTTGCGTTGCCTGAGAATTCATGAATTCTGGTCCCAAAACCGGATATTCTCTGTAGCTAGCGGTCTAGGTCTTCTTGTGGCGCTTCGTGGGCCAACACATGAGGCCATTTTTCATTTTTCTTGCTCGTGATGTACTGGTGCTTTGGGCCTTAAACAACCAATCGCCTCCTCGTTATTCTGCTGCGGTTCTTGTGAAATGGAAAACGCGGTGGCTCGGTGGTTAAGGCGCTCGGCTACTGACCAGGAATTCCCGAGTTCGAACCCAACCGAGGCGGCTGCGTTTTTATGGAGGAAACGCTAAGGCGTCCATGTTCTGTGTGATGTCAGTGCACGCTAAAGATCCCCAGGTGGTCGAAATTATTCCGTAGCCCTCCACTACTGCACCTCTTCCTTCCTTCTTTCACTCCCTCCTTTATTCCTTCCCTTACGGCGCGGTTCAGGTGTCCAACGATATATGAGACAGATACTGCGCCATTTCCTTTCCGCAAAAACCTATTATTATTATTATTATTATTATTATTATTATTATTATTATTATTATTATTATTATTATTATTATTATTATTATTATTATTATTATTATTATTATTATTATTATTATGCACTAGTTAAGGTGCCGTTTAAACAAGAACCATCTTGCACGTGGCGAAGTGTCACCGTCGGTGCATGTGAGGACATGGGATTCTTATGCTGTCACATGAAAATACTTGCGTCTTCATGCGCGTGACTGCTTGTTATGTCATATTGATAGTGGCACTAAGGTTGAGAAACGAACTTGTGCACTATGCCTGTAATGAACACCTGTGATGTTCGGTCGTCAGGACACATTGTTTCCAGCAAGCAAGCATGGAGTCTCAAGTCAGTGAAGCATTTCCATGCTCCTCACTTCTGGCTTATTTCTTGTCCATTCTTCTCATAATGTTTGAACTAAGGTTGTTGACTAAATTCCAAATCGAGCGTATTTACATCTTTCTCTATGTTTCGAACCACTCAGAGCCCCCCGCAGGGGGGCGCCTGCAGCTTGCAGGCGTCGCGACGGTGAGTGGCGACACCGCGGGTTCCCGAGCATCCGCAGGGACATCCCCGCAGGGGGATGATGGTGAACTGTGCATCACCACGGACCCGAGCACCCGCGCCTCGCCGTGCGTGGCATCGCCGTGTCCGGGGAAAAGGGGATCCTGGTGGTTGAGCCGATGCCGAGCGTTTGGACCCTTAAGGCCCCTTGGAGGAGGCAACACACCACTTTGGCCCCAGCTTCCTGCAGACGGCACCTCCGGCCAGACCCGACCGGGGGGAATCGGCAGTCGCCTTTTCCTATCCTCCTCTCCATCTTTCACTTTCCTATCTCTGTCTCACAACTCTCCTATATCCTACTCACTCCTTGGTTTTTCCTGTTTTCCTGGCGGCGAGGGTTAACCTTGTGTGACCAACTACCCTGAGTTGAGTCATATTTGGTTATAGTTGAGGTGTACAGCTGGCGTGGGCAGGACTTGCTTTCAAGTTCCTGTCCCGTCCCCTTGTTGGACTCCGTGGTGGGTGGCTGGCACCATGACCGAAAAACTAAATTTTTTCATGGCTCCACCCTTATCCAAACCTGATCGCTCTCTAAAAAGAGGGCGGAACGAAGCAGCTGATTTTTTCTCAAAAAAGAGACAAACATTTTCAAAGTTCCACGTAATCCACAGTGAAAGTGACAGAATACAGGCAAGAATAATATCCCCATTCCTTGTGTCAAAATGCTTAACCGATACCTTGGGCCCTGGCTACAAGGTCTCAAAAATGTCCAGCGGCGACTTACTTCTTGAGCTGCGCGACAGCATCCAGTGTTCAAAACTCTCCAACATTGCGTCTATAGGGGACATCTCTGTCTCTGTAACCCCCCACCGATCTCTAAACACAGTCCGAGGTGTAATCTCGGAATCAGACTTTATCCATATCACAGAAGCTGAAATGCTTGAAGGGCTTACCGACCAGAATGTAATCGATGTTCACCGAATCAAGATCCGCAGGGATAACAAAGAAATAGATACCAAACACATGGTCCTCACATTTAATACCAGTACCTTGCCCGAAACGATCGAAGTTGGATACTTGAAAGTCAACGTCAGACATTATATACCCAATCCCCGCCGATGTTTCAACTGTCAAAAGTTTGGCCACGGCTCACAAAGTTGCCGCGGCCGCAAAACCTGCGCGAAATGCGCTTCGAAAGACCAGCATTCTGAGGAATGTGACGCAGCACTGCGCTGCGCAAACTGCGAAGGAGACCATGCAGCGTACTCCAGGGCATGTCCGTCCTGGAAAAAAGAAAAGGAAATAATTACCATAAAGACAAAAGAAAACATTTCATTCAAAGAAGCAAGGAGGCGTTTTGCGCTTACGAACACATTCTCTTTCACAGCAAAACCCAACTTCGCTGATGTGGTGCGCGGGGGCGTAGCACCACACAGCTCTACGGCACCTGCCGAGGCTGCTTTCACAGAGCCAGTGGCAGGGCCATCCACGCCCCAGGCAGGGACAGCGAAGGCTGCTCTGCCACCCTCAAAGCAGGGAGCGCCGGTCCATGGGTCGGCATCCCGCAGGACCTCCCCCCGTCGGGAGAGGCCTGAAACTAACACAACCGCGGGCCCTCCGCGGTTCTCCAGCACCTCGGTTGAGGTGATGGATACAGCATCCACTCCGCCTCCACTACAGAGGCGGAACAGCTCTCTTGAGCGGAAAAAAGACAGGCCCCTCATAACGGGCCCACCACATAAGTAAAACTCCTTTCATTTTCTCTCAAAAACATAAACATGGCTTTTTTAATCCATTGGAATTGTAGAGGACTTATGCGGAATTACAGCGACATAACACATATTTTAGGGTCAATGTTACCCACAGCTTTATGTCTTCAGGAGACCAATCTTGGTCCACAACATGTACATATCCTGAAACATTATAAAACTTTTAGACACGATCGAGAGCAGGCAAATCGGCTATCGGGAGGCGTCGCGATAGTCGTTCAAAGCGGTGTCCCTGCTCAAGAAATTAAACTCAAAACAAAACTAGAGGCGGTTGCAGTCAGTATCGTAAGCTACAAAACATTAACAATCTGTTCCGTATACATTCCTCCACATTTTATGTTAACACTCCATTATCTACAGCAACTGATCAGAGAACTTCCGGAGCCATATCTGTTACTTGGGGATTTTAATGCTCACTCCTCCCTGTGTCGAAGCGAACGCTGTGACGCTAGAGGTCAAATAATCGAAGATTTTATCCTGACGAATAATGTATGTCTTTTAAATACAAAAAAGGCCACATACTGTTCCCCAACGTCTGGGAAAATGAGCAGTTTAGACCTGTCTTTTTGTTCACCTTCTGTTTTTAGTGATTTTAAGTGGGACGTTTTAGACAACCCGTTTGGGAGTGATCACCTACCAGTTTTTATAAGCCTATCATCCTCACCTGCAGTCACCCCAACCAAACCACGGCGATGGAAGCTACATCTAGCTGATTGGGCGTTGTTTAGAGAAAAGGCCAGATTAGAGGACATTTACTTAGAAACACTTAGCATAGATGAAATCAATGAAATTCTCACAAAATGTATCATCGATGCTGCACGGCTAGCTATTCCCCGGTCTACAGGCGTGGTGCGCCAGAACCACAAGGTATGGTGGACGCGAGAATGTTGGGAAGCCAAAAAACAACAAAATAAGGCCTGGGGTGTATTTCGTAGGTATCCTACTCACGAAAATCTAATAGCTTTCAAAAAGGCAAAAGCTAAAGCCCGATATATACGGCGGAACGCGGAAAAAATGTCTTGGCAAAATTATGTGTCGTCCATAAACAGCTCGGTAACATCAAAAAAACTGTGGGAGCAGGTCAGAAAAGTAAATGGCAGCTATTCCCCATTCACCCTTCCTCTGCTGACGGATCCTGGAATTCAGACAAGTATTAAAGAACAGGCAGACATTTTGGGGCAACATTTTTTTATAGTTTCTAGTTCTTCCCACTATACACAGTCATTCTTAAAATAGAAAAACATAACCGAAAAACAAAGACTCCCTACGGCAGGCAGCACAAACGAGCCTTACAATAATTTGATTACACTTCAAGAAATACAGAGAGTACTGTCTATAGGTAAACAAACTGCACCAGGCCCCGACGAAATTCATTATGAAATGCTGTCCCATCTATCTGAGCAATCTGTAGAAGTTCTGTTAAAATTTTTTAACAAAATATGGGTAGTAGGGAAAATACCAGCTGCTTGGAAAAAAGCCATTATTGTTCCATTTCTAAAACCAGGAAAGCCACCAACCTCCCCTAACAGTTACAGGCCTATAACCCTTACAAGCTGTCTTGCCAAATCTTTTGAGAGTGTTATAAATATTAGATTAATGTTTATTCTGGAATCCCGAGAGCGTCTTGATGTCCACCAATGTGGCTTTAAAAAAAACATGTTCCACAGTCGACCATTTGGTCCGCCTGGAAAACACAATCCGAGAGGCCTTTATACACAGACAACACTGCCTTTCAGTTTTTTTCGATATGGAGAAGGCATATGACACGACCTGGAGGTTCGGGATTCTTCGCGACCTGGCAGAGCTTGGTATCCGCGGCAGGATGCTGAAATATTTGAGCGACTTTTTATCCAACCGTTCTTTCCAAGTTCGTCTCGGCGCAACCCTCTCAAATAATTTTACTCAGGAAAACGGCGTTCCTCAGGGATGCATTTTAAGTACTACATTGTTCATAGTAAAAATGAATTCTTTAACCAATATAATTCCACAGTCCATTATGTACTCGGTCTACGTTGATGACCTTCAAATTGCATGCACATCTTCTAGCCTGGCAACTTGTGAGAGACAACTACAACTCACAATAAACAAATTAGCACTTTGGGCAGACAGAAATGGATTTAGGTTTTCTCCACAGAAAACTGTTGCGGTTCTTTTCTCGCTGCAGAGAGGACTGCAGATTAATCCCACCCTCCACTTGAACGACATCACACTTCCAGTAAAACAAGAACACAAATTTTTAGGCTTAACTTTTGACAAAAAGCTAACGTTTCTACCACATATAAACACCCTAAAAAAGAAAGCCACCCAATCCCTGAATATACTTAAAGTACTCTCACGGAAGCGTTGGGGATCCGATAGGAGGTGCCTATTGCACATCTATCGCTCTCTAGTACGCTCTTCGTTAGACTATGGATCCATAGTGTATGGGTCTGCGAGGCCATCATACCTTAAAAAGCTAGATCCAGTACAAAACCTCGGGTTGCGCCTTTCAACTGGTGCTTACAGAACATCACCCATAAATAGCCTTCACGTAGAAGCAAATGAACCGACCCTCACCAACAGGAGAACAATGCTTACCTGTGCATACGTACTGAAAATAAGGTCGCTACCGAAACATCTTTGTTACACCATAGTTACAAAATGCCCATCCAGAACACTGTTCACCAACAAACCTCAAGCTGTAAAACCATTGCTCCTCCGCTTTGAAGAAATATGCCAAGAAATAAACATACTAGATGCACTTCCTGATGTTGCCCAGAGACCCGATAGGTTGCCACCTTGGTACTTGTTTCCTGGTGTATGCGATTTCGCACTGACACACATTCAAAAAAGACATACCCCACTGGAATATATACAGCAAGAGTTTCTTGGAGTAAGCGAAAAATACAAGAATTGCACAGATTTCTACACAGATGGATCTAAGACAGCACTCTATGTAGGGAGCGCGATAGTGCAAGGGAAATGGGAAAAAGTAGTCAGGCTGCCTCAGTGCGCTTCAATATTTACAGCAGAATGCTACGCCATTGCTCTAGCTGTAGAACAAATATTGAAGAAAAACATACAGAACAGTGTTATCTACAGTGACTCCCTCAGCGTAATTACAGCAATAAACCCCAGAAATGCAACTGAACCCTTAATAGGAAACATAATACATAATGTAATACGAGCTGATTCACAAGGACATACAATAAAGTTTTGCTGGGTTCCCAGTCACGTGGGCATCAGCGGAAATGAGAGGGCTGATGCAAGCGCCGCACTTGCCCTTAACGCAAAAATAAAACCAGTAAACATACCGCATAAGGACTGCATCAAGTCAGTCCAGAATAAATTGAGAGAAAAATGGCAGGCCTCTTGGGACAACCAGGTTAACAACAAGCTGCACTTTGTAAAACCTGTCCTGGGTGAATGGAAGACCTGTAGGCACCAGGAACGATTGATTGAAGTAATTTTATGTCGTCTCCGCATTGGACATACACACATTACACATAATTTCTTACTAACGAAACAAGACAAACCTCGTTGTGAAAGATGTGGAGACGAACTAACAATAAACCATATTTTATTATCTTGTGCAAAACTCGAAAAACTAAGAAATAAGCACTTTACGAAGTTTTATAATGAATACATTCCTTTACACCCAGCGCTGCTTTTAGGCGAAAATGCCATTGTTAACATATCTTCCGTTTTTAGCTTTTTAAAAGAAGCAGATGTTCTTCAGAAACTGTAAACTTTGATCCAGAGCTTTGCTTTAAAATGTGATTCATTTCAGCCATTTTCTCATTCCATGAGAAGAGGGCTGAGGTGGGTATTTGAATGGTTGGGAGCCTCAGGATCCTTGCCCAGCCAAGGATGGCTACTGAGGTTATCTGACCTCCTTGAAAGCGTTTATTTTTAGCCATTTATAAAATTTCTTCTTTCTCTTATTACTACCAGAACGTAATAGCAATTTAAGTCCTCTAAACAACCATGTTTCCTCCCACCTACAGAAAAGTGTTCATATACCTTGAGCCTGGCGCATGATAGCCTTAGCTGCTTATGTGCCATTAAACCCAACACAACACAACACACCCTCTTTCTACAACTTCCATATCCTCCCACTTGTGGTTCTCTCGCATGATACTCTCGGCGTGACCGTTAGGTTTTAGCCGCCGCGGTGGCTGAGTGGTTACGGTGCTCGGCTGCCGGCCCAAAAGACGCTGGTTCAATCCCGGCCGCGGTGGTGGAATTTCAATGGAGGCGAAATTCTAGAGGTCCGTGTACTGTGCGATGTCAGTGCACGTTAAAGAACCCTAGGTGGTCGATATTCCCGGAGCCCTTCACTACGGCGTCTCTCATAGCCTGACTCGCTTTGGGACGTTAAACCCCCATAAACCAAACCAAACCATTAGGTTTCACTAATTCTTTCTATAAATAGCTTCTTCACTTGCTACAGCTCGTAAGCGCCTTTATTTGCTCCCACCTTCATTAGCCGGCGGACAATGATTTCCGAAGCAAAAGCATATAGAGCAAAGATGTAAAGGGAGTAGTGATGTGCGCATTATAGAGAAATGTTCGGCCGTGTTTCGGCACTGAAACTTCCTCTCTCCCTTCTGCTGTCCTTTAGGTCATTCTCGGATGGACAATCCTTTAAGCCGATAACAGTGCTCGGCAACAAAACTTTGCCTAAAACGAAAACCGGGGTTGCCTGTACGGAGTCTGCGCGGCTCAGGGCAGAGACCCGGCATTACTTTCTCAACAGCGATTCCGCAGTTGTGGGCCTTCTATATTCCATTTCCCTAGCTCGTTCTAAACTACCAGAGGATCGTAAAAGAATGATTCTTTTTTGCGAGCTGCCCACTGTGGCATCACTTGCTCAATAAAATGTAGAAAAGAGAAAAAAAATACGAGAAGAGAGAGGCAGTTCCAACCGTGCAGAGAAATAGCTAAGCGCTCCGTGCGCGTCAAGCGTAGGTATGTGAGATAAAGAGAGTAACGATAGTGTGCGCTAGATGCTGGTGTAAAGTGCAATAAAAACGAAAGAAGACCAGAAAGGTTATTGCAGTGCTAACACTACGACTATCAACGAAACCGGCCGTGAATCACAAGAGCAGGTGCCTAGAGCTACTTCCGGAACTTGCCCTGGAGTGAGGTGAGAAACGGCCGTTCTCGAGAGCGCCAGGGAACTCGACTGCGAGGGTAAGTGCTGCAGGAAGCAAGAGCTTGAAAAGAGCTGTGGCCCGTGAAGTGAGATAAATTGAAACAAAACGGGCAGAAGTAAAACGCCAGCGCGTCAACAGGAAAATAATAAAGGAAAAAAATTACGATAAACGTTCGGAGCGACCAGTTTAGAAGCCCTACAGAGGGCCGAAGAAAAGCTGGGAACCATGAAGTTGTCGTGCGAGGAGGCCAAAGACAGTAAGTGTAAGCAATTCACTCGGTGAATAAGGATATGACCTTAAACGTTTTTGAAAACAGGCTGCAAAAACAAGACATTGGTGCGGGAAGCGGAAAATCTTTGAATTCCTCTAGTGCTAGCCGGAAGAAAAGAACTGGCTTTCGCCAAACTTTTGAGCATGTCTTACACGAGAAAACTCACTAGCGTACCGGGCCGCAACGACTGGCTCTCGCCAAGTGTGCTGCCAAGGGTGTAGCTTCCACGCAAAAAAAGGATGCCAACTTCCTACCACAAAAACTGGATTTAGAGATCGCACTCACTGCACGTCGAGGCGCTATGTATTAACCGGCAAGACGTTCCTCATGAATTAAAATATAAATTTATGATCTACTTTTCGTTTGCAATGTCCAGTGCACACACTCTTTCGAATTCTTCCTCTTGATGTAGCGTATGCCGCACAGCTACAAGAGTATATTTTTTTTCATAAATGTTGTAGCCTGCACTTGAAGACGTCCGGTACACCATTTTATCCACATTCTACATGAATGTTCCGCGCGCGAAAATAAGTGGTTTATCACCACTGTAGGGCTTGACCGCTTTTCTAGAACATGTCTAATTCCTCCTGCACTCCTGTCTCTGTGCGGCACCGTTCAAGGACAAAACAAGGCTCTAGATTTTATAAGGTCTTCCTGTCTAGCCTCCTGGTTTCCATAACCTACTGATTGCAATGAGTAAAGTATTGCACTGTATGCAATGCCTTAAGCATTTTGTACCATGTCTGATTCCTCCTGCACTCCTGTCTCTGTACGGCACCGTTCAAGGACAAAACAAGGCTCTAGATTTTATAAGGGCTTCCTGTCTAGCCTCCTGGTTTCCATAACTTACTGATTGCAATGTGTAAAGTATCGCGCTGTATGCAATACCTTAAGCATTTTGTTTTGTTTGCTTTCCTAATGTAATATAGGGCAAAATGGTTCAGAAATTATGCAGCCTTAACCAGAGGAAGTGTCAAATTGCAATTGCTTACACTTTATTATTTATGTTGTTAACATTTTTTTCGTAGATCTTTCACAGCTTCTTCTTAATTAAACAGTTATGGTCAGCTCTCTGAGTGCATTCGCTGTCAACTTTTGTCGAACTATATGCGTTTCTCTCAAAACGCTGCTGTAACACCTGTGAAGCCCTTCGCAGGTAAAAATTTAAAGAATGCTGCAGCATGCACGCACGCGAGATAGAAATGATAGCAAAAGATTCACAGCGAACGTGGTCAGAGTGAGGGAAGAGGTGTGAGTAGGAACAAAAACATAAGGCCAGTTCTCCATAGCGGGTTGGCACTCAGAGTGCGAGCATAGGAAAGAGGAGTCCTTAATGGCCTAGGCTGACCACAATTGCATAGGACATAAGTTGAGAAACGTAGAGCTTCTCAATACAGCTTTTAAAGCAATAACCTTAAAGGCCCCGTTACCAAGAACATCCGGCGTTGGCGTTCTCGTCGTTGTAAGCGAAAAATCACGAGCATGAGAGTGGCAAGTGGTGCCGACAGAGGAGCCCAAGAGGCGCATAGAGCACCGGCCTCTTAGATGAGCAAACTGCCCACCGTGGCTGGTGGTAGTTGAATTGATGATTGGTCGCTCGGGAAGAACTACCTGGCCAGCACAAGGCCCAACGCTGGGTATGCCTCATCGCTTAACCGCTGCATCACTGCGCCAGGAGGGGTATGAGGACTTCAAGAGATCTATGAATGTAAATTACAGAATGACCTTCTGCATATTTCATGTTTTTTTATTTGTGTACCCTAAAGGCCCTTTCGCGCATTACATGGGGGGGGGGGGGGTGCTGTCAATTAAACAATGTTGATTATAAAAAGCATCTGAGTAAAAATCGCGCTTCACAAAGTACACAGAGTGTACTTCAGTAGAGTTAGTTCTTGGGCTAGTTGGTATTGTTGATTGAAGTTCATAGTTCTTCAGCGCAACGGCACGTTTTTAGCCAAGGAAAAGAAGACAGAAGACAGAAAAGAAGAAGGACGAACAGGGACGAACACAGCGCTGACTTACAACTGTTTATTCAGAGTCACACACACAGCTTAAATACTCTCAGACCAGCGCAGGCGCACACCGTAAAAGAACCAAAAAAGGGAAAAATAGGAAAAACAATCTCATCATATCTTTATCGCAGAAACTTTGACAGGAACGCCTTTTCTGTATTATACAGAATGACTGAGGTATCGCTGACACACTCTGACCCAGCTTTTTTAATATAGTATGCCTCTATCGTTTCACGGGTTGTTTTTAATTTGCTTCTGCTTAGAATCCTCACTGCCGAAAACATCGGTGTGCAATCTTTGCAAGTTGCGCAGTGCTCAACAAGGTTAGCACCTTCCCTATTCCTTAAATCTCTTTCGTGTTCCCTGAGACGGTCGTTGACGCAGCGCCCCGTTTGCCCTATGTAGGACTTGCCACACGTCAAGGGAATTTCGTACACAACGCCTGTGGCGCATTCCGCAAAGCGGTTCCCGTGCCTCTTTTTACACCCAGGTTTCTTGTCATCACCTGTGATGCGTCGGGCCAACTGGCCTAGCTTCCGAGGGGCTGAAAAGACCAACGGCACATTGTGCCGGTTTGCCACCTTTTTGAGGCCATGAGATAGTTTGTGCACGTAGGGCATCACTGCAGGTTTTACTTTAGCCTGCGGGGGTGTTATTGCCTCCTTCCGAGTTCCGGGCTTCAACTTCTTCAATAACGCTTCTGCAACAGCGACAACTACCGAGTCAGGGAAGCCGGCGGCCTCAAGCCTAGCCAATTGGTTCTCAAAACTATCTTGCATATCATGCACACAGGATTTTAAGAGTGCAGATTCCAAGCAGAGTTTTGCGATCCCTCTCTTCACAATCTTTGAATGGGATGAACTATAAGGCAAAAGTTCTTTTTGTGCTCTGGGCAAGTAAGACCAGCACACGTGCTTATTCATAAACCTTAATCTCACATCCAAGAACTGCAGGCTGTTTTCAACCGGGAGCTCATACGTGAAAGTGAGCCCCCTTCCATGCTTTTTGAAGTCATGCAGTACACTCATAAGCGTATCCTCATTGGGAATGGCACAATGCTTGTCTAAAACAATTAAAAAGTCATCCACATAACGAAACACTTTTCGAACACAGTCAATCTTAGATTGCTTAAAATGATAGTTCAAATGGCGATCAATGCATGCTAAAAAAATATCACATAAAACCGGGGCGACGCATGACCCAATGCATATCCCCTTCTTTTGCAGATAAAACTCCTTGTCAAAGGCGATAAACGTACTACACAAATAAAATTCTAAAAGCGCTAAAAAGTTATCTACAGTCATCCCCGACACATTTTGAAATTGAACGGTTCCGTTATCGTCAATACATTCCTTGACAGCAGCAAACAGTTCTTGATGCGGAACAGAATAGAAAAGGTCGTCAACATCAACCGAAAAGGCGTATCTTACATCTTGGTTCTCCTTTAGGAAATTAATTACATCCATAGAACTCCTCGCCAAAAATGGATCATTTATCTTGAGGCCATTCAACACTTTTTGAAGGAATCTGTTGACATGATTTTGCCATGTTCCCCTTTCACTTACAATTGTACGAAGGGGGGCATCAGGTTTATGGGTCTTCACACTAAAAAACACCTGTAACCCGCCACTTTCACTACTTGTGATGGCTTTAGCAAGCGGTAATAGCTCTAAACGCTTACAAAATTCCGCAAATTTGCCTTTAATCTGGGTGTCACGTTTTTTCACTGCTACGAAATTTTTATTCACTGCTTGCAAAGCTTTTTCAACAAACATGGCTCTGGGCATGGCAACAAAACCTGTGATTTTATCCGCCTGTAACAGACAAAGCTCATTATCCGTAAAAAAATTCACAATACGAGCCAAAGATTGTTTAGCCTTGTCTTGTCTCTTAAGTTTTACGTTCTTTGACAGACAGTCTATGCCATCTAAAAGGCAACGTCCCTGATTTTCCTGAGCTGCCTTCTCGGCTATGCGACGGTTCAGGCCCACAAGCTCATGAGGGGGTACACAAGGTTCCAGACCGAATTTCGGACCTTTGTCAAGCAAGTTCGAGATATTGGCTGGGACAGAAACCCCGCCCATCACTACAAGTCCTCCCTTACTGCGCCCTTGTTTCTTAGGCTTCCTCGCGCTAGCAACAATCCATT
Organism: Amblyomma americanum; assembly: GCA_030143305.2. Classification (NCBI taxonomy): domain Eukaryota; kingdom Metazoa; phylum Arthropoda; class Arachnida; order Ixodida; family Ixodidae; genus Amblyomma; species Amblyomma americanum. The sequence goes on from JARKHS020000020.1 coordinate 464,557, forward strand.
TCAAGTTCTTGTTCCACCAAACTTCTGTCAATCTTGCAGCTTCACTTCTGAGGTGATGAAACCGTCTTGAAGCAATCCATTCCGGATAGCGCGCAAAACATGCAGCGCGCAGCCAGTCGGTGTATAACCTTACTTGACGCCACAGTTCAGACCTTAAGAGTTTGCAAACGCGTTTCACATGCCCCCACGACGGCGGAACAGCACCAAACAAGGCACTCACTTCTGCGGGCGTCAATCTCTTCTTTAAGCAGAATGCCAGGAACCTAGCACGGTACGTCGCTCTTGCAATGCTGGTCTGGAGCACATTCACATCCTGAAGACCAGGAACACAGAGGAAAGGCGAGCCCGATGTATAAGAAATGTACTTCAGTAGAGTTAGTTCTTCGGCTAGTTGGTATTGTTGATTGAAGTTCATAGTTCTTCAGCGCAACGGCACGTTTTTAGCCAAGGAAAAGAAGACAGAAGACAGAAAAGAAGAAGGACGAACAGGGACGAACACAGCGCTGACTTACAACTGTTTATTCAGAGTCACACACACAGCTTAAATACTCTCAGACCAGCGCAGGCGCACACCGTAAAAGAACCAAAAAAGGGAAAAATAGGAAAAACAATCTCATCATATCTTTATCGCAGAAACTTTGACAGGAACGCCTTTTCTGTATTATACAGAATGACTGAGGTATCGCTGACACACTCTGACCCAGCTTTTTTAATATAGTATGCCTCTATCGTTTCACGGGTTGTTTTTAATTTGCTTCTGCTTAGAATCCTCACTGCCGAAAACATCGGTGTGCAATCTTTGCAAGTTGCGCAGTGCTCAACAAGGTTAGCACCTTCCCTATTCCTTAAATCTCTTTCGTGTTCCCTGAGACGGTCGTTGACGCAGCGCCCCGTTTGCCCTATGTAGGACTTGCCACACGTCAAGGGAATTTCGTACTTGATCGCCATTTGAACTATCATTTTAAGCAATCTAAGATTGACTGTGTTCGAAAAGTGTTTCGTTATGTGGATGACTTTTTAATTGTTTTAGACAAGCATTGTGCCATTCCCAATGAGGATACGCTTATGAGTGTACTGCATGACTTCAAAAAGCATGGAAGGGGGCTCACTTTCACGTATGAGCTCCCGGTTGAAAACAGCCTGCAGTTCTTGGATGTGAGATTAAGGTTTGTGAATAAGCACGTGTGCTGGTCTTACTTGCCCAGAGCACAAAAAGAACTTTTGCCTTATAGTTCATCCCATTCAAAGATTGTGAAGAGAGGGATCGCAAAACTCTGCTTGGAATCTGCACTCTTAAAATCCTGTGTGCATGATATGCAAGATAGTTTTGAGAACCAATTGGCTAGGCTTGAGGCCGCCGGCTTCCCTGAGCCGGTAGTTGTCGCTGTTGCAGAAGCGTTATTGAAGAAGTTGAAGCCCGGAACTCGGAAGGAGGCAATAACACCCCCGCAGGCTAAATTAAAACCTGCAGTGATGCCCTACGTGCACAAACTATCTCATGGCCTCAAAAAGGTGGCAAACCGGCACAATGTGCCGTTGGTCTTTTCAGCCCCTCGGAAGCTAGGCCAGTTGGCCCGACGCATCACAGGTGATGACAAGAAACCTGGGTGTAAAAAGAGGCACGGGAACCGCTTTGCGGAATGCGCCACAGGCGTTGTGTACGAAATTCCCTTGACGTGTGGCAAGTCCTACATAGGGCAAACGGGGCGCTGCGTCAACGACCGTCTCAGGGAACACGAAAGAGATTTAAGGAATAGGGAAGGTGCTAACCTTGTTGAGCACTGCGCAACTTGCAAAGATTGCACACCGATGTTTTCGGCAGTGAGGATTCTAAGCAGAAGCAAATTAAAAACAACCCGTGAAACGATAGAGGCATACTATATTAAAAAAGCTGGGTCAGAGTGTGTCAGCGATACCTCAGTCATTCTGTATAATACATAAAAGGCGTTCCTGTCAAAGTTTCTGCGATAAATATATGATGAGATTGTTTTTCCTATTTTTCCCTTTTTTGGTTCTTTTACGGTGTGCGCCTGCGCTGGTCTGAGAGTATTTAAGCTGTGTGTGTGACTCTGAATAAACAGTTGTAAGTCAGCGCTGTGTTCGTCCCTGTTCGTCCTTCTTCTTTTCTGTCTTCTGTCTTCTTTTCCTTGGCTAAAAACGTGCCGTTGCGCTGAAGAACTATGAACTTCAATCAACAATACCAACTAGCCGAAGAACTAACTCTACTGAAGTACATTTCTTATACATCGGGCTCGCCTTTCCTCTGTGTTCCTGGTCTTCAGGATGTGAATGTGCTCCAGACCAGCATTGCAAGAGCGACGTACCGTGCTAGGTTCCTGGCATTCTGCTTAAAGAAGAGATTGACGCCCGCAGAAGTGAGTGCCTTGTTTGGTGCTGTTCCGCCGTCGTGGGGGCATGTGAAACGCGTTTGCAAACTCTTAAGGTCTGAACTGTGGCGTCAAGTAAGGTTATACACCGACTGGCTGCGCGCTGCATGTTTTGCGCGCTATCCGGAATGGATTGCTTCAAGACGGTTTCATCACCTCAGAAGTGAAGCTGCAAGATTGACAGAAGTTTGGTGGAACAAGAACTTGAAATGGATTGTTGCTAGCGCGAGGAAGCCTAAGAAACAAGGGCGCAGTAAGGGAGGACTTGTAGTGATGGGCGGGGTTTCTGTCCCAGCCAATATCTCGAACTTGCTTGACAAAGGTCCGAAATTCGGTCTGGAACCTTGTGTACCCCCTCATGAGCTTGTGGGCCTGAACCGTCGCATAGCCGAGAAGGCAGCTCAGGAAAATCAGGGACGTTGCCTTTTAGATGGCATAGACCGTCTGTCAAAGAACGTAAAACTTAAGAGACAAGACAAAGCTAAACAATCTTTGGCTCGTATTGTGAATTTTTTTACGGATAATGAGCTTTGTCTGTTACAGGCGGATAAAATCACAGGTTTTGTTGCCATGCCCAGAGCCATGTTTGTTGAAAAAGCTTTGCAAGCAGTGAATAAAAATTTCGTAGCAGTGAAAAAACGTGACACCCAGATTAAAGGCAAATTTGCGGAATTTTGTAAGCGTTTAGAGCTATTACCGCTTGCTAAAGCCATCACAAGTAGTGAAAGTGGCGGGTTACAGGTGTTTTTTAGTGTGAAGACCCATAAACCTGATGCCCCCCTTCGTACAATTGTAAGTGAAAGGGGAACATGGCAAAATCATGTCAACAGATTCCTTCAAAAAGTGTTGAATGGCCTCAAGATAAATGATCCATTTTTGGCGAGGAGTTCTATGGATGTAATTAATTTCCTAAAGGAGAACCAAGATGTAAGATACGCCTTTTCGGTTGATGTTGACGACCTTTTCTATTCTGTTCCGCATCAAGAACTGTTTGCTGCTGTCAAGGAATGTATTGACGATAACGGAACCGTTCAATTTCAAAATGTGTCGGGGATGACTGTAGATAACTTTTTAGCGCTTTTAGAATTTTATTTGTGTAGTACGTTTATCGCCTTTGACAAGGAGTTTTATCTGCAAAAGAAGGGGATATGCATTGGGTCATGCGTCGCCCCGGTTTTATGTGATATTTTTTTAGCATGCATTGATCGCCATTTGAACTATCATTTTAAGCAATCTAAGATTGACTGTGTTCGAAAAGTGTTTCGTTATGTGGATGACTTTTTAATTGTTTTAGACAAGCATTGTGCCATTCCCAATGAGGATACGCTTATGAGTGTACTGCATGACTTCAAAAAGCATGGAAGGGGGCTCACTTTCACGTATGAGCTCCCGGTTGAAAACAGCCTGCAGTTCTTGGATGTGAGATTAAGGTTTATGAATAAGCACGTGTGCTGGTCTTACTTGCCCAGAGCACAAAAAGAACTTTTGCCTTATAGTTCATCCCATTCAAAGATTGTGAAGAGAGGGATCGCAAAACTCTGCTTGGAATCTGCACTCTTAAAATCCTGTGTGCATGATATGCAAGATAGTTTTGAGAACCAATTG
>JARKHS020000021.1:0-42088 GCA_030143305.2 Amblyomma americanum
CAGAAAACGGAGTCGTCCAAACCATCTCTCGCCTCTGCACTACAAGATCACTCTGGTCATCCGCGCTTCGAGATGCTACATGCATCAGCGAGAAATAATAAACGAATCAACTCACGCGCGTTAGGACCTGCCGCATGCCAAATGTCTTCTTACCACACTTTTTTGTCATTTGCAGCCACCTTCCTTTTCCGCATTCTCAGTGAGTGAGTGAATTTGTGGAAAAATCTCAGCAGACGCGCTTTTCTCCTATTTGCTCCTATTTATTTCCTCTTCGGTGAGGTGGACTTTCCGGCTAAGACATTTACCTCGCACTGGTCGCCTGATATCAGCAAGTTTCCGGAGTAGTTAACTGGCGACTTTTGGGCCCACTGTGACGCCGGTGTCCAGAAAACGTCAGCTGGAAGATTTCTCTTAAGAAAGTGCAGCATAAATGGGAAAGATGGGTTGCTCGCGATGTAGCACGAAAGTGCAGCTCCATTTTTTTTTAGTAATATCACGGCAGTGTCGACCAGACGGTCGTTCAGACTCCCACGCAGGATCACAGTGGCGAAACGGACGAGAGTACGCGCATGCGCACAAAGCGGTTTCCAGTTGTAGTTTCTTAAGAGAAAGCTCCTAGTTGATGTTTACGCGCTATCTCATCCATCCCGGCCTTTTTTCTTCTTTGGTCCGTGCTTCTCGGTCTCCACTATTCGCTGCCCGAGATCAGCTGTGCTTGGTTCAAAGAAATGAGGCGTTGCGCAATGCCCCCTATGGCATCGCGCTATTCCTAAGGAAATGAGCGTACCCTGACGCAAGCTGTAAACTATCATTCGCTCACTTTGAGTCTCGATGGGAGGAAGCGAGGTTGCTCTAAACGCGGTGGCACTGCTGTAAAGAGGTAGCAGCAACAAGCGCTCTGTGAATGGAAATCGTCGCTTAGTCGAGGCTATTTCCAGCAACATGCGAGACTACGTCTGTCCTGTTGCTATCTGAAGCACAAATGAGGGTTCAGACCCACATTTACACACACATGCACATTGCGCCACAACTGGCGCCAGCCACAGCGTGAATGCGACAAGCATGATGCCGAAGATATTGATTTAGTCGATAGAGTGCCCTAGCAATATGTCGTAAACCTGCAAAAATAGGGCGTTTTTTCTGCCTTCGCTGCCGTCGAGCATGCTCTGGTGCATACGCTCCGCTCTCACTCACTGCTTACTCGTAATATATAAAAAAGAAACAAAGCGAATGTCTGTCTGCCTGCATAAGCTCCATTTTCGTGTGCAGCTCGTAGTCGAAAAATTGGAAAGAAAAATCTCTTACAATGAACGGCTTTAGATAAATTAAGAAAAATGCACGCAAACGATGAAAAATGCCAGCAATTCGTTTCTTTTTTTAAAAGAAAACCAATGTTGCGTGAACTGTACGTAGTTCGCACCGGCGACGCCGAATGCACTTTTTCCGTTTGGAAAACAATAATTTACACATTACTCCTTAGGAAATCACTTAAGTAGTGTAATAATTACGCAATATTGCACCAAGCCAATTTTCGGACTGAAACCTTCAAACATCAGCCCCAGTCTAATGCAATCACGTAGAAAAATATAAGTAATGCATACGAGCTATCTCCCAGCAGGTTGGCTATACAACTGCAACGCACAACTCCAACGAGATGATGTCACACGTCGTTCATCCCGGAAAGACAAATGTTCACGTATATCCGAATAGCGTTCACTGACCACCTCAAGCGCGTCACTAGACGCTGCGGCGTTTACGTCGGTCTGACAATGCACCACGCGACGACGAGTTGTTTCCGGCGAGATATCAGGGCCATGCCAATTCCCGCAGTGGCAAAAAAAAATGTTATCACCTGTACTCTTCACTAACTCGCTTGGTGTTCACCGCTACAAAAAAAAAGAAACTGCGATCTCGCACTTCCAACCAATGAGAAAGCATTTCGGCGAGTCTGATTCTAATGGTGTCTTCGGCTGACGGCACTCGTGGAGTTTTCCGCGCACTCGTGCGGTGCCCCACGTTCGGCTGGATGCCACTCGTGCAGTGCCGTACGTTCGGCTGGGACGAGCACGACACGAGTGCGCGCCACCGCTGGAGACCGACGGTGGAGCGCGGTGCAATCCCGTCGTGCAGCTCGCGCTAGCAGACGTCGCGGGCAGACGACGCTGTTGGCGCAGACAATATCACTACACAGTGGCCGATAGGAAGCATCGACGAAGAGGAAAAAACACGAAGCATTACAAGTGGGCATACTTTAAAGAAATGTTGAATATTGTAGCGGCTGCAATGCATTTATTCGCGCTGCAATCATGCAGCCACCGGCCGGTGAGCGCTGTGCCTTGACCGTTTGAAAAAATAAAAGGTTCGTCAATATTTTTAGTGCGGCGGACGGCAAATGCGGTTCATCTGGCACGCCTGCACTTTATGACATCATACTTTTTGTCAACGTGAGCATAGGATAAAAATATATCAATACAGTGACAATGTGGGGAGCTGAGATTGGATTGAGAATCGTCGGCAGATATTTTCGGAAGTCCCTCTAGCTGCTCTAAAGCGTATGCATCAAAACCGGCAAGCATAACGCCGCGGTGTGTCTGACAAACCTGCACAAGCACAGTCACAGTATTTCATGAGCATGGTCGTGGTTCCCGCATTGCCCACCGTCGCTATGAACGCCGGTCCTGCGCACTGTTACTGAAGAGGTTGTTGCTAGCTGTACAAATTGCTGACTGCAGTCGTTGGCGTCGGCCGCTCGTAAGAATGGCCTCTGAGATTTTTGAGAGTCTCGGAGGCCATCGTGAACAGAGGGCAGAAAGAGCAACAGCACGATGAGAATGTTTTGCACGTTCGGCTGAGGTGCAAGTGGACGTGCCACTCGTGCAGTATTTGACGTCACTTCCTAAGCACCGGCACGGAGGCAGTGCGGCTCAGCCGAAGACACCATAAGACATTGTTCTGCTTGGCACCGAGGTTCCTCGACATCCCCGAGCCGTTTCCTTCTTTGTAAATTCGAGTCTTGTCTCGGCAAGCATCGTCATCTGCGAACTCGCCTCTCTAGACATATTCACTCGGTAGCAACATGTATAGTCGCAAGCGAAGCCGCTGTCATTACTTTGCAATTTTCTTGCCCACTCCCCTCGTTCCCGCCTCTCCTTTTTTGCTTTCTATCTCTCTTGTTCTCGTTTCTTCCTTTCTCGATTGCTTTATTTTCTTCTTCATTTTGTTTCCTGCTTTTTTTCTTGTCGCATTGCCTGCCTCATTGCGCCCAATGCAACAAATGCGCGCTCGCATCAGCGTCAGCCACGTCGACAGCTGATTCCTTATGCAAGAAAGCGTGGTTCGCACCCTAGGTCTTTCATTTCGTCGTCCGCTGCCTCGCGACCACTGGCCGCAGTTTGCGGAGCGTCATGAATGCGCTATGACGCGCGCTCCTGCTATCCCCGTCCACGGCTCTTCGCGAACAGAGAGTGTGCGCCGCAGGTGCAGGAGCGACTCGACATGCTCCGAAGCTCACGACGGCGCCATATGACAGCGCACCGTAGCCCCGCAGAGTTTCCAGGCATGCTTGCTCTATTGTGTAGGTGTGGTCGGACCACACTGACCAGTTGTCTTTGATCGTCGCCGACCTGTCACTCTGAGCACGGAAGAAATGCTCCACACCCCCGTCGTCAGCCCCGAGATATTACATTGGGATGAATTACTTACGAAGTCTTCGGGGGAAGCTGTTATCTTTGTATAAACGCACGTGCTGCTTCATCCGTTTTCCGTTTATTCCGGCGCCGTCCGATTTCGCAATCCGCTCTATGTAGTTGGCCGCTGGGATCGAAACGGCGCCCTCACAGAGCCGACACGGAAACTGTGGCTGCACCACGAAGTTGTCGCATCCTGCGAGGTCTTTCGGAACGCCTCCTGTTTTTTACACAACTCCCTGTATTTCCTCTCTTTTTTTTTGTTTTCAGCTGAGGGGAAAAAAGACATGAAAGAGTGGTGCGCTCTTTCCAATGGTACTCCCTTTTATTCACATAGTGCTTTGTTCTTGAATGAAAACGGCATTTAGTGACCAAACAAGAGCCGCAGCAAAATTACTGCAGGATTGCGCTACAGGACTTACGCAAACACTGACTGTACTCATAGCCAGCAGCTAGTAATGAGTACATGCCGAGCTTGCGTGGTCAGCTTGGGAGTAACTACACTTTCTGAGACAATGCCACCAAAATCGCTAGTTGGACAAGCTGGCGGAAATTAGTCGTGGAAACAGTAAATGTGTTCAAGACAAATCGCAAATATTGTGCTTGTCTCCAGTTTGACTCTCGTCTTGATTGTTGCCATTATTAAAATACCACAAACAGACTTAAGCTCGCGCAACAAGGTGCCACTGAGTATACGTGTAATAATCAGCAAAATATCTGGCTTTAACAGAACAGGTGAGGAATATCCACAAGTGAAATTGGCAAAGCCATCGTAGGCTGTACAATACGCACAGTATTTATGGTGAAACAAGTGCTCAGGCTACGTGTACAAACGCACGGCACCACTCCTCAAGATTAACTCCGTCGCCAGCCGTTGTGGACGGGGTCGTCGCCCGTTTCGGGTGCATCCCTCCAAGTTCCGGCGAGCCCGTTCAGCCTGCCACTATACCTTGACACTCGAATTCCCTGAGCACTGGAACACACTGGGCTTCTTTTTAACACAGAAATGTATTTCAACGACCGGCCGTCAGATCTATCGCAGGTCCACTTTTTCAGCACTAAGCCCACGAAAAATGGGCAACCCGGGTCCGAGATGACCCAGATAACAATAAACAGCATTCACGGCTTAGTGAGCGTTAACTGCGTGCATGGCCGTGCAGGTTGTAAGTTGTCCGTGTTAGTGAGGTAAGCTTAGAAAAAAAGAGTGGCACACGAAGGAAAATATAGCCTGGATTAGAAGAAAAGCAGATGAGAGGTATATGGTAATCCTTCCTGCTCGTGGTTTTATTTTCAACCGCAATAAAAAGAAGGCAAGACGAAAGAAAAAGCTGGAGTTGAGGAAGCAAAACTAGCAGACTATCAGCAATTTCTGGCCAAACAATTCTCTTCATTCTCTATATCTTCTGGCATTCCATTATTTTTTTTATTTTGTGCATGTATTCGTACAGCCTCCCCTTTAACTTCTCTGCAATAATTTTGTTTGACTCTCATCACCAAACCCCGTCGTGGATATGCGCCATCTCAAAAGAGGCCAGCAACGCTATAGATGAGAATACATCCCTGGTTGAGTTTCACCCAGCATGTCGGGGTAGTGTCTTCATTTTTTTTTTTGCACCAGCCAGTACAAAACAAAGATAAAAACTTGATGACTCCACTTCCTCCACTTGCTTTTCTCTAATTTCTTTTAAGCTTCCTCGCCTTCAATCCAATGTTTTTGTCTTGGCGGTCGTCTTCAGACTTTCGCTTCTACTCGTTCCAGCCAGCATTGAGCATCAACGCGCATATGTGTCTTTTTTTCGTCCCGACTCACGCCCTCCTCCCGGCAGCAGGATTCGTCGCTGAACGCCCGCTTGGTGCCCGCACTGCGCCGCGGCCGAGCTTTTTGGCGCTCGGCCCCTTCGTGGCTGCAAATGGTTTCCTCTCGGCTTGTGTCGCAATGACCACGAGCGTTCGCCTCGTGGCGCCGCTGCTAGCAACCACAAAATCGCGTACGCTGTGGCGAATGCATACAACGCGGTGTTGTGCACAAAAGAAGGGCTCGCTTTATTGTCTCCGTGATGACCGCTAGAGGGTGGGCCACCGATTTGACATCGGGGCAGAGCGCATGTAACGAGAGTTTGCTCTCTGCCGTGGTCTGACGTCACTATTGTCGCACGAAAATTCGGACACAAACGCGCACACCCACGCGGCGTTTCTAAAGAGGACTGTCTGTGTTGGTTCTTTGGAAGCGGGCGCCGTCTGAAGCTACTGTTGCGTCCGCACTCAGCCCAGAAAAAAGAGTCGGTCCTGACCATGACGCCCCCCCCCCCCCCCCCCCTTACTGCATTTTTTTTCTTTTCCGAAACAGCAGAAAAGGAAGAGCTTCGCGTTGTTAAAAAGCGCATGCTTTTTGTCAGAGGCAGCTCGGTAGCCATGGCAACAATTTCCATGGCTGCTGAAGCGTCGCGAGGCAACAGGCTCCGTCGGAAACGACCAACGAGGACATTGAGTCAGTTCTGCGCCATTGGCTGTTGTAGGCTTCGGCTTAAGGGCATACTTCGTTTGTGAGGAGTCCGGTCCTTCAACAGCGGCATACATGCGAATCATCATGGCGAAACATCTTTTCCAAAGCTTTCCCTTACATAAACTTAAGTTCGAAAGTATACCGGCTCATTTTAAGAACATGAAACTACGATACCCTCAGCGAGAACGTTGAGCACTTAGAATCCCATTTAATTTCCGTATGAAGTAAATGTTAACGTAAAATTGGCTAACAAACTTGTGAACCCTTCGAGGTATAACAAAGCATGTTACGAGGCGTGTTGAATAATCTTTGCATCGTACTGTAGCAGTTTTAATTGGTCATAAAATTGAAAGATGTTACATTTAAATTAAACTCCGTAATTTATCGTTCCCAGCGGCTGGTCAATTTTCCATCAGCGCTCATGCGTTTGCACCGCCAGTGCATTAGTATCTGCGTGCCGTCGTATAATAATGCGAAGAATCTTACAGCGTTAAAATAAATGCTAAACAATGCAATTTCCGCCAAGTTACCACGTATTTTGTGAACTTTTTTTCGCCCATTCAACAAATAGCGCGAAGCCCCGCAAGCGCCACAAATTGCAGTCGCTGCCAGCTCTCACTGCAGGAAAGCGCCACGGCAGGGGCAACCAAACACGTGCCGCCAGTCGAGGGATACTCATTACAGGGGCTCACGTCTTCGATGTTATGGCGATGCCTGGATATTGCAGTTTCTCCGCGTACTTCTCAAAGGCATCGCCTCGCGCTGGTAACTCTCACTTCACTGGGAGAAATTGATACGGAGCATTGGAGGCCGAAGATTCAAACGTCATCTTCATTACGCCCCCCGTGTCATGGTCAAATATGGAACCTGTTTCAAGTAACAAGCTCATGCTACGTGCCATTTCACACGCAAAGCACCGGACGCGAAATTCGAAACTCGTGGGTTCGGATCCCACCGGGTGCATGTGTTTTTTTTTTAATTCTGTTTTCTTATCAATTAGTTTTAAGCGATAAAATAATTACGCTATTACTCTCCCAGCCATCAAAACCACAAATTTAAAAAAAGAAACATCCCCTATGCCCCTCGCTTTCAGTGACTGTTGGCTTCCTGCATCTATGCCAGAAAGAGCCCCTCTTTTCCCTTCCTTTGTCTGCAACTCTGCAGTTGATTTACTCTATGTGAATGTCTCACCTTTCATCTTCATCACTTTGTTACAATAATTTATTTAACGCGCGAAATTTCTCTTTAGCGACACGACCGCATAAAGCGTCGTTCCTATTTCTCTGTCATTTTTTTTTCTTCCGTCTTCGTTCTTGCCACCATAAACCATCTAACCACGCCTTTCTTCCCTGTAAAGGGTGCACCATTATGTGCAACATTGCACTGCAGCAAAGCCATAAATCGAAAAACGATGTCGGGACAAGATCGGCCGGTCAACCAGTCTATAAAATTGTTAGTCAGTCAATTAATTCATTAACCAAACATTATAATTGAAATTATTCGGGGCTCTATTTCTGAAAGAAGCATCTGGAACTTCACCATCGGATCGATGCCGCAGTAGACAACATTCTGAGATTGATTTCAAATACGTGCGCTTCCTGCATTAGCGCCGAAACTTCGTAGACGACGCCGTGCTGATCGCAAAGAGTGTAGCTCACAGAAATCCCTGGAGCTCTAGAACGTGTTTTCGTGCTCCTGAGCCACGTATTTGCAGCGATGGCCAGCCCTCGGTTCCACCACGCTTCCACTCATTGACACCATAAAGCGTGGCCATTGAGGCCACGTTTCCACTAGCGCCGAGGTCATCATTCAGAGCGGAAATACAAGCTGGTGGGGGCATCGGTCAGCTAAAAATAGCGGAAGGGACTTTCTCGCCTCGGTCTCAAGCTGAAGCAGTGAGAACGGCTCTGCCCGGAATTCGACTATGGTGGAGGATGCGGGCCAAGGATAAGCGAACGGACTGTCTTACTGAAAGCAATACAGCACTCCAGAAAACACATTCGCAAAGTAAGTAAAAGATAAATCACGTCGAGCTGCTGCCAAGTTTAGGTTTCACATCAGCAAACGCTGTCGTCCCAACTTACTCGGTCTGGGTGATATTCAGGAACTTGGTCAGTTATAAGATTTCAAGAGCTATACTGCCATCTCACTTACTGAGTGTCATGAAAATCATTCTGGAAAATAACCGGCAGTTGCAGAGAAAAAAAAACAACAAATTTTGATTATTCAAAGTGCTACCAAATCGAGTTAGGCGTGGGTTAGGGATCGTTTCGTTATTTTCTCTTTGACCTCGTACAATGTACCCCGAACCACAAGGCTGATGCATTGCCCAGTTTAGTCTACTTTAGCTGCTATACAGCGTCAAACTAAAGAATTAGATTCAAAATTTGATTGGTTTATAAGGTTTAACGTCCCAAAGTGACTCAGTCTATCAAAGACGATTCAAACTTTATGTGCACTATCAATTCTTCCAGGCGGCTTAGAAAAATTCTTCAAAAACCTCATAAAATTTACTCTACAAACCGACAATGAGCTGCTTACAAAAGGCTTATTCAGCACTCCCTCCCCGACACAGCAGTATGCTTCAAATTTCGTTAATAAAAGTCCAGTTTACTCGCACTTTTTTTTATTTACGCTTCAAGCTGGAATTAGGCTTCAAAAGTACTTTCAGACCGGGCATTAGGGAAAGTCAGCCTCATCTGAACATCTGCATTAAAATTTGTCAATAACTTCAATCCAGCCGCGTTCAAAGGCATTCAGGCAGCAGCAATCCTCTCTCAACGTACCAATCAAGCACCGAAATGCCGCAATAAATTCGGAGGCCCACACAGTTTCGCATTTCGGTGATTCAGAAGAACGCAAGCACACAAACAAGATTAGGAACCATCACACATGTTAACTAGTGCATATGCACAGACACGGACAGAGAGAGGGAAGAGGACGCTCGCTATAACTGAAATTGTACTGACCGAAGTATGTATTTATACATTTTCTTTCTTATTTTTTTTTCGTCTCTTGTACCGCTGGTGCCACTTACCCGCTGCTATCGCGTCTTATGAAGAGAATACAACGAAAGAAAACGACAAAGAGAATAGGGGCCGGTGAAAGCGGTACGTGGTACCAGCGGTGCAGGAAAAAAAAAGAATGTATAACTACTTCATTCGGTCAGTAAAGTTTCAGTTTAAAGTATAGCGTGCGTGCGTCCTGTTCCCTCTCTCTGTCCACGTCTGTGTATATGCGATAGTTAACGCGTGTGATTACGACAACCAACTAGCCCAACTTAGAGCCTTAGCAGTTAGGAGCCACACTTGTTAGCGCTAAACCGATTGGGAACCTGCAGTCTCCCTTTTTTTTTTGGCGATGCTTTGGTCCACAGAGATTTCAGAAGACCGTTGCCAACACAAGAACCCTGGTTGTGGCACTTGTGGCTATGATTAGACGGCAAAACATGTGTGTTATGTCTTGTGTTTAAAGGGACACTAAAGGGAACTATCAAACTAAGCAAGACGGATAGATTATTCTTCGATAACACTATTAACGTTTTTTTTTTTCTACGCGGAAGGGCGGCTGCGTTTCTGAAAAAAAAAACGCAAATAAATGTGCCAAAATCTTTCCAGATTCAAAACGCCTGAGAAAAATAAAGTATACCTTGCGACGTCTTTGCAACCCGAAGAGGTGCGAGTTTCAAATACCGGAAAACTCGGCTGGAAAGAAAAAAGCCCAACGTTAAATAACCAGTGTTCATGGCGGCGACGTGCAAGTGCACTATTTCAAAAGAGCTTTCGGCAGCGTCTCGTTGTACGCTCCGTGGGTGCAAAACTGAGGGCAGCAGCTGCAGGACTGCTGATCACGGTGATAACGACAGCAGAACATGTGGGTGCGTTGTGTGCCGTCCTGAAGTGTACACGTTTGCTTCGAGAGGTCCTCAAAAGAATGCTAGCAGCAGACGCGCTGTAACACATTCGTTGAAAACCACATCTGAGTGAAAAATTGAACGCGCATTACTCCCCAAACGGCGCACTGTGCTGTAGATTACCGCGCGTTTTTTGACTAACTACGCAGTAAGTATGACTGCAGACAAAACTTGCGATTTACTCTGCTGTAGTTGCGATTTCTACGTTCGTGAATTGCTTCCTTCGAGCTGTAAGCAGAAGTGAATCAGGGTACGTTGCGCCCAGCTGCAGTCTGTCGCCTTGCACTGTAAGCAACCTGCAGTGCCCAGGCGGCGCTGCAATTGTTCCAATGCACGCCAAAAAACTGCTGCCGTCAGCCGCTGGTGCCGAAAATAACGCGAGATCACGTTTGGAACGACTGGAGGGACGCGTTTGGCTGATAACACTCCTTGTTTAGGTTATCTCGGCGTTGCAGATAGCTCACGCACGCCTTCGACAGAGCGCGGAAGCGCATGCCTGTAAGCGCAGGCAAGGGTGTGGAAAAGCACGCCTCGCTGGGCTGTGTGCTACAGCGCTACGATCGACTTAGTAAACGTCATTGCAGGTTGACACGCTGTCGGCAGGGTGTACACGCATAATCTTTACCGAAACGTAATAGAGTGGAGGGCTCCGCAACTTTCTCGACCGCCTGGGGTTATTTGACATGCGCACAGTAGACGGGCCCCTAGCATTTCGCCTCCGTCGAAATGCAACCACCACGGCCGGGATCGAACCCGCGTTCTTCGGGTCAGCAGCCGAGCGCTATAAGCACTGAGCCACCGCAGCGGTCGCTGTAAACGCGCTGGCCGTTCGCCCGAGGCTACCCGAGTCTAAACCCACAGCCCCCTCCTATCGGAACAGCGTGTTTCGTATGCGCTCGAATACGGTTCGAGCACCGCAGCAGCTGCGCTCACAAATCGCACTACCGAGAAGAGTAATCGTCAGCTAATTTTTCTCGCTGAAAGCCCTGCCTCGCGTGTCGGCGCCTCCCGTACCGCGCTGAGAAGCCTTTTTCTTTAATGAACCAAATGACGTGATGATGGTGCATGCGTGTGGCATACTTCTCAGGCATTTTTCACCGCATCTAAAAGCATATTCTCCTTTCCACTGCGCAGAAAGCATGCAAGACCACGCGGCGACAGCGCTTCACGACATGCATGCGCGCGTACTAAAGATGAAGACTTTGCAATTTTGTAACGCCTGCACAGTAGCCGATTCGATGGCTGAAGTGCGTACGAAACCGCTTCGCCGCCCGCGTAGCAAGCACACGCAGCATGAATGCCGTAATGAGTTCGCGGTTCTGAACTTGCTGCGCGCAACGGCCACACGCAGCCTGAGTGCACAGAATGCAAGGCATAAGCTTCAGCGCTCGTGTTTGCGACCGACCTTCTCTCCGGCGGCTGTTTCGCGCTTTTAATCACGAGACCCTTCGCACTCGGTCGGCAAAGCTCGCCGTGCTGCTTTCCTCGTATCTCGACGGTAATAGCCCATCGAGACGGTGAAATAGTTTCGCTCATGAATACGTCACTCGCCGCTGCTGCACGAATGTTCCAGTGGCGTTGCCACATGTACCTCGCTTTTATGCAATTTACTAGGTTATAAAAGCGAAGCTTTCGGTGAAGATAACACATCTGGTATCAGGTAAGCCTACTCTATCAGTCTAGCCCGAGTTAGTATTACCCATCAATTTTAATTGTCCCTTTAATGTGGAAAGGCAACCTAAGTGTTATTCAATGACCACCTTGATTCTCGCCCCCCGAGGAGTATTAAAAATCCTCGTATGTAAGCCCCAGTGACAGTAAGCGCTGAAAAATTGCCAAGAACTACATCGCTTCCATATAGGGCTAGCATTTCCACGGCAGGGCACCGCGCGCTTTCTGCTTCCGTCAGTTAGGTAAGTACGTCCTTACTTCATTCTAATGTTTCCTATGTTTTTTCCTCTTTGCACACCCATTTTCCTTCATTCAAGGTAGGGCAGCCAATCGGAACCTTCTTATCGCCGACTTCCCCACCTTTTCCCTGCCCCCACTCTCTCTTCCACTGCTTTGCGAAGAAGATGATTCTACCCAAATGCAGCCTGAGTAGAGAAGCTAAAATGCCCCTGCATGACAGTCACGCCAAGTGCATCAAAGACTACCGCGACAGGAAAGCACTTTTTGTGTTCAACTGACAAAACACGGTGGCAATGTGAAAACTCAGCGTGGGGAGCTCGCAGAGCGCGCTTCACCTTTTATTTTACTGCTCGAAGAAAATTCACGGCCAGTCTTCTCCGAACATAGCGCGCCGTAAAAAGCAGTCGGCCCCGTGCGTATACCAGCCGCGGCCGCAGCGGCTATTCCTTTTTGCCACTGAGCAGCACGGGCGTGCTTTTGGGCAGCTGGGCCAGCGCCGGGTCGTAGCCCATCTCGCGGTGGATGTCCGCGATGGGGCGCAGCAGTCGGATGACGACGCCGTCGTCCCGCCGCTGGTACAGCATCTCGCCCTCGAAGTCCACCAGGCCGTGCTTGCGCGCACGCAGGAGGATGCCCACCACCTTGTTGGAGATGCTCGTGTACAGCTGTGCACAGGTAATGGTACGAGTGTGACCAGAGATGGGACTGGTCGCTCTGGCGACATTTGCGCGGGTACAAGTAAGAACAGTAACTTTACTCAATGGTTGTACTCCGCAATTAGTTTGAGTGAAAAGTGCACTTTTTTTTTTCCTCTAGGCAGCTTTCTTTCGCTCCGCAAAGCCATTATTGCATTTGCAGGCCCTTGTGCAACGAGTTAAGTGCGCCCTGTTTTCATACTGCTTGAACCTGTACACAAACAGCTGCAATTCCAGGGGGTTTCTGTGTTCCAGCATGAGGAAGAGTGACTATTTCTGCACTGAACATAACCGCGGCGCACGCATGCGCTATACTGGTCGATACAGCAGAGAAGCGCTGTCGCTCGCGCGTGCAGCAAAGGAACAGAGAAGAGCACACCTGGAAGAGCTCCCCGAAGGTGATGGCACGCGTGCCGTCCGGCAACTCGACGCCGAACTCGTGCAGGTTCTCGCACAGCACGCGCACCTCGCTGCTGATGAGATTGCCGGCCTGCTTTCCCCGCTTGTCGGTCTTGGAGCCTTCCTCGGGGTGGCCGTACCTGCGTGCCACGAATGGAATCCACGCGTGTGTGTGGGCTCGGGGAGGGGGATGCGTCGTTCATGAAAGTCGCGAGGATGTTGCTACTGCGTGTTCTCATAAGCCTCCAGAGATGGAGCTCCTTGCTAATTCCGCGAACTGACGACGAAACCACGATGGCCAAAATAGGACGAATATCCGGGGATGAGGGCGCGTTCAGGTGGAGACGTTGCCACACCGCCTTCAATATACATTGCGACTAGGACGCCGCAACCATACGAAGTGTACAAAAAGCTTTCTTTCTGCATCCAGTCGCGGTCTCACCTGGGGTCATCCTTGGACATCGCGGCTGAGGCGGCGCCGTCCCAGCGCGCCGAGAAAGGGTTGTCCTTCTGGCGGCGGTCGTGCTCCTCGGCCTTCTTCTGGAACATGGCCACCTTGGAGGCCAGCTCGGGACGGCCGAACACGCGCACCTCCTTCTTGGGTTCCTCCTGGTCCGCCATGCTGCCGCCGCGCTCTGCGGAGAGGACGCATGGAACCAGCATGGGACCGCAAGTAAAGAGTAAGCGGTCTTCTCCAGGGCAAGAAATTAAGTTTTTCCAGGGTTAAGAAAACTGAGTGGCAATCAAGTCGTAGACACCGCAGAGGTTTCTTTAAGTTTTGCGGCCGTCATTGTGATCTTCGAAGCAAATCTTTCAAACGTTACGCGTCACAAAAGCGGCGCACGGACTTGCACATAGATCAACGAAATTTTTACACGTGGCCTTCGCGTCCGTTGTATCAGAATGATGAGGCAATTAGTGTTACAGAAGCGTGTAAAGCAGGCTTGTTAGCAAAAAAAATGTTTTAAAATAAAGCACAAAATAAAGCAGAGAAACGGTCGCAGACGAACGCCTCAAGCAGAACGGCGCAAATACGTCGCTGAACAAAGAGTTGTTAAATGCTGAAGGAACTACGTAGCCTTATCATTTACACTCGACCTTATCTTGCAGGCCGCGACAAGGAATAAGCACAGGCCGCGTGCGCAAAACACACCACTTTATCGCTACTGCAAGCACAAGAAAGAAACGCAGTTAACACATCCCCGAGCGCTCATCTAAATCCTCACACTAAGCAGCCACTGGAAGTACGCACAGTTACGCGCTTCAGAACTAATATAAAGCCATGTGCAGGGTTTCTGGTACGGACTGGATTAAAAAGCACGTGCATGGCCTCCTTACTGCTGTCGAATAGGCTGCAGCCGCCGACTGTAATGATCAGGGCTGGAAAACTCTGAGCCGGGGCACCTAACCGCCCTCCGCCCATTGTCACGTGTGAACGCTTAACAGCACCCCCCCCCCCCCTCGTCCTATCGCACGCGTAGGCCGAGCACGGCGCTACCGTCACCCGCTGCACCAACCCGTGACCGCAGAGTCGAGCAGAACCGTCGAGGAAAGGACTACGTTAAGGCTGTCGCGTCAGCTGCTTCGTCGCCCCGGTAGAGTCGGGCTGAAACGGTCGTCCGCGGTGTTGCCATCTACCTCCAGGAAACAGCCAGCCTCGAATACAGAAGCACAACTGGATGCTACCGAGTTTATAAACTTCCGTTTGAATCTCCTCTGTAGGCGCACCTCTGGGTTTTCCGATTGCTGCTTTGCTCACCAGATCAGGCGTAATTGTCCCCCAGCAGCGGGTCAAAGTTGCAGCTCTCTATCGTGATGCGTGGTGCCGCCGGTTCTCCTCAAGCGGTCCTTCGTGGGAAACAAGGTAAAGGAAGCCGTGACATCATGCCAGGGTCGCGAGTTGCGTGAATCAATGCTCACAGCGTTTTCCTTTTATTTTCTTTTGTGACGACATCCAGCGTCATTCGGGCGTCGCGAAACATGGTCGCGTTGCAACTGAGCCATGTCGAAGGTGGTAGTGGTTTTATTAAAAATAATAATAAAAAGGAAGGAAAAGATTTTTGCTAGCCCCGGCATCTGCCATCGATACTGAAGCACCTGAGCTGGGGCAGCGGAAATAAAGGACAGCAGGCAGAATGGAGAAATGAAATGAAAGAGGTGAGGGGACAGCAATAGAGGACAGGGGGAGAAGTAATATGTACAAACTATTTACACAATAAGTAATGTGTCCAGGTTGTGCGCGTGATTAGTTCATTTAAGAGGAATTAAATCACACACGCGCACAGCACTGTGTAGGTTACAACTGGAGTGGGGCGTCCAGTTATTAATCGTTCAAGGTAGAACTCGCGGAGCGTTCGGTCACTGCGTGTAACTACCTGACGGAGAACAGACGGGACGTCAAGCCCGTGTGTTCGAGGAATGCACAGAGGCTCACCAAAGTTCGCTCACGAGTGCGCGCACTGCCCTGCGGCCACAATAGCGTCTTGATGGAGTCTGGTAGTATGCCCTGCGCCCTATAGGCCGCGAGCATATCGCGACGAGCATCGGCGAACGCAGCTTCAGTTTGGTTTCTCTCGTCGCACGTGAACAGCAGATAAGACGAAGAGGTGAACTAGGCATAATTTACAGCTGGATACTAGGAGGAGGGTAACTGGGGCCGAAGTGGACAGAGTAGAAAACTCAAGCACAATGCACCCCAATAATAATTGAAAAAAAAAAGACAGAGCGTGTCCCACGTATATATTGACCGCACTTTCTCAAATTTTACTACCTTAGCCGGTTACGCGTCACTGACTCGATTCCACCTTCCACATTCCACCTGATTTTCTGCAGCTACAGAGTGTACTGTGGTGATTATTAGTGTACATGGCGATTTTGTCCTGTTCACTTGTGCCTTGTTCCGTTTGTACTATACATTCTCCCTGGTTACTATACGGTTACGCATTGCATAGATAATAAGTAATAAACATTGAAGTAGTGTGTCTGTAGCATATTCCTTCTTTTATGCTTACGCCGTCGAACGCACATCGGGTGGCACTTATTTAAAGGCGGAACCTGTTCGCTAGTCTGGCACCGCCTGCTCTTTTATTCCATTCTCAAGCGCGACACCGTCGTAAAACGCAGTGCTTCCGTGTTCTTGACTCTGCACGCCGGCATATTTCGCCACTCTCATCTCACAGGAGCCGCTCTTCCTCTTCTAGTGCGCCAGTTCCGAACTCTATGGGCAGACCACAGAGTTCGCCTTACTTTGCCTGCGAAGAACTGTCCTTCGGCGCCTATTTTAAGAGCACTTCGCCCAAAAGAGAGGCACTCAAGAAAAGCAGGAAACCATAAATATGGAGCTATCGTCAGCGTAGGCTGCCTTCGCACTCCCGCTGAGCGTATCAGCTTTCCCGAGTGCCAGGTTTGGGACCTGGATGCTTTCTGCACGTCAAACTCCACAAAAATGAAAAAAAAAAGAAACGACGTAAGCCTAAACTTCACATTTCGCACCAGTTGCTATAATTTCGCGTTTCGAGCAGTCAGCAAGTAGAGTCCGGTGCTAGTGATGAGTAGTGTCTCAGAAGTATATTGTTTGAGAGCTAGCAATGAGTAATGCACGTCTTCAAGACTGGAGAGGTAGTAAGCTAAAAAGAGAACGGTCCTTGTTACGCAGGGCTCTCACGCGGTACAGAGAAGAAAATTCCCTGCATATAAATGCTACAGCAATTTGTGTTCTACTGATCGGCTTAGTGTAAAGGCCGCTCAAATTTTTTTCCTCCTCTGCGACGACACCCAATTTCACCTGCAATGTAAGAATGCACATGACGAATGCAGTTGTGCCGCTACCCTGACATCCTGCACAGTATTATACTCCTGCGGTGCCGGTGTTGACTGCTGGTGGCATCGGGGTTCGGTCATCCCCGGTTCGGAGCCGACAGAACATGTGACAATAATTCATCATTGAAAAATATCATTCGAAACACTCAGTTCACCAAAGCATAGAGTTAGAAATATAGCAACGACCATATGAGCATCGAGCAAGGTACGACAGTGTCCCCCATTTTGCTAGAAGATCAGTGCGATATGAGTGCCTGATTGCCGTAGTCACGCTAGCAAACAAAAAAGAGTACATATTTGAGGATGGACAGAAAAGCACGAGCGCACTAACGGCATCATGAAAAGTGCAAGCGATCACAAAGAGGAAGGTGTCATCACATCCGAATAGAGTTACTGTGAAAGTGCCGGATGTCATTAACCCGTGTTTGATCCCTCACCCACTCTGCCCGCTTCCGATCTCTTAACGTTACACCTATCATTTTTCTTTCCATGGCTCGCTGCGTTGTCCTTAACTTAAGCTCCAAGAGAAAGTAAGCGTAGCAGGGGGCGGCAGAAGGTTAGATGGGCGGATGAGATTAAGAAGTTTGCAGGCAAAGGGTGGATGCAGCTGGCAAAGGATAGGGTTAATTGGAGAGACATGGGAGAGGCCTTTGCCCTGCAGTGGGTGTAGTAAGGCTGATGATGATGATGATGATGATGATGATGATGATGATGATGATGATGATGAAAGTGCCGGACGTTCCACAGCGGACGAGTGAAACACCACCAGGACGTGACGTGTACCCTTTATAAACGTTTTAGACTACTTGTATGTGGACATCTGGTACGTCTTGGACGCTGCATGGAGCTCACCGCATAATATCATTAGTAATTATAACGTTAATTTCAATGCATAGCAATCAAAGTGCATATGTGGGCCAGCCTACGCCAACAGAGAGCTTGCAGGGCAGTGCCAAGAATAGGCCATAAACGTTGTACAACTGACACCAGCTTGTTTATCATCATGTCCTATCTGTACTCCTTATTACTTTCTTTCCTTAATTTCCCCTTTTTTCCCTAGTGTGGATTACAATTACCACTAAGTCATTAGCGGTTTTTATGGAAAGGAAATGGCGCAGCATGTGTCACATCTCGGTGGACACCTGAACCGCGCCATAAGGGAAGGGATAAAGGGGGAGCGAAAGAAGAAAGGAAGAAAGAAGTGCGTAGTGGAGGGCTCCAGAATAATTTAGACCATTTGGGGATCTTTAACGTGCGCTTACATCTCACAGCACAAGGTCGGAGACACATTCTTCCGGCGGGACTTCACCCTTTCCTTAAAGCCTCCTCTCTCGCTCCACAAAAGACTAACGGTGACTTCCAATCGCAGAGTTGGAGCACTTCGAGAGCAACGCTTTCTGCTCTTTTCGGAGCAACTGTATTCCAAGCGCAGATCTGAGCCACGGATCGAGTCTTCCAATCGTAGACAGGGAGCGGTTGCCGAGCCGGGATTGCTCCGCGGAGCAGTCGGGACTGCTCCGCCGAAATCGGCGGATCCGACCGGAAGTTTGCGTGACGTTCTTTTTCAGCGGCCCTAGAAGCGCCCCCATTTCCGGCGGCTTGTCGCGTCCGCCGCGCCGGCTCCTCTCCGCGCTGCGTAGCAGACGATCACCTTCGCCCGCCGCTATGGACTCGAAAGTGAATCGCGCACTAGCGCTCGCTTTGCTTGACGACAGCGAGTCGGAAAGCGGCAGCTTGTCATAAACTTCAGGCGTCATCTCCATCTAAAAGGCAGCGGGTGTAGTCTTCACCTCTTGCAGCAACGGTGGAAAAGCAGACGACGACGCGCGCGAAAAGCGCGGGCAAGCGCACGGAATGACGGGTACTTCCTGGATGGATGGATGGATGGATGGATGGATGGATGGATGGATGGATGGATGGATGGATGGATGGATGGATGGATGGATGGATGGATGGATGGATGGATGGATGGATGGATGGATGGATGGATGGATGGATGGATGGAGCTCACCGCATAATATCATTAGTAATTATAACGTTAATTTCAATGCATAGCAATCAAAGTGCATATGTGGGCCAGCCTACGCCAACAGAGAGCTTGCAGGGCAGTGCCAAGAATAGGCCATAAACGTTGTACAACTGACACCAGCTTGTTTATCATCATGTCCTATCTGTACTCCTTATTACTTTCTTTCCTTAATTTCCCCTTTTTTCCCTAGTGTGGATTACAATTACCACTAAGTCATTAGCGGTTTTTATGGAAAGGAAATGGCGCAGCATGTGTCACATCTCGGTGGACACCTGAACCGCGCCATAAGGGAAGGGATAAAGGGGGAGCGAAAGAAGAAAGGAAGAAAGAAGTGCGTAGTGGAGGGCTCCAGAATAATTTAGACCATTTGGGGATCTTTAACGTGCGCTTACATCTCACAGCACAAGGTCGGAGACACATTCTTCCGGCGGGACTTCACCCTTTCCTTAAAGCCTCCTCTCTCGCTCCACAAAAGACTAACGGTGACTTCCAATCGCAGAGTTGGAGCACTTCGAGAGCAACGCTTTCTGCTCTTTTCGGAGCAACTGTATTCCAAGCGCAGATCTGAGCCACGGATCGAGTCTTCCAATCGTAGACAGGGAGCGGTTGCCGAGCCGGGATTGCTCCGCGGAGCAGTCGGGACTGCTCCGCCGAAATCGGCGGATCCGACCGGAAGTTTGCGTGACGTTCTTTTTCAGCGGCCCTAGAAGCGCCCCCATTTCCGGCGGCTTGTCGCGTCCGCCGCGCCGGCTCCTCTCCGCGCTGCGTAGCAGACGATCACCTTCGCCCGCCGCTATGGACTCGAAAGTGAATCGCGCACTAGCGCTCGCTTTGCTTGACGACAGCGAGTCGGAAAGCGGCAGCTTGTCATAAACTTCAGGCGTCATCTCCATCTAAAAGGCAGCGGGTGTAGTCTTCACCTCTTGCAGCAACGGTGGAAAAGCAGACGACGACGCGCGCGAAAAGCGCGGGCAAGCGCACGGAATGACGGGTACTTCCTGGATGGATGGATGGATGGATGGATGGATGGATGGATGGATGGATGGATGGATGGATGGATGGATGGATGGATGGATGGATGGATGGATGGATGGATGGATGGATGGATGGATGGATGGATGGATGGAGCTCACCGCATAATATCATTAGTAATTATAACGTTAATTTCAATGCATAGCAATCAAAGTGCATATGTGGGCCAGCCTACGCCAACAGAGAGCTTGCAGGGCAGTGCCAAGAATAGGCCATAAACGTTGTACAACTGACACCAGCTTGTTTATCATCATGTCCTATCTGTACTCCTTATTACTTTCTTTCCTTAATTTCCCCTTTTTTCCCTAGTGTGGATTACAATTACCACTAAGTCATTAGCGGTTTTTATGGAAAGGAAATGGCGCAGCATGTGTCACATCTCGGTGGACACCTGAACCGCGCCATAAGGGAAGGGATAAAGGGGGAGCGAAAGAAGAAAGGAAGAAAGAAGTGCGTAGTGGAGGGCTCCAGAATAATTTAGACCATTTGGGGATCTTTAACGTGCGCTTACATCTCACAGCACAAGGTCGGAGACACATTCTTCCGGCGGGACTTCACCCTTTCCTTAAAGCCTCCTCTCTCGCTCCACAAAAGACTAACGGTGACTTCCAATCGCAGAGTTGGAGCACTTCGAGAGCAACGCTTTCTGCTCTTTTCGGAGCAACTGTATTCCAAGCGCAGATCTGAGCCACGGATCGAGTCTTCCAATCGTAGACAGGGAGCGGTTGCCGAGCCGGGATTGCTCCGCGGAGCAGTCGGGACTGCTCCGCCGAAATCGGCGGATCCGACCGGAAGTTTGCGTGACGTTCTTTTTCAGCGGCCCTAGAAGCGCCCCCATTTCCGGCGGCTTGTCGCGTCCGCCGCGCCGGCTCCTCTCCGCGCTGCGTAGCAGACGATCACCTTCGCCCGCCGCTATGGACTCGAAAGTGAATCGCGCACTAGCGCTCGCTTTGCTTGACGACAGCGAGTCGGAAAGCGGCAGCTTGTCATAAACTTCAGGCGTCATCTCCATCTAAAAGGCAGCGGGTGTAGTCTTCACCTCTTGCAGCAACGGTGGAAAAGCAGACGACGACGCGCGCGAAAAGCGCGGGCAAGCGCACGGAATGACGGGTACTTCCTGGATGGATGGATGGATGGATGGATGGATGGATGGATGGATGGATGGATGGATGGATGGATGGATGGATGGATGGATGGATGGATGGATGGATGGATGGATGGATGGATGGATGGATGGAGCTCACCGCATAATATCATTAGTAATTATAACGTTAATTTCAATGCATAGCAATCAAAGTGCATATGTGGGCCAGCCTACGCCAACAGAGAGCTTGCAGGGCAGTGCCAAGAATAGGCCATAAACGTGATGGATGGATGGATGGATGGATGGATGGATGGATGGATGGATGGATGGATGGATGGATGGATGGATGGATGGATGGATGGATGGATGGATGGATGGATGGATGGATGGATGGATGGATGGATGGATGGATGGATGGATGGATGGATGGATGGATGGATGGATGGATGGATGGATGGATGGATGGATGGATGGATGGATGGATGGATGGATGGATGGATGGATGGATGGATGGATGGATGGATGGATGGATGGATGGATGGATGGATGGATGGATGGATGGATGGATGGATGGATGGATGGATGGATGGATGGATGGATGGATGGATGGATGGATGGATGGATGGATGGATGGATGGATGGATGGATGGATGGATGGATGGATGGATGGATGGATGGATGGATGGATGGATGGATGGATGGATGGATGGATGGATGGATGGATGGATGGATGGATGGATGGATGGATGGATGGATGGATGGATGGATGGATGGATGGATGGATGGATGGATGGATGGATGGATGGATGGATGGATGGATGGATGGATGGATGGATGGATGGATGGATGGATGGATGGATGGATGGATGGATGGATGGATGGATGGATGGATGGATGGATGGATGGATGGATGGATGGATGGATGGATGGATGGATGGATGGATGGATGGATGGATGGATGGATGGATGGATGGATGGATGGATGGATGGATGGATGGATGGATGGATGGATGGATGGATGGATGGATGGATGGATGGATGGATGGATGGATGGATGGATGGATGGATGGATGGATGGATGGATGGATGGATGGATGGATGGATGGATGGATGGATGGATGGATGGATGGATGGATGGATGGATGGATGGATGGATGGATGGATGGATGGATGGATGGATGGATGGATGGATGGATGGATGGATGGATGGATGGATGGATGGATGGATGGATGGATGGATGGATGGATGGATGGATGGATGGATGGATGGATGGATGGATGGATGGATGGATGGATGGATGGATGGATGGATGGATGGATGGATGGATGGATGGATGGATGGATGGATGGATGGATGGATGGATGGATGGATGGATGGATGGATGGATGGATGGATGGATGGATGGATGGATGGATGGATGGATGGATGGATGGATGGATGGATGGATGGATGGATGGATGGATGGATGGATGGATGGATGGATGGATGGATGGATGGATGGATGGATGGATGGATGGATGGATGGATGGATGGATGGATGGATGGATGGATGGATGGATGGATGGATGGATGGATGGATGGATGGATGGATGGATGGATGGATGGATGGATGGATGGATGGATGGATGGATGGATGGATGGATGGATGGATGGATGGATGGATGGATGGATGGATGGATGGATGGATGGATGGATGGATGGATACGGCTGAACCCTTTACATCGGGCGGTGGCTCAAGCCACCTAGCCATGTCTTGTGAAATTTTACTCCTGTCTTGCTTTTAGCCACCAATTAGATAACCTTCGCTTGATTACTTCTAACCTCTTAAAATCCACTTTCCCTTCACTATCCCTAAACCCCAATGCCTTGGGTAAGTCAGCCCCGCTGCTTTCCACTGTAGGGTGAAGCCCTTTACAGGAAAGTATCAAGTGTTCAGCCGTTTCCTCCTCCAGCAGTTCGCGAGCGCCGCCTACATGCTCTGGCCAGAGCAAGTGTAATTGGTTTTTGCGGGAAAGGAAATGGCGCAGTATCTGTCTCATATATCGTTGGACACCTGAACCGCGCCGTAATGGAAGGGATAAGGGAGGGAGTGAAAGAAGAAAGGAAGAATGAGGTGTCGTAGTGGAGGGCTCCGGAATAATTTCAACCACCTGGGGATCTTTAACGTGCACTGACATCGCACAGCACACGGACGCTTTAGCGTTTTTCCTCCATAAAAACGCAGCCGCCGCGGTCGGGTTCGAACCCGGGAACTCCGGATCAGTAGTCGAGCGCCCTAACCACTGAGCCACCGCGGCGGGGCAAGTGTACTCCAATCGCAATTTCAGGTCGCGCGCTCTGCGCCGGATTCAGGTGCGCTGTCACAGAGCGTGCAGGCCGCTCCGGGCCTGCGGTTGGAATTCACCATAAGCTTTATTAGAAAGAGGCGAGGAAAACTTGAATTTAAAAAAGATTAAAGTTAGTCGCAAGGAGTTGCAACTTCGTATATACCTTCATGTCGTTGCGACCACATTGGAATAAGAACTCCCGTATCGCTTTGCCTGGCAGATTAGTGCGTGTTGCAGTGAGAGGCAGTTTTCCCCGTGTTTCAAGCATGGGAAGCACTTGTAGATCGCGAACACATACCGGACGTCAATGGCTGCCCGTGTGGCTCGGGAATGACGAGAGATTCTGCACTTGAGGATCGTATTTAGGCTTTCTTTTTTTTTGCCTGTTTTCACACGACAGCGTTAAGGAGCTCGTGTCGCAGAAAAGTCGGTGTCGTCGGCCGTGAGCGAAAAATCCCTCTTCCTCGCAATGTACGCCACTGCCCCAGCAGATAGCGCGCGACGGCAGCGCAAGGAAAGAAAGGGACGCCTGTCACATATTTCGGTGGACAACCCGGACCGCGCCGCAAGGAAAGGAAAATGAAATCAAAATTGGTTTTATGGAAAGGAAGTGCGGCCTGTCTCACATATATCTGTGGGCACTCGAAGCGCGCCGTAAGGAAAGGAAAATGAAATCAAAATTGGTTTTATGGAAAGGAAGTGCGGCCTGTCTCACATATATCTGTGGGCACTCGAAGCGCGCCGTAAGGAAAGGAAATGAAATGACAATTGATTTTAAGGAAAGGAAGTAAGGCGTCTGACATACCGCCCAACACCGTCGTACTTCACTCCGACCCATCATCATTCAAAAAATCCATCGAATCAACCATGTGCCCTGAATTCCACTCCCTCATGTAATACCCCTTTAATGGGGCCTTTGAGGTTGTAATAAATAAATAAATAAATAAATAAATAAATAAATAAATAAATAAATAAATAAATAAATAAATATCTCAAGTTCGGGCGCAGTGGGGCCGCGCGGGCACGCGAGAATCACGCGGGGAGCGGCGAACAACGCAGCGGACATCCAAAGCGCGTTTAGGGCGCTCGGCGACTGGTCCGGAGTTCCCGGGTTCGAACCCGAACGCGGCGGCTGCGTTTTTATGGAGGCAAAACGCTAAGGTACCCTTGTGTTGTGCGATGTCAGTGCACGTTGAAGATCTCCAGGTGGTCGAAATTATTCCGGAGCCCTCCACTACGGCACCTCTTTCTTCCTTTCTTCTTTCACTCCCCCCTATAGCCCTTCCCTTACGGCGCGGTTCAGGTGTCCAACGATATATGAGACAGATACTGCGCCGTTTCCTTTCCCCCAAAACCAATTATTATTATTATATTATTATTAAGCTTGCGGCTTGCTGCTCGTTCGTTCGGCGCATCTGGTTCATGGCATCTGGTTTGTCGAGAACGATGTGCTGACGAACTACGACTGCAACTTGAGTCCCGCGCGTTTCGGCAAGGCGCCTGGCAGCGCTTCTACGTGGTTTGCCGCTCCGCGCGTCCGTTTCACCGCACGTAGCAGAGCGATTTGTCGAACGGGCAAGGCGTCGAGCCGAACGGGCGATGGCGTTCCGTAGACTCCCTGGCAGTGCTGCAGCACGCTGTCGCGATCCACTCTTAAGGGCGAAGTTTAAGCATCCTCCAATTTCTTATATACGCTATGAAAAATAAGAGCAGAATGTTGCATGCAAAAGACGGCCAGCGATCTTGAGTTGAACGCTTATAATGCGTAAAATGCTTATGATACATAGAAGTATCATAGAAGAAGAACGCGGCGGCTGCGTTTTTACGAAGGGAAAACGCTAATGCGCCCGTGTGCTGTGCGATGTCAGTGCACGTTAAAGATCCCCAGGTGGTCGAAATTATTCCGGAGCCCTCCACTACGGCACCTCTTCCTTCATTTCTTCCTCCCTCGTTTATTCCTTCCCTTACGGCGCGGTTCAGGTTTCCAACGATATACGAGATACTGCGCCATTTCCTTCCCCAAAAAAACAATTTATTATTATTGTTGTTGTTATTATTATTATTATTATTATTATTATTATTATTATTATTATTATTATTATTATTATTATTATTATTATTATTATTATTATTATTATTATTATTATTATTATTATTATTATTATTAGCATGTGAGCAAGACTTTGTGATGGCCGCTAGACTTCAGACGCTTTCAGACTTACTGCCTGAAAGCGGCCATCACCAAGTCTTGCTCACATGCCATCAAGGAAAGCGTCGAGTCCCAGGTGAAGAGGCTGAAAGAAAGCGGGTACCCTCCGCATATAATCGTGGAAGCTTGTGGAAGAATGGTAAGGTGGATCAAGGGTAGGTCGCAATCTAAACTCCGGGAAACAGAGCGTCGAAATTCATACCATACGTGCACAGATTGGCGCATGGACTGAAAAAAGTTGCCGGGCGTTATCGAATTCCGATTGTGTTTTCCGCCTCTCGGAAGTTGGGAGCAATCTGTTCACAGGTGCACCACCGGGTGGAAGAAGGGGGCGAAAGAACGGTACGAAAAACAAGAAACGAATGCAGCATCAAACACAAGGCCCCGTTCGTTACCTGTGCCAGGGGGGTTGTGTGCAGATTGCCGTTGTCGTGTGGCGCACTATACATCGGCCAAACTGGACGATGCGTCAACGAGAGATTAGGAGAACACCGAAGATTGCTCGAGGGAGATTCTCTTGATAACCTCCCTAAACATTGCCGCACGTGCATTACAAACGACAAGGAAAAGAAAATCCAGTGTAAACCGCTTTTTGAAAAAACGGCCATCCTATTCAGGCACAGGGAGCAACTCACGCGTGAGCTCATGGAAGCCTTTCATATGCGCATCAGTGGCGATAAGTGCATTAGTCAGACTTCCGTCCGCTTATCTGATAGGGAGTATCTGTTCCTAACCAAATCATTGGGATTCACGGGGTAACTTGTGGTGCTCATGACGTTTGTTTGTTTTTGTTCTTGATGGTTTCACCATTTATTCTAGCATAGTCTGGAATAAACCTTCAGTTGTGAGTAGCGCTCGTCTTTGTTTGTCTCGCTTGTCCTCGTTGTTCCGCGCCAACTTCTTCAGTATGCTCTGACATATTCCTGCACATCCACCCGGTCACCAACACTATCATCATCGTCGCCATCAGCACGACAAAGGTCGACTTTTTCCACACATGTCGGATCTTTCCTGTCCTGCGTCAGCCTCAGCCCTCGTATCCCTGCAGATCTAATATCATTTCTCCCCACCTGAGTGTCTGCCGACCTTGGTTAAATCTCCTTTCCAGCGGGATCAACTTTCCCCATGGGTAATCTGCTTCCCGCATTTATACGCCGTCTCCTACTCTTCATTTATGCCAAGGCATATACCATGAGCTTCAGTTTGTTCTCTGGCCGACGCCGCTATCGTTCCCCCTCTGCCCCCAACCGTTCTCCCTTCCACGGCTCAAACCCCCAGGTCTCTGCCCCGTAGGTCTTCGTAGCGCCCTTCATCCGACCGCAATGAACACGGAGAAGGAAGGAAGGAAGCAGCCTTGCTATAGGCGACGGCAGCAGTTAAGTGCGGGTCACGTTCCTGCAAAAGAGGTTTAAAATTTCCCCTTCCCTTCGTGCCAGATGATGGAACCTGTCGCTGAACACACAGACTGGACATCTTTCGTAACCTCCTGCACAGTGGGAGGAAGAGGAGAGACGAAATGCGGTCTGCCCTGCCGCAGGGTATTGGCCATTTTCACAACATATATCGGGGCCGCCTCAACTAATCAATATGGCGGCGTTACGGAGGACTACTTCCGGAAACAGCATAGGTAGTATCGCGGTTGTTTGAAATTTTTACTATACACTCGCGCATGTTTGTCGATGGTGGCATCGTCACATGAGCCAAACGGTCTCCTTTCTCGAGAGTGAAAAAGAAATTACGAGATACCGGGGACAAAATCGCTCTCTCGCGTTTGAGAACAGGCGGCTTAAAAGCGGTGCAGTATGCGGTCGACTACCGCTTTGGAGAAAACTGAAAATTCACGACATCGACAATGAACCACACAGGGTCCATATCATCGTTCACTTCTCCATTTCATCAAATCAGCCCACTTTTTTTTCATTTATTTAACCATCTTACTCATCTCTCACTTCATAGTTTTTATGCCCCGATGCAATAAACATCGCTTAAAAAAAAACCCTCTTGCACAACACGTGAATGACGAAACCATAAGGCGAGGTAAGCAAGACCCGCCGATTGACAATTTGTCATGTTCCTTGCACAAAAAAACAAGCGAAAAAAGTTTGCCAGTAACTGTTGCTAGAGCTTTAACTGACAGCGCCGCGCCTTTTGTGCGTTGCATGCTCATAAATTTTACTAATCATTTGCTACTTCGAATATAAATACATATTCGCAATCATGTGTAGAGGCGGAAAGTGAAAACAATAACGGCTACACTTTCCGCGCACTGCCTTCTCGATACAACTAACCGTGTCTTGTAGTGTGAATGTGTTCGTAAGCAGTGTACGGAGGGCATGCGATGAATGTAATGCCACTATGATGCAATTCTTTTCCTCCAGTTCCATTCTCATCTTGGCATCCACTCGTATGCCTGATTCCAGCAACAGCGAGGTTCAGAAAATAATCAGAATTATAATGATATAATACATCACCCCCCTCCCACCTTATTCGTGAATAACAAAGCAACATATCACCATGCAGGCATGCCATAATAAGGCCCCAATTACAGAGAACTGTCGAGTACAAAACTAATCACCTTTGAAATGTGGTTTTAGTCATGTGTATTCAACGATGTTTCATAACACACAGACAGCGCCGCGCATTTGCATAAGCCCTTCTAGTCAAGGGAAATCATCTTTTTTTTTTAGAAATATAGGCGCGGTGCCCGATAAGAACTGCGCTGTCAGGGTCCTGCAAGCGTTCCACTGCAGCGTGGAAACATCCTGCTTTCATGCTCCTCCATTGCTGGCGTAGGAAAACTCACGGAGTGAGGCTTAGCGATTATCTCGTTACAGAGTACGAGCATCCATGTACCAGCGTTCCTGAGATATATTTTTACAGCAAAACTCTGACGACTGCGACTGAGAGTGTTAGCAAGCCACTCAGAGAATTCCGCGCGTACCGATCCTTCTCGGACTAATGCGCAGCATTGATTTTGTGAAAATCGTTTGAGAAGAGACTAAAAAAAATGTATGAGAAAAGTTGGCCAACCAGAGTGTTCAGGTAGTGGTACAGTAAAAGTACAGACACGCGATGGAAGAAAAAAAAAGACTACAAAGCTTACGACAGACTACACAAGCGGCAACATGGAAATTATTACGAACATCAAGAAGAAAGTTTGCGAAATCAAGACTGGTGATTGGAGACAAGCAAAAAATGGGGACGAAAGAACCAAGTATGAACAGGGAAATGATATTCGTGTAGCATGCGGAAGCAGTGTAGAAAACACTGAACATGTTACGATAGACTGTCAAGCTAAAAATGTCCACATATCAAGGACGCCATGGTAAGAATTTCAGTACCTTTGGGTTTTAGTGATAGTGAAAGCAAGATTAACACGTCAGCGGTTGAGACGAGCAAGGGAAGACAAAAGCACTGGTGGCGTAAAAGCAGAATGGAGAAATTGCACGAACCGTCACAGAAATAAAATAACATAACTTAGAACCTACAAAATAGCATAGTGTGAAAAAAAAAGGACGGAAATCAGAGTACAAAAAAAAATGGGGAAAGCAGTAAAAATATATAAAACAGCCGCTTTAATTCTCTAGGCAGGGTGGTGCTTGGCACTACCCCGGTTCAAAAGGGGTGCAATTATGTCTATCCATACATCGCCTAATTTAGAATCGAAAGCACTGCAACGCCATCCATGAGGAAATATAAAAAAAAATAAGCGCATGCCGCTTGCCTTAGTAATACCGTTCGCTATTTCAAGGCGTGCAATATATGGCTAACCCTGTCCCTTCAGTTTCAAAACGGAGCTTTTGGAAAGAATCCAGCATCCACTTGACGGGCCCTTCGTGTTCACGCAGACGGCGGCGTAACATTTTCTCGTTTTTCGCTAGTTTTCGCGCTTTCCCACCGGTTTTTGCTCCCGTGCTTACAGAGGTTACGTAACTAACCGAGAAACTCAGCAGCTGCAGAGGGCATTTCCCAGACTAGTTCAGAATCGTTTTCGGGCGAATCACCAGAAAGAGAGAAACGAGCCTGTTCCTTCGTCCAGCGTGAAAACTGTCGTCTCCACTGTCCTAATTCCACAGTGTTGTTCCAGTTGCCACTCTACGTCTGGTAACGCTTCCCTAGTAATGTCACTGCTTTTCCATGGCCAATTTAGTATGGCTAGAACAGCTTTCGATACTCACCACATACGCTCTGAGGCTGAAATCCAGGGTTCGACGGAAACCCGTCTGGTCGGGTATGTTCATGGCGGAAATTCTTCAAGCGCCGACCAATCGTTTAAAAATTGCGTTTACGTTAAAAACAAGGCCCCCGTAAGCCGGGGCCGAAACGTCATCCTTTTTAACGATTGTTCGGCGCTTGAAGAATTTCCGCCACGCTCTGAAGCTATAAGCCAGCAGCTATATGCCGACGTCAGCTTCACAGAGATCCACATATACGTATAGTCTAAACAAGGCATATAGAATAGACTGCCCGAAGGCCGATGCAATTAACTGACGGCTGCTAAACATGCAGTGTCTGCGGATTTCGACGGCTCGAACTCGTGAGGGGACGTTAACCACTCGAAACCTCACCACGAAAGTGCCTCTGTTCAAAAAAGCTACAAACTATAAAGTGCCGCACTGCCAAGCCGCTGCGATATTGCTATTCTGTTTAGCTCTAAACGTCCCAGTTCTCTTTTTTTATTCTAGCCAGGAAAACGAGTTTAAATGGCCAGTTTGCCAAGTCGACTTGTCGTCGAAGGCACCGAGTATGCATTGATCTATTTTTGCAAACGCAGACTAAAATTGTTTGTTTAGTGCCGTAACAGAAAGCAAACATTTTTTATAGCTGCAAGAACATAAGATAACACGACGAAGTGGAGGCTTCATTCTCTTAAATGGCTTCTTCAATCGTTACTAGCTGACTAGCTTTTCCCCCCTTTTCACAAAAATTCCAAGAGCGCCCTGCAAACTCCCGCCAGACGAGCACCGCTCATCAGCGCTAACGTCTTGCGGACATTGCCCATTTTTCACGGGTTATTTTTCATAGGCTGTCGATTCCGATGACGTTAAGTGTAATTTTCGCTGATGCTCAGTTAAACGTGGACATTGACAGAGTTATCTGCTGTCCAAATTTTACGCCAGTTAAACGAGCTTATTTTCATTTCGCCAGAATTTTCTCTTCATTGCGAACCACTTCAACATGCAGACTTGTAAAGTGCGGAGATGGCCGGCCTCGATTCAAACCCGTGTTCAGGCGTCATGGGGTCTCTGGCCGCTTATTGCAATTATTTATAGCAGCATCGACAGTATCAATACACGTACACTTCATATCCATGCATAACTGCATTATACAAGTAAATAGGAAGCGATGCAGAAAATGCGTGACAGAAGACTTATTATACTTGCTCCTCAAAAATGGCATGCTTGGGAGTACTTGCTTGGACGTGCTACGGTGCATCAAAAAAACAACGTTGTTAATAAAGCATGCAATACCCTTCATTCTTCGAAGACGCAGCCTTGCACTGCCTTTTCACCGTATCACTGCAAAACGGTGTTGCAGGGTTTTAACGGTTCAGAAGGTGCTTGTCTTAGTGCGACCAGCAAACAGGTCCGTTATGAGTGGCGAACGGACATGCGGTAACATGCAGACGATGTTATGCATTGAACGTCGATGTATGCGAAATAGTCTTGGCGCAATTCATTACATTGAAATTCGTTCAAAACAGATAAAGGCCATTCTGTGGATAAATATAAAAGAAAACAATTGAATCGCTAGCCAAAAACTCGCAACGAGCAAAGAATAGAACAGGACTCGCCGCCGTGCAAATAATTTGTGTGCATAAGCCATTCGTGTTGTATGTGCATAGAAAACCAGATGACTGGTGTTTCGAGCGGAGAAAACAGCAGAATTGTGAGGTTCTCGAAGAAAAAGGGGGAAATAAATTCACCACAGCTGCACACGGGGTGAAACAGCACAGCGTGTACTCTTCAACTCTCCCAGTCGTTCATGCAGGCAGCGAAGCAGGCGGAGCGATGCGGGCAGATCCATTTTCCTCCGCTTGTGACGCACACGCGATCGCCGCTCGCGACACGCTCGTTAGACCTGTCCGGAGTCCGTGAAAATAACGTGGTTAGGTCAGATGGACAGAAGAAACAGCCAGCAGTCGCGAGCAATATGTCGCGCAGAAAAGCCACCGCCATCGCCGCCGCCGCGCAAATGCTGCGGGCAACGTCAGACGGCGTCTGGAGCAGTCCTATTTTGGGCCCCGCCAAGCCTCGCGCTGACTGCGCGTCACCGATGCGTTGCTACTGTGTTATTTTTGAAGCGTTTATGCGCGCACACACACGTCAAAGACTGAAGCATTTATTGCACGCGGTTAGAGGGGGTCAGGCACCACACACGCGCTGCCGAGCAACAGAAAGTCTCGCCACTCTGTACGCAGCGTCTTACGTTGTCGAGGGAGCTCTCCGCAGTTAGCGCGAGCCCGTCAGCCGCTGTCTCTCGCCCAGCGAACGGTGTACAAGCGCCAGCGGGATGCGGTGTTCCGTGAGCAACCCGTTGGCCGCAAATGTGGCAGCCGCCCCCCCACACGACCCTCCGGTGTCTCGTCCTTCTCTCCCATCTCCCGGGCTTCCCGCGGGAGGCGCTTCTATGCGTAAGCTGTCTGCCTCAGCAGGTGAGCGCCGGTTGACGCACAGGGCTCAAAGAGCGGCGTGCCTTGCGCACTAGCTTCGTCTGTCCCTGAGCCGATTTATGCTGGCCGAACGTATTTAAAGCACTGCAGTTTTCGTGTTATAGTGCGCACAAAATTATGGCACGTTTGCGTTGGGGTTCGGAGTACAGGTGATTGTGCGTTATACATAAACGGCTCGTGCAAACGTGTGAAGAAACGCAGAAGGGAAAGGGAAAAACTAACTTTTTCGTTCCGTTACAAATGAGAAAAGCGAAATTTGCTCGAGTCAGAACGGTTTCGATCACTTAGCGTCGAATATAAGGGCTCCGCTCTCAATTGCCGTTCATTACAACACCGCTACCTTGAAAGTCTCATAGCAGCGTCGTGTTTTGTTATCTACAATGCTGAATGCCCATTCACAGTCATGGACAAAATTATGGGGATTCGCGGAAAAGAATTCACGCGTCGCATAGCTAGCCAGTCGATTGTAATTTTTTTCAATGAATGGAGCAGGCACTATTTTTTTTTTACCTGTTTTACTTGTGTTACAGCGTCAACTATTTCTGACCGAGATATATAGTCTTAACTGGATTGTTGGCTTGTGCCCTCTCAAATACAATCAGTTATTTTCATAGTGATCGATAATATTATAGCTCCTTTATTTCGTACAATTCACTGGACGATGGTTCCTCAAGTATACCGGGTGTTTCACCTAAGATGTTCCGCTTTTTTTTTTTTTTGGACTGGATATTTGAGTTAGGCGAGCAGTTCTGGTATAGCGTTGTCAGCGGCATAGCGCATCAAGCAGAATACAGCTAAGACATGCTAACTAGTAAGCAGGTAAACTGATATTGAATAGTTAACATTTTAAGTAGTGCTGTTAGTGTCCTTATAGTAAGCTGGTAAACTGATACTGAATAGTTAGCATTTTAAGCATTGCTGTTAGTATCCTTACTTATGAGAGGCGTGTAGCCCACTGTAAGCAATATCCATGTCACTTATTATAATTCTGAAAACGGAGTTACCGTCTGCGCTCTGGCCCAACGAATTTTGCCATCTGGGACGATTTACACGGACAGGAGGCATTGCTTTGCCCGCATGCTTCTCGAAAGCGCATGCATTTTGGCATGATGTAGGCAAAATTTGCTGGGCCACAGTGCCTACTAGTAACATTCCTTAGCTGTATTCTGATGCGCTACACCGCTGACAATGCTATGCACAAAAAAAAATTTTTAATTTAATTTTTAAAAACTGCACAATATCGTAGCTGAAACACCCGGTATTCTGAAGTGTTCGTTCTACATAGGAGTTTATAATCAATGACATCAACAGACCAAATTACACTCACGTTGTCGTATGTATAGCACATACGCCGTCAAAAGTTTGTTTCATGTGGCCTAAGCGCGATAGAAAGATGGCGCACGTATACAGGGTGCTTCACCTAAGTCTCTCAGCAATTTTTTTAATGGGCTTTTTTCAGTTAGAAGACCGTATTTATAGGCATAGCATTGTCAGCGGCTTAGTTCACCAGACTGCAGCTGAGGCGTGCTAACTAGAAGGATGGTTAACTAACATATAATAGTAAACTGTTACTTTTAGGCTCCTTTTGATAGGCTTGTAGCTCACCGCAAGTGAGGACTTTTTTTTTCGAAATCAGCCGAATTCAGCTGAAATTGTAGGTTCGCCTATAAATCTTTCCTTTGAAAAAAAATATATTAAAATTAAACGGGCCATTTCACTTGCATTTTAAAGCGTACCATCTTACAGTTTCCAATGCGCTACTGTGAATAGAAAATTTAAACGCTTTTCTCGGTTTTGAGTCAACGATTAAAACGGCGCTTACGAGCGTGCGTCACGTGCTCTCTGCCCAATCGAGCACTGCGAAAGGAGCACGTGACACCGCTGTGTGACACGAGCTCGTAGGCGTGCCTAGCCTAGCGCTCTCCAGTACTCTTTCTGGCCACGCGGTTTCGCTTCCGCCAGCGTGCGGCCCAAAATTCCTTGCGCTGCAGCGGCGACGGTTTGATTTCGGCTATGGGGTTTAAAGTCCCAAAGCGACTCAGGTTATGAGGGACGCCGTAGTGGAGAGCTCCAGGTAATTACAACCACCAGGGGTTCTTCAACATGCACTGACATCGCACAGTAATCAGGCCTCTATCTTTTCGCTTCCATCCAAGTGCGACCGTCGCGGCTGGGATCGAACCCGCATCCTGCGGGTCGGCAGCCCAGCGCCATAACCCCTAAGCCACTGCGGCGGCTGTAGCAGCGACGAGAATGGCATTCTCGGAATTCCCAAAACTGATATGGATATTACTTACGGCGGGCTACAAGCCTCTCAATGAATAAGGAGCCAAATAATGGTTAAAACGTTCATTATTCAGCATTAGTTAACCAGCCCAGTTAGCTCGTCTAGGCTTAGTAATAAACGCCGAGGGGGGGGGGGGGGGGTTAGATAGTGCATGGTTTCGAAAAATAATAATTGGTTTTTGGGGGAAAGGAAATGGCGCAGTATCTGTCTCATATATCGTTGGACACCTGAACCGCGCCGTAAGGGAAGGGATAAAGGAGGGAGTGAAAGAAGAAAGGAAGAAAGAGGTGCCGTAGTGGAGGGCTCCGGAATAATTTCGACCTCCTGGGGATCTTTAACGTGCACTGACATCGCACAGCACACGGGCGTCTTAGCATTTTTCCTCCATAAAAACGCAGCCGCCGCGGCCGGGTTCGAACCCGGGAACTCCGGATCAGTAGTCGAGAACCCTAACCACTGAGCCACCGCGGCGGGTTTTCGAAAAAGGCGGAGCACGAAAAAGAGCACACAAGGAAGAGAGACCACACGTGCGCAACTTGCAGCAGTTTATTCACAGCAGATGCGAGTGAATATATAGCAAAAATTTGAGGGGTATGACACGATAGCGCAATGGGTTAATTCTCATATATGCAGAAGGTCGCTCTCTGCTTTACATTCATAGAACCCTGGGAGTCACGCAACAAGAATGCAAACAAATCTGAAAGGGCATCCAAATACGTGTATCACCACATTTTTTCTAAAAACGTATATTCATAATTTGAAAACGGAAATAATACAATCACTCCCACTTCTTTTGACGTGGAATGCTTCGACCAGCTCACGAGCTGTCCTGATTTTGCTCTAGTTTAAGATCATTGTTTCTTGCAGTCTCGCTTCTTCTTCTTCTTCTCCTCCTTAGTAAGCATGGCACATACCCACGCAGGGGGATTGGCCAAGGTTCAGTAGATAATACCAATGAGGTATTTGCGCGGGGAAAAATAGGCGTTAGAAGACTAAATCAATATAAAAATTGGAACAGTGAATGAAATAAAGAAATATGAATTACCAGTCTCGCTTCACAATATTTTT
Source organism: Amblyomma americanum (assembly GCA_030143305.2). Classification (NCBI taxonomy): domain Eukaryota; kingdom Metazoa; phylum Arthropoda; class Arachnida; order Ixodida; family Ixodidae; genus Amblyomma; species Amblyomma americanum. The sequence goes on from JARKHS020000021.1 coordinate 35,637, forward strand.
TTTTCTTCTTCTTCATCGCAGGCTTTTACAATGATGTGGTACGAGAACCCGTGCTGTTTTTTAACGCGAGATTATATATGGTCTGCTGGACGATCACTAATACACGTCCAGTTTGACCAATGCGTGATTTTCCACACGTCAGCGCGATGTTATGACAAACGACGCCCACGGCACTCCTTACGCACGGGTTAAGTTGTCTAAGCTGTCTATTTTCTTTGACTTGGTGGGATCAGTTTTGCAGCACAAGGAAGAAAGATTTTCTTTTTTTTAAGGGGGGTGGGGGAACCATAGGTACTTCGTACTTCGCTGCCACATGCTTCAAATTGTGATCTACCTTACCGATATGAGGAATCGCAAGTGGCTTAATTTTCTTTCTTTTTTTTTGGTAACATCACCTTGTGTGCCTTTTCTAGTCCTTTTTTTTCACTTTTAAGTAAGACTTCTGCGACTGAGCTTACAATCAAAGGCGGATAGCTAAATTATTTATACATTGTCAGCAAAATATTTATTTTATTCAAGACAGAGGGTTCTCAACAATACAATGCAAACATTACACTGATCCAACAATCACCCAATTTGACCTTCTGACGACCGTGTACTGTGCGACGTCAGAGCACGTTAAAGAACCCCAGGTGGATTAAATTTATCTGGAGTCCTCCACTACGGCGCATTCCTCGCTTCCTTCTTCCGCTGCCTCCCTTTCCTTATGGCGCCGTTGAGGTGTCCATCGAGAAGTGAGATAGCAGCAACACATTTCCTTCCATCAAAACCATCTTTTCCAGAAGACGCCATCGCGCTCCCGCTTAGACCCTTCCTCATTATCTTAAAAGACTTGCTCGTTGCGCCCCATGGACCTCTTCTCGCCTGTTCTCACCTGCTCCTCCTCCTTCTCATTCGAAACGCCATCACTCTCTCCACGCCCTCCCCCTTTGATCTCTCCTTCTCATCTTACAGCACATACCCGCAGCGCCCCGTGACCTCTTCTCGACTGCTCCTCCACCTTCGAAACTCTTTCACTCTCTCCATGCCCTCCCCTTTGAAATTTTATCATCTAGCAGGTAACGACGACGACAACGCCCCGAAACCAAGAGAACGGGCACTTAACAGCTGCGCTGTAAATTTCAGTGAAAAGCCTCACGACCGTCGTCACTATTTACCTAGCCAACAGTGCATGCGAAGTGGGTGACCTGTCCACCACATATGCTCGGGAAGGTTTCGAGAGCCCGTGCTATTATTGGAGCCTGCATAAAGCCCCTGCATCACTTTAAAGCAGCTACACAGCCCACCCCACAGCGCTTCCCTCCCAGATTCTCCTAGCCTGCCGGCTGCCAGCGCTACACACAGCGCGCATTTTCTGCTAAGTGCCCGCTATAGCCAGCCGCAGCAGTCAGTGGATGGGGCGTTTTTGGGCCAGTTCAGCGCCTCGACAGTGTATAAGATTTTAAAAGAGGGCGATAACAGTATCAAGAACACTGAAGGTAACGTTCATGCGTACATTTTTTCTTAGGCCGTCTGAATAGGAGATAATGAAGCACTGTGTGCGGTTCAGCGACGAACCGCTCCGCTAGCTCCGACCACACCTGTGGCCGTGAAGAAAAAATACTCAGAGGAAGAGCCAGGAGGTTTCTTGGGATGTCCCAAATGCTGGTCTCGTTCGGAAGCCCTGCCGGCGAGCTACGTAAATGGAGTGACGTCACCTCGATAGCTGTGGCTCCCATCGTGGTCCATGTCCTTCTGCATGTATCGCCATCGTTGCGTCATCGAAGGAGGCCGACATTTGGGAGATCCCAGTTCTGCCTGCTGGCTACTCCTCCGTGTACTGCTCTTCGCGGCCACAGGTTTGGGCGGAGATAGTGAAGCTGTCTTGTCGCTAACCGCAGTAGAGACCCCACATTTTGGCGCTCAACGTGGGGCCCCTCTGGAAGTCCAGTTGACGAGGCTAACTCACGAAGAACGGCTCACCCTACCGCAGAGTCTGGAGAGAGACGCCGAAGCGAGTGAACGGAGCCACGCGAAGAACGACTGCTTGCCCCAGGTCACATGAGCCTGTCTCGTGCCTGCCGGCCTGCCTGTGCGCGAGCGAGCGAGCGAGGGAGGCCAACGACAATTTGTGAGATCCCTAAACAGTTTGCCTGCGGACTATTCCTCAGTGTGCTGTTGTTCACAGCCACAACTGTAGTTTGAGGTAGCGGGGCAGTTTTGGCCCTGAAAGCGAGTTGCTATAGTCGCTCAAGAAACCCCACAAGTAAAAGCTTTTGACCGAGCTGCTTTGATACTTCTACCACTTTCTCCGTCGCAAGATGTTTTACGGCGTGTATCGGATCTATTGTTGTATTGGCCACGAGTTCAACTGCGTTTTGCTTTGCTTAGGCTGTCCGCGCATATGCTACGTAGATTTTTTTGCAGCATGAGTTCTTGCAATACATTCCCTGTGAGTGCAACGTCTGTTCGCGAGTGTGGCTTCCTGGTGTGAAGGTGATTTTTGCGCTGAAATTGTATCTGAAGCGACTAGGATAGCTCCGTAATTTCAGGACGACCCAGCAGTACCTGCAACCACACATTGGTCACAACTGAAACACGGGATTTGGTGAATATTCGTTCAGACATTGGTGTGAAGGAAGCTTTTTAAACAAAATACAGTGAAGACCTACGGGAGAAGCCGCCATTCTATATCGCGATGAATAAAAAAATCTTGCATATAATGACAAGTCGCTAATGTGTTGCATGCATATACACAAGATGCTCAGAATGTATTACCTGCACAAAATCCTTGCATTTTTACACCATAATCAATAAAGGGCCGCCGCGGTGCTGAGTGCCTTTGTCGTTAGACTGCTGATCTCTAAGTAGCGGGTTCGATCCCGGTCGCGACGGCTATATTTCGGTGGAGGCGAAATATATAAACTCCTCTAGGCTCTGCGATCCCAGCGCACATCAAAGAATACCAAGTGGTCTAAATTATCCCGAAGTTCCCCTCAATGGTGTCTCTTATAAGCCGTGTGTCACTTTGGTACGTTAAACCCCAGGATTTGGAATTCATCTACACAATCATTATCCACTGCTTAGGCTTTGTAATCATATCGTATTGCTGTAAGGATCTCGCTTCATATCACAACGATGCAAAAACTTGTCCCTTGTGCCAATACACCCCCGCAGAGAAACGCTTTCTCAGAGCCCGAGTTTCTTGGGCAACGTTTACCAGTGAGCGCATCGCAGCGCAAGCTGGAAAGAAGAGCTTCTTTGCAACGAATCTTCTCCAAATCATGAAAGGTGCGGTCGACATCTGCGCGTAAATTAGAAGGCAGAATTTATCAAAAGTCTACAACTTGCGAAGTGGGGCAGTCCAGTACGAGACTTGGCCCGCTGAGCGCAAGAGATCTTTTATACGCAATGTACACTTTACCCCCAGCAACAAAACACACGTTAGATTAACAGAAAGTGTCCTGCCCGCACCGCCAGCTGGCACAGCGGGCACCAGCGACAACACAGAAAGAATGAGGAGCTAGCAGGAAGTACGAAAAACGTTAAATTGCGATACGTTAAACACGAACAATACGCGTGCATTACCTCGCCAGCCACCTCTTGCTGGTCGGAACAAAATTCTTGCTTCCAATGTTGCGGAGCCACTGCTTCTTTCTCAAGCTGCCACGCTTTCTTTGTGCTGTCATAAGACCTGTGTAGCCATTGTCAGACCATTTGCTGCAGTTAAACGCGCAAAAACACGGCATAGTGGTTGCGCACAGCCAAAAAGCACCGCGCGGGCGGGCTTTACGGGCGGAACGTTCGCTGCGGCGCAGTTGAGAAAAATGGCGCCAACGAAAAGGAAAACGAATTAAAACGCAAGTCCCGCGCGTTTTCAAGGGCAATGGAGGGGGAGAACCAATCATCGTCCAGAAAAACGAGCAAGAAACCAACGCAAGAAACCGCGCGGAAAGGGCGCGCGCGAGGCGAAAAGGAGGCGAGGAGGTTGCACAGCAGCGAACGAGTTCAAAGCGTGGCGGTACTTTCGAATTATCGAGAGGCTCTATACCCCCAAGCCCGCTCACGGATCTCTCGGCAGCATGATAGAGTAGCTGTAACACATGGAGAAGCTGCGGGTGACTTAACGCTGAGTGATGACGACGCTTGGGAGATCGAGGCTTCGAGCTAGCCTCTTTCAAGGGCTTCATTCATAATTTTGTATTTTTAAACGCGTGGATCTAGTCTACAGGTCGGGTTTGGCCAGGGGATGCTTTACTCTTTTTGTTTTCTGAGTTTAAACTCGCAGTTCCTATCAGCTCCAAATTTCCATTTGACTAATATTCGACTGCTGAGATGCGTGACAATTACTGCGCCATTTTATTTCCTCAAAAGCCAGTTTTCCAAAGTGAGTATAGTATTCCTTGCTCTCAACGACTAATAGTGTACTATACCTTGCTTCACACCACGTAGTTGTTTGCTGTGCCTATCAAAGGCTATCCAGAGTGGGCGCAGATGCGATTAACATAACAAGCTGAGTACATGTGACGACTGCTTTATTAAGCATTGTTTTAGCCCCTGTTCTTCACAAACTTACATGATCAACGACCAGGAACACCAGATTTTTCATCTGGCAGAAATTCCAATAGGCCAAGTAGTATACGTTATAACAAATCACTGCAGCAGTGTTATGTATTACGCAATCGTGCAAGATTCAGCTTACAGTTGCATACGGTGAATGTGTTGACAGATAGTAATTTGTTTAAACCTCACCGAATCCAAACGTTCGCATAACTCAAACCGCAACATTGCCGCCAGTATGCATGGACTTGTTCTGCCACCAACGCAGTTTACTTCACGACCCAACCAGTTCGTGGCGCCAGAGTAAAATTTAGGAGCGGCGTGTTACCGAGTCACCACGCCGAAATTGAAACCAGTACGGCTTTCCGCTCACCTGGCGCGCTGCAGGTGGTGGTGAAAAACTTTTATTGTTCTCAAAAGAGATGTACAGTACTCACGGATTGAAATAGGACATTCGAAGCGCAAGCCTTGCAGTGCCACGCAGGCATGTGGTAAACCACAGGCCGGCTCGTTGGCGACTGGAAGGAACAATTCTGCTTTGTAGATGTTCTCCCCCTCGCGCCATACCACAATGCACCACCTTGGTTCCATGAGCATCTACGGGCGGCGCTCCATGAAGCGACGGCCACGCGCTCCGAATGTCCTATTTCAATCCGTGAGTACTGTACATGGAGGTATGCACAAATACCAAGTGGGGACCCTTATACGGGACGCCACTGGCGTCGGCAGCTGCCCGGGCCCACTCGACCAGGACCTTTTGGGTCTGCAGGTCATAGCAGCCGAGCACGGTCGCCTCCCAGTCCTCCAGAGTGGGTTTGGGGCGAGGGGGAATAGCCGAGTTGGATGGGCCCGCCCACACCACGTGGAAGATGTCCGAGACTTCTTCGAGGCACAGTGGGAACAACTGCCCGTGAGGAAGGCTCAAGATATTTGAGAGACGGAGTAGAAGCCGCTAAGGCTACCTCGAGATTGGCAATGAAGGAAAATGTATTTAAGGAAATAGGAGGAATTGAATACGCAGGAACACCAGAGCAAACAGCGCGCGGAGGTGTACGCCACTTCTTCGGTCTTTGATTTCCATGCATATGCCATTGGCTGCTGGCATAAAGGTTTCATCTGTTGGCCTGAGCAATCATATCTGGCGCGCGACCGAGGGAAGTACCGCGCCAAACAGCTCTTCAAGTTCACCATTTCGTTGGAAGACGAGCAAGCATGAGATCATGGTGAAGCTTAGTATACCGCAAAGCAGCTAAAGGGAAAACGCCCAACTTTTTCCCTCGCCGAAGGCGAAGACAGGGAGCAGAAACAGGAAAAGCAAAGTGGGTCAGCTGACCCACTTTGCTCTCTTCCGGTCGCGCAAACGCTAGTTATTGATATCGAGCCGAAATCAAGATGAGAAAATAAATATAGGCAGGTCTCGGAGAGACAACTAATGGTCCCTTAGAGGGTAACAGCCGGAGGGCAACATACAGAAAGCAAGCGGGGCAGGGGACAGCAGAGGTCAGGTGAGCCGATGAGATTAGGAAGTTGGCGGGGATAAGGTGGCCGCAGCAGAAAGACCTTTGTCCTGCAGTTGAATGAAGTCGGGCTGATGATTACTACGAACGGCGAAGAAATGGTATCAAAAGCTTTGCCGCACCCGTCCTTCTCTCCCACCCACCGACTTGTGTGGAGCATGCGACTACGCGGATAGCCTATTCGCGACTGTGTCCCCTTCCTGGTATACATCACGTTTCTACGTGGCTCAGACCCACCCGGATAGCACCCCCCCCCCCCCCCCCCCCCGGCCAGAAGGTGAACACAGGATGTTTCGGTTACGCCATAATACGACGCTCCAGACTGCGCTTTTGGCATGGTTAAATGACAGGAGGAGCAGAACAGTTTCCTTGGAGAGCCCCATCATCAAGGTGACC
>JARKHS020000022.1:0-31105 GCA_030143305.2 Amblyomma americanum
AAAAAAATCGTTTTAAGAATATTTACCGCACAGAATCAACTGAAAATTCGGGGAATTGTAATTTAACCTGTTGGGAATTAAAGGCGATAAGCACGGTATGCGTAAAAATAGGCTGTCATGGCCCTTTTAAGAAGTTTGCGGGGATAGGGTGGCCGCAGCTGGCGCAGGACAGGGTTAATTGGAGAGATATGGAAGAGGCCATTGCCCCGCAGTGGGCGTGTGTCGAGTTCGCGACTCCGCACCGGCGCTCCGACCGCAGACGCCCGACCGCGCTGTCGCCTGTAAGAAACCCGACTGGACAGGGAATCTGCGACGACCGGCATCAGGCTGGTGGCACACCTGCGAGCGTGCGCGGCCCTACGATCGGCCACCTGCGTCTACGGCGCGGTGCTCCACAGGGGGAAACTTTGCCCCAGGAGACTCCTTATACTGCGCCCGTGGAACACAAAGTAAACAGGTCTCGCTGTAAAATTCGGACTCTCAGATATTTCGAGACGTGCCAGCTCACGTACTACATCAAGCTATACGTATTTGCTCCAAAAGGCCCAGGGTATACTGCTTCAGTATGGGTGTGTTTCCGCTCCATGCAGCTGCTTCAAAATCAAAACTTCCTTTGGCTCTGCCTCCCCTGTCTTTGCACTTCGTTGCTTGCGGGTACGCACTGCTGTATCTTGGGCTGGGCGAGTCCCCGCGGTTTCGTTCCCGCCGCAAAGCTTCTGCGTCAAGAGGGTACAGTGTCTCCGCGACGTCTGAAGCACTGCACGTCACTCACTGGGTGTAACGTGACTCAAGTGTATGACCCCTAGCGCGACGTCATCGGAGCGAACGATGCGCCGGAAGCCAAACGCAAGCCCTGAAGAGAAAGATGGAGGCTCGCAGACGCCTAGCGCCGCCCAATACGCTGCGCCTTCCCTCCACAAAGCAGTGACGAAGAGGCCATTGTTTGAAACCATGCCTGCACATTTTCATTTAACTTATGCCACAAGTGCGAATTCGCGCAATAAAATAAAATGGAGAGGCTCGTGCTCTCAGGTTGTTGGCACCAACCAATGGGCAGCGCCTTCGTACTCGCCTATTGCTCCCTTTCTCTACCACTCTCTTTCCCTTTCCTCTCCGACGCGGTTGAGGTGTCCATCGAAAGGTCAGGCAGTTACACCTTTCATTTCCTGATAACCAAAGCGCGACTTCACGGGGTCAAACCCAACCAAGAATCTTCTGGCGACCCTGACCTTAATGGTACAATAAATAAGTAAATAAATATTGCCGCGACTGGGTTTCGAACCCGTAGCGGCGCGAACAGATCAGCTTCGGTGGTCGGAGCACGAGAGCACTATGCTGTAGCCGCAATCGATCGCGCCTAGTTTTAATGATGATCTCAGGCTTAATGGCACATACTGCAACACTCTCGCGTTGGGCATTGCGCATCGTCGTCTTAAACTTCCATCTGCTACGCGAACAGATCAGCTTCGGTGGTCGGAGCACGAGAGCACTATGCTGTAGCCGCAATCGATCGCGCCTAGTTTTAATGATGATGATCTCAGGCTTAATGGCACATACTGCAACACACTCTCGCGTTGGGCATTGCGCATCGTCGTCTTCAACTTCCATCTGCTACGCGAACAGATCAGCTTCGGTGGTCGGAGCACGAGAGCACTATGCTGTAGCCGCAATCGATCGCGCCTAGTTTTAATGATGATCTCAGGCTTAATGGCACATACTGCAACACACTCTCGCGTTGGGCCTTGCGCATCGTCGTCTTCAACTTCCATCTGCTACGCGAACAGATCAGCTTCGGTGGTCGGAGCACGAGAGCACTATGCTGTAGCCGCAATCGATCGCGCCTAGTTTTAATGATGATGATCTCAGGCTTAATGGCACATACTGCAACACACTCTCGCGTTGGGCATTGCGCATCGTCGTCTTCAACTTCCATCTGCTACGCGAACAGATCAGCTTCGGTGGTCGGAGCACGAAAGCACTATGCTGTAGCCGCAATCGATCGCGCCTAGTTTTAATGATGATCTCAGGCTTAATGGCACATACTGCAACACTCTCGCGTTGGGCATTGCGCATCGTCGTCTTAAACTTCCATCTGCTACGCGAACAGATCAGCTTCGGTGGTCGGAGCACGAGAGCACTATGCTGTAGCCGCAATCGATCGCGCCTAGTTTTAATGATGATCTCAGGCTTAATGGCATATACTGCAATACACTCTCGCGTTGGGCATTGCGCATCGTCGTCTTCAACTTCCATCTGCGGCGCGAACAGATCAGCTTCGGTGGTCGGAGCACGAGAGCACTATGCTGCAGCCGCAATCGATCGCGCCTAGTTTTAATGATGATGATCTCAGGCTTAATGGCACATACTGCAACACACTCTCGCGTTGGGCATTGCGCATCGGCGTCTTCAACTTCCATCTGCGGCGCGAACAGATCAGCTTTGGTGGTCGGACCACGAGAGCACTATGCTGTAGCCGCAATCGATCGCGCCTAGTTTTAATGATGATGATCTCAGGCTTAATGGCATATACTGCAACACACTTTCGCGTTGGGCATTGCGCATCGTCGTCTTCATCTTCCATCTGCGGCGCGAACAGATCAGCTTTGGTGGTCGGACCCCGAGAGCACTATGCTGTAGCCGCAATCGATCGCGCCTAGTTTTAATGATGATGATCTCAGGCTTAATGGCATATACTGCAACACACTTTCGCGTTGGGCATTGCGCATCGTCGTCTTCAACTTTCATCTGCGGCGCGAACAGATCAGCTTTGGTGGTCGGACCACGAGAGCACTGTGCTGTAGCCGCAATCGATCGCGCCTAGTTTTAATGATGATGATCTCAGGCTTAATGGCATATACTGCAACACACTTTCGCGTTGGGCATTGCGCATCGTCGTCTTCAACTTTCATCTGCGGCGCGAACAGATCAGCTTTGGTGGTCGGACCACGAGAGCACTGTGCTGTAGCCGCAATCGATCGCGCCTAGTTTTAATGATGATGATCTCAGGCTTAATGGCATATACTGCAACACACTTTCGCGTTGGGCATTGCGCATCGTCGTCTTCAACTTCCATCTGCGGCGCGAACAGATCAGCTTTGGTGGTCGGACCACGAGAGCACTGTGCTGTAGCCGCAATCGATCGCGCCTAGTTTTAATGATGATGATCTCAGGCTTAATGGCATATACTGCAACACACTTTCGCGTTGGGCATTGCGCATCGTCGTCTTCAACTTCCATCTGCGGCGCGAACAGATCAGCTTTGGTGGTCGGAGCACGAGAGCACTGTGCTGTAGCCGCAATCGATCGCTCCTAGTTTTAATGATGATGATCTCAGGCTTAATGGCACATACTGCAACACACTACGCGTTGGGGATCGTCGTCTTGAAATAACATCTGCGGCGCGAACAGATCAGCTTTGGTGGTCGGAGCACGAGAGCACTGTGCTGTAGCCGCAATCGATCGCGCCTAGTTTTAATGATGATGATCTCAGGCTTAATGGCACATACTGCAACACACTCTCGCGTTGGGCATTGCGCATCGTCGTCTTCAACTTCCATCTGCGGCGCGAACAGATCAGCTTTGGTGGTCGGAGCACGAGAGCACTATGCTGTAGCCGCAATCGATCGCGCCTAGTTTTAATGATGATGATCTCAGGCTTAATGGCATATACTGCAACACACTCTCGCGTTGGGCATTGCGCATCGTCGTCTTCAACTTCCATCTGCGGCGCGAACAGATCAGCTTCGGTAGTCGGAGCACGAGAGCACTATGCTGCAGCCGCAATCGATCGCGCCTAGTTTTAATGATGATGATCTCAGGCTTAATGGCACATACTGCAACACACTCTCGCGTTGGGCTCTGCGCATCGTCGTCTTCGACTTCCATCTGCGGCGCGAACAGATCAGCTTTGGTGGTCGGAGCACGAGAGCACTGTGCTGTAGCCGCAATCGATCGCGCCTAGTTTTAATGATGATGATCTCAGGCTTAATGGCACATACTGCAACACACTCTCGCGTTGGGCATTGCGCATCGTCGTCTTCAACTAACATCTGCGGCGCGAACAGATCAGCTTCGGTGGTCGGAGCACGAGAGCACTATGGTGTAGCCGCAATCGATCGCGCCTAGTTTTAATGATGATGATCTCAGGCTTAATGGCACATACTGCAACACACTCTCGCGTCGGGCATTGCGCATCGTCGTCTTCAACTTCCATCTGCGGCGCGAACAGATCAGCTTCGGTGGTCGGAGCACGAGAGCACTATGCTGTAGCTGCAATCGATCGCGCCTAGTTTCAATGATGCTGTCAGGCTTAATGGCACATACTGCAACACACTCTCGCGTTGGGCATTGCGCATCGTCGTCTTCGACTTCCATCTGCGGCGCGAACAGATCAGCTTCGGTGGTCGGAGCACGAGAGCACTATGCTGCAGCCGCAATCGATCGCGCCTAGTTTTAATGATGATGATCTCAGGCTTAATGGCACATACTGCAACACACTCTCGCGTTGGGCTCTGCGCATCGTCGTCTTCGACTTCCATCTGCGGCGCGAACAGATCAGCTTTGGTGGTCGGAGCACGAGAGCACTGTGCTGTAGCCGCAATCGATCGCGCCTAGTTTTAATGATGATGATCTCAGGCTTAATGGCACATACTGCAACACACTCTCGCGTTGGGCATTGCGCATCGTCGTCTTCGACTTCCATCTGCGGCGCGAACAGATCAGCTTTGGTGGTCGGACCACGAGAGCACTATGGTGTAGCCGCAATCGATCGCGCCTAGTTTTAATGATGATGATCTCAGGCTTAATGGCACATACTGCAACACACTCTCGCGTCGGGCATTGCGCATCGTCGTCTTCGACTTCCATCTGCGGCGCGAACAGATCAGCTTCGGTGGTCGGAGCACGAGAGCACTATGCTGTAGCCGCAATCGATCGCGCCTAGTTTTAATGATGATGATCTCAGGCTTAATGGCACATACTGCAACACACTCTCGCGTCGGGCATTGCGCATCGTCGTCTTCAACTTCCATCTGCGGCGCGAACAGATCAGCTTCGGTGGTCGGAGCACGAGAGCACTATGCTGTAGCTGCAATCGATCGCGCCTAGTTTCAATGATGCTGTCAGGCTTAATGGCACATACTGCAACACACTCTCGCGTTGGGCATTGCGCATCGTCGTCTTCGACTTCCATCTGCGGCGCGAACAGATCAGCTTCGGTGGTCGGAGCACGAGAGCACTATGCTGTAGCCGCAATCGATCGCGCCTAGTTTTAATGATGATGATCTCAGGCTTAATGGCACATACTGCAACACACTCTCGCGTTGGGCTCTGCGCATCGTCGTCTTCGACTTCCATCTGCGGCGCGAACAGATCAGCTTTGGTGGTCGGAGCACGAGAGCACTGTGCTGTAGCCGCAATCGATCGCGCCTAGTTTTAATGATGATGATCTCAGGCTTAATGGCACATACTGCAACACACTCTCGCGTTGGGCATTGCGCATCGTCGTCTTCAACTAACATCTGCGGCGCGAACAGATCAGCTTCGGTGGTCGGAGCACGAGAGCACTATGGTGTAGCCGCAATCGATCGCGCCTAGTTTTAATGATGATGATCTCAGGCTTAATGGCACATACTGCAACACACTCTCGCGTCGGGCATTGCGCATCGTCGTCTTCAACTTCCATCTGCGGCGCGAACAGATCAGCTTCGGTGGTCGGAGCACGAGAGCACTATGCTGTAGCTGCAATCGATCGCGCCTAGTTTCAATGATGCTGTCAGGCTTAATGGCACATACTGCAACACACTCTCGCGTTGGGCATTGCGCATCGTCGTCTTCGACTTCCATCTGCGGCGCGAACAGATCAGCTTCGGTGGTCGGAGCACGAGAGCACTGTGCTGTAGCCGCAATCGATCGCGCCTAGTTTTAATGATGATGATCTCAGGCTTAATGGCACATACTGCAACACACTTTCGCGTCGGGCATTGCGCATCGTCGTCTTCAACTTCCATCTGCGGCGCGAACAGATCAGCTTCGGTGGTCGGAGCACGAGAGCACTATGCTGTAGCTGCAATCGATCGCGCCTAGTTTCAATGATGCTGTCAGGCTTAATGGCACATACTGCAACACACTCTCGCGTTGGGCATTGCGCATCGTCGTCTTCGACTTCCATCTGCGGCGCGAACAGATCAGCTTCGGTGGTCGGAGCACGAGAGCACTATGCTGTAGCCGCAATCGATCGCGCCTAGTTTTAATGATGATGATCTCAGGCTTAATGGCACATACTGCAACACACTCGCGTTGGGCATTGCGCATCGTCGTCTTCAACTAACATCTGCGGCGCGAACAGATCAGCTTTGGTGGTCGGAGCACGAGAGCACTGTGCTGTAGCCGCAATCGATCGCGCCTAGTTTTAATGATGATGATCTCAGGCTTAATGGCACATACTGCAACACACTCTCGCGTTGGGCATTGCGCATCGTCGTCTTCAACTAACATCTGCGGCGCGAACAGATCAGCTTCGGTGGTCGGAGCACGAGAGCACTATGGTGTAGCCGCAATCGATCGCGCCTAGTTTTAATGATGATGATCTCAGGCTTAATGGCACATACTGCAACACACTCTCGCGTTGGGCATTGCGCATCGTCGTCTTCAACTAACATCTGCGGCGCGAACAGATCAGCTTTGGTGGTCGGAGCACGAGAGCACTATGCTGTAGCCGCAATCGATCGCGCCTAGTTTTAATGATGATCTCAGGCTTAATGGCACATACTGCAACACACTCTCGCGTTGGGCATTGCGCATCTTCGTCTTCAACTTCCATCTGCGGCGCGAACAGATCAGCTTCGGTGGTCGGAGCACGAGTGAGTGAAAAACTTTTATTGAACATTTGCGTACGAGAGCACTATGCTGTAGCCACAATCGATCGCGCCTAGTTTTAATGATGGTGATCTCAGGCTTAATGGCACATACTGCAACACACTCTCGCGTTGGGCATTGCGCATCGTCGTCTTCAACATCCATCTGCGGCGCGAACAGATCAGCTTCGGTGGTCGGAGCACTATGCTGTAGCCGCAATCGATCGCGCCTAGTTTTAATGATGATCTCAGGCTTAATGGCACATACTGCAACACACTCTCGCGTTGGGCATTGCGCATCGTCGTCTTCAACTTCCATCTGCGGCGCGAAGAGATCAGCTTTGGTGGTCGGAGCACGAGAGCACTATGCTGTAGCCGCAATCGATCGCGCCTAGTTTTAATGATGATGATCTCAGGCTTAATGGCACATACTGCAACACACTCTCGCGTTGTGCATTGCGCATCGTCGCCTTCAACTTCCATCTGCGGCGCGAAGAGATCAGCTTCGGTGGTCGGAGCACGAGAGCACTATGCTGTAGCCGCAATCGATCGCGCCTAGTTTTAATGATGATGATCTCAGGCTTAATGGCACATACTGCAACACACTCGCGTTGTGCATTGCGCATCGTCGTCTTCAACTTCCATCTGCGGCGCGAAGAGATCAGCTTCGCTGGTCGGAGCACGAGAGCACTATGCTGCAGCCGCAATCGATTGCGCCTAGTTTTAATGATGATGATCTCAGGCTTAATGGCACATACTGCAACACACTTTCGCGTCGGGCATTGCGCATCGTCGTCTTCAACTTCCATCTGCGGCGCGAACAGATCAGCTTTGGTGGTCGGAGCACGAGAGCACTGTGCTGTAGCCGCAATCGATCGCTCCTAGTTTTAATGATGATGATCTCAGGCTTAATGGCACATACTGCAACACACTACGCGTTGGGGATCGTCGTCTTGAAATAACATCTGCGGCGCGAACAGATCAGCTTTGGTGGTCGGAGCACGAGAGCACTGTGCTGTAGCCGCAATCGATCGCGCCTAGTTTTAATGATGATGATCTCAGGCTTAATGGCACATACTGCAACACACTCTCGCGTTGGGCATTGCGCATCGTCGTCTTCAACTTCCATCTGCGGCGCGAACAGATCAGCTTTGGTGGTCGGAGCACGAGAGCACTATGCTGTAGCCGCAATCGATCGCGCCTAGTTTTAATGATGATGATCTCAGGCTTAATGGCATATACTGCAACACACTCTCGCGTTGGGCATTGCGCATCGTCGTCTTCAACTTCCATCTGCGGCGCGAACAGATCAGCTTCGGTGGTCGGAGCACGAGAGCACTATGCTGTAGCCGCAATCGATCGCGCCTAGTTTTAATGATGATGATCTCAGGCTTAATGGCATATACTGCAACACACTCTCGCGTTGGGCATTGCGCATCGTCGTCTTCAACTTCCATCTGCGGCGCGAACAGATCAGCTTCGGTGGTCGGAGCACGAGAGCACTATGCTGTAGCCGCAATCGATCGCGCCTAGTTTTAATGATGATGATCTCAGGCTTAATGACATTTACTGCAACACACTCTCGCGTTGGGCATTGCGCATCGTCGTCTTCAACTTCCATCTGCGGCGCGAACAGATCAGCTTCGGTGGTCGGAGCACGAGAGCACTATGCTGTAGCCGCAATCGATCGCGCCTAGTTTTAATGATGATCTCAGGCTTAATGGCATATACTGCAATACACTCTCGCGTTGGGCATTGCGCATCGTCGTCTTCAACTTCCATCTGCGGCGCGAACAGATCAGCTTCGGTGGTCGGAGCACGAGAGCACTATGCTGCAGCCGCAATCGATCGCGCCTAGTTTTAATGATGATGATCTCAGGCTTAATGGCACATACTGCAACACACTCTCGCGTTGGGCATTGCGCATCGGCGTCTTCAACTTCCATCTGCGGCGCGAACAGATCAGCTTTGGTGGTCGGACCACGAGAGCACTATGCTGTAGCCGCAATCGATCGCGCCTAGTTTTAATGATGATGATCTCAGGCTTAATGGCATATACTGCAACACACTTTCGCGTTGGGCATTGCGCATCGTCGTCTTCATCTTCCATCTGCGGCGCGAACAGATCAGCTTTGGTGGTCGGACCCCGAGAGCACTATGCTGTAGCCGCAATCGATCGCGCCTAGTTTTAATGATGATGATCTCAGGCTTAATGGCATATACTGCAACACACTTTCGCGTTGGGCATTGCGCATCGTCGTCTTCAACTTTCATCTGCGGCGCGAACAGATCAGCTTTGGTGGTCGGACCACGAGAGCACTGTGCTGTAGCCGCAATCGATCGCGCCTAGTTTTAATGATGATGATCTCAGGCTTAATGGCATATACTGCAACACACTTTCGCGTTGGGCATTGCGCATCGTCGTCTTCAACTTTCATCTGCGGCGCGAACAGATCAGCTTTGGTGGTCGGACCACGAGAGCACTGTGCTGTAGCCGCAATCGATCGCGCCTAGTTTTAATGATGATGATCTCAGGCTTAATGGCATATACTGCAACACACTTTCGCGTTGGGCATTGCGCATCGTCGTCTTCAACTTCCATCTGCGGCGCGAACAGATCAGCTTTGGTGGTCGGACCACGAGAGCACTGTGCTGTAGCCGCAATCGATCGCGCCTAGTTTTAATGATGATGATCTCAGGCTTAATGGCATATACTGCAACACACTTTCGCGTTGGGCATTGCGCATCGTCGTCTTCAACTTCCATCTGCGGCGCGAACAGATCAGCTTTGGTGGTCGGAGCACGAGAGCACTGTGCTGTAGCCGCAATCGATCGCTCCTAGTTTTAATGATGATGATCTCAGGCTTAATGGCACATACTGCAACACACTACGCGTTGGGGATCGTCGTCTTGAAATAACATCTGCGGCGCGAACAGATCAGCTTTGGTGGTCGGAGCACGAGAGCACTGTGCTGTAGCCGCAATCGATCGCGCCTAGTTTTAATGATGATGATCTCAGGCTTAATGGCACATACTGCAACACACTCTCGCGTTGGGCATTGCGCATCGTCGTCTTCAACTTCCATCTGCGGCGCGAACAGATCAGCTTTGGTGGTCGGAGCACGAGAGCACTATGCTGTAGCCGCAATCGATCGCGCCTAGTTTTAATGATGATGATCTCAGGCTTAATGGCATATACTGCAACACACTCTCGCGTTGGGCATTGCGCATCGTCGTCTTCAACTTCCATCTGCGGCGCGAACAGATCAGCTTCGGTAGTCGGAGCACGAGAGCACTATGCTGCAGCCGCAATCGATCGCGCCTAGTTTTAATGATGATGATCTCAGGCTTAATGGCACATACTGCAACACACTCTCGCGTTGGGCTCTGCGCATCGTCGTCTTCGACTTCCATCTGCGGCGCGAACAGATCAGCTTTGGTGGTCGGAGCACGAGAGCACTGTGCTGTAGCCGCAATCGATCGCGCCTAGTTTTAATGATGATGATCTCAGGCTTAATGGCACATACTGCAACACACTCTCGCGTTGGGCATTGCGCATCGTCGTCTTCAACTAACATCTGCGGCGCGAACAGATCAGCTTCGGTGGTCGGAGCACGAGAGCACTATGGTGTAGCCGCAATCGATCGCGCCTAGTTTTAATGATGATGATCTCAGGCTTAATGGCACATACTGCAACACACTCTCGCGTCGGGCATTGCGCATCGTCGTCTTCAACTTCCATCTGCGGCGCGAACAGATCAGCTTCGGTGGTCGGAGCACGAGAGCACTATGCTGTAGCTGCAATCGATCGCGCCTAGTTTCAATGATGCTGTCAGGCTTAATGGCACATACTGCAACACACTCTCGCGTTGGGCATTGCGCATCGTCGTCTTCGACTTCCATCTGCGGCGCGAACAGATCAGCTTCGGTGGTCGGAGCACGAGAGCACTATGCTGCAGCCGCAATCGATCGCGCCTAGTTTTAATGATGATGATCTCAGGCTTAATGGCACATACTGCAACACACTCTCGCGTTGGGCTCTGCGCATCGTCGTCTTCGACTTCCATCTGCGGCGCGAACAGATCAGCTTTGGTGGTCGGAGCACGAGAGCACTGTGCTGTAGCCGCAATCGATCGCGCCTAGTTTTAATGATGATGATCTCAGGCTTAATGGCACATACTGCAACACACTCTCGCGTTGGGCATTGCGCATCGTCGTCTTCGACTTCCATCTGCGGCGCGAACAGATCAGCTTTGGTGGTCGGACCACGAGAGCACTATGGTGTAGCCGCAATCGATCGCGCCTAGTTTTAATGATGATGATCTCAGGCTTAATGGCACATACTGCAACACACTCTCGCGTCGGGCATTGCGCATCGTCGTCTTCGACTTCCATCTGCGGCGCGAACAGATCAGCTTCGGTGGTCGGAGCACGAGAGCACTATGCTGTAGCCGCAATCGATCGCGCCTAGTTTTAATGATGATGATCTCAGGCTTAATGGCACATACTGCAACACACTCTCGCGTCGGGCATTGCGCATCGTCGTCTTCAACTTCCATCTGCGGCGCGAACAGATCAGCTTCGGTGGTCGGAGCACGAGAGCACTATGCTGTAGCTGCAATCGATCGCGCCTAGTTTCAATGATGCTGTCAGGCTTAATGGCACATACTGCAACACACTCTCGCGTTGGGCATTGCGCATCGTCGTCTTCGACTTCCATCTGCGGCGCGAACAGATCAGCTTCGGTGGTCGGAGCACGAGAGCACTATGCTGTAGCCGCAATCGATCGCGCCTAGTTTTAATGATGATGATCTCAGGCTTAATGGCACATACTGCAACACACTCTCGCGTTGGGCTCTGCGCATCGTCGTCTTCGACTTCCATCTGCGGCGCGAACAGATCAGCTTTGGTGGTCGGAGCACGAGAGCACTGTGCTGTAGCCGCAATCGATCGCGCCTAGTTTTAATGATGATGATCTCAGGCTTAATGGCACATACTGCAACACACTCTCGCGTTGGGCATTGCGCATCGTCGTCTTCAACTAACATCTGCGGCGCGAACAGATCAGCTTCGGTGGTCGGAGCACGAGAGCACTATGGTGTAGCCGCAATCGATCGCGCCTAGTTTTAATGATGATGATCTCAGGCTTAATGGCACATACTGCAACACACTCTCGCGTCGGGCATTGCGCATCGTCGTCTTCAACTTCCATCTGCGGCGCGAACAGATCAGCTTCGGTGGTCGGAGCACGAGAGCACTATGCTGTAGCTGCAATCGATCGCGCCTAGTTTCAATGATGCTGTCAGGCTTAATGGCACATACTGCAACACACTCTCGCGTTGGGCATTGCGCATCGTCGTCTTCGACTTCCATCTGCGGCGCGAACAGATCAGCTTCGGTGGTCGGAGCACGAGAGCACTGTGCTGTAGCCGCAATCGATCGCGCCTAGTTTTAATGATGATGATCTCAGGCTTAATGGCACATACTGCAACACACTTTCGCGTCGGGCATTGCGCATCGTCATCTTCAACTTCCATCTGCGGCGCGAACAGATCAGCTTCGGTGGTCGGAGCACGAGAGCACTATGCTGTAGCTGCAATCGATCGCGCCTAGTTTCAATGATGCTGTCAGGCTTAATGGCACATACTGCAACACACTCTCGCGTTGGGCATTGCGCATCGTCGTCTTCGACTTCCATCTGCGGCGCGAACAGATCAGCTTCGGTGGTCGGAGCACGAGAGCACTATGCTGTAGCCGCAATCGATCGCGCCTAGTTTTAATGATGATGATCTCAGGCTTAATGGCACATACTGCAACACACTCGCGTTGGGCATTGCGCATCGTCGTCTTCAACTAACATCTGCGGCGCGAACAGATCAGCTTTGGTGGTCGGAGCACGAGAGCACTGTGCTGTAGCCGCAATCGATCGCGCCTAGTTTTAATGATGATGATCTCAGGCTTAATGGCACATACTGCAACACACTCTCGCGTTGGGCATTGCGCATCGTCGTCTTCAACTAACATCTGCGGCGCGAACAGATCAGCTTCGGTGGTCGGAGCACGAGAGCACTATGGTGTAGCCGCAATCGATCGCGCCTAGTTTTAATGATGATGATCTCAGGCTTAATGGCACATACTGCAACACACTCTCGCGTTGGGCATTGCGCATCGTCGTCTTCAACTAACATCTGCGGCGCGAACAGATCAGCTTTGGTGGTCGGAGCACGAGAGCACTATGCTGTAGCCGCAATCGATCGCGCCTAGTTTTAATGATGATCTCAGGCTTAATGGCACATACTGCAACACACTCTCGCGTTGGGCATTGCGCATCTTCGTCTTCAACTTCCATCTGCGGCGCGAACAGATCAGCTTCGGTGGTCGGAGCACGAGTGAGTGAAAAACTTTTATTGAACATTTGCGTACGAGAGCACTATGCTGTAGCCACAATCGATCGCGCCTAGTTTTAATGATGGTGATCTCAGGCTTAATGGCACATACTGCAACACACTCTCGCGTTGGGCATTGCGCATCGTCGTCTTCAACATCCATCTGCGGCGCGAACAGATCAGCTTCGGTGGTCGGAGCACTATGCTGTAGCCGCAATCGATCGCGCCTAGTTTTAATGATGATCTCAGGCTTAATGGCACATACTGCAACACACTCTCGCGTTGGGCATTGCGCATCGTCGTCTTCAACTTCCATCTGCGGCGCGAAGAGATCAGCTTTGGTGGTCGGAGCACGAGAGCACTATGCTGTAGCCGCAATCGATCGCGCCTAGTTTTAATGATGATGATCTCAGGCTTAATGGCACATACTGCAACACACTCTCGCGTTGTGCATTGCGCATCGTCGCCTTCAACTTCCATCTGCGGCGCGAAGAGATCAGCTTCGGTGGTCGGAGCACGAGAGCACTATGCTGTAGCCGCAATCGATCGCGCCTAGTTTTAATGATGATGATCTCAGGCTTAATGGCACATACTGCAACACACTCGCGTTGTGCATTGCGCATCGTCGTCTTCAACTTCCATCTGCGGCGCGAAGAGATCAGCTTCGCTGGTCGGAGCACGAGAGCACTATGCTGCAGCCGCAATCGATTGCGCCTAGTTTTAATGATGATGATCTCAGGCTTAATGGCACATACTGCAACACACTTTCGCGTCGGGCATTGCGCATCGTCGTCTTCAACTTCCATCTGCGGCGCGAACAGATCAGCTTTGGTGGTCGGAGCACGAGAGCACTGTGCTGTAGCCGCAATCGATCGCTCCTAGTTTTAATGATGATGATCTCAGGCTTAATGGCACATACTGCAACACACTACGCGTTGGGGATCGTCGTCTTGAAATAACATCTGCGGCGCGAACAGATCAGCTTTGGTGGTCGGAGCACGAGAGCACTGTGCTGTAGCCGCAATCGATCGCGCCTAGTTTTAATGATGATGATCTCAGGCTTAATGGCACATACTGCAACACACTCTCGCGTTGGGCATTGCGCATCGTCGTCTTCAACTTCCATCTGCGGCGCGAACAGATCAGCTTTGGTGGTCGGAGCACGAGAGCACTATGCTGTAGCCGCAATCGATCGCGCCTAGTTTTAATGATGATGATCTCAGGCTTAATGGCATATACTGCAACACACTCTCGCGTTGGGCATTGCGCATCGTCGTCTTCAACTTCCATCTGCGGCGCGAACAGATCAGCTTCGGTGGTCGGAGCACGAGAGCACTATGCTGTAGCCGCAATCGATCGCGCCTAGTTTTAATGATGATGATCTCAGGCTTAATGGCATATACTGCAACACACTCTCGCGTTGGGCATTGCGCATCGTCGTCTTCAACTTCCATCTGCGGCGCGAACAGATCAGCTTCGGTGGTCGGAGCACGAGAGCACTATGCTGTAGCCGCAATCGATCGCGCCTAGTTTTAATGATGATGATCTCAGGCTTAATGACATTTACTGCAACACACTCTCGCGTTGGGCATTGCGCATCGTCGTCTTCAACTTCCATCTGCGGCGCGAACAGATCAGCTTCGGTGGTCGGAGCACGAGAGCACTATGCTGCAGCCGCAATCGATCGCGCCTAGTTTTAATGATGATGATCTCAGGCTTAATGGCACATACTGCAACACACTTTCGCGTCGGGCATTGCGCATCCTCGTCTTCAACTTCCATCTGCGGCGCGAACAGATCAGCTTTGGTGGTCGGAGCACGAGAGCACTGTGCTGTAGCCGCAATCGATCGCGCCTAGTTTTAATGATGATGATATCAGGCTTAATGGCATATACTGCAACACACTTTCGCGTTGGGCATTGCGCATCGTCGTCTTCAACTTCCATCTGCGGCGCGAACAGATCAGCTTTGGTGGTAGGAGCACGAGAGCACTGTGCTGTAGCCGCAATCGATCGCGCCTAGTTTTAATGATGATGATCTCAGGCTTAATGGCATATACTGCAACACACTTTCGCGTTGGGCATTGCGCATCGTCGTCTTCAACTTCCATCTGCGGCGCGAACAGATCAGCTTTGGTGGTCGGAGCACGAGAGCACTATGCTGTAGCCGCAATCGATCGCGCCTAGTTTTAATGATGATGATCTCAGGCTTAATGGCATATACTGCAACACACTCTCGCGTTGGGCATTGCGCATCGTCGTCTTCAACTTCCATCTGCGGCGCGAACAGATCAGCTTCGGTAGTCGGAGCACGAGAGCACTATGCTGCAGCCGCAATCGATCGCGCCTAGTTTTAATGATGATGATCTCAGGCTTAATGGCATATACTGCAACACACTTTCGCGTCGGGCATTGCGCATCGTCGTCTTCAACTTCCATCTGCGGCGCGAACAGATCAGCTTCGGTGGTCGGAGCACGAGAGCACTATGCTTTAGCCGCAATCGATCGCGCCTAGTTTTAATGATGATGATCTCAGGCTTAATGACATTTACTGCAACACACTCTCGCGTTGGGCATTGCGCATCGTCGTCTTCAACTAACATCTGCGGCGCGAACAGATCAGCTTTGGTGGTCGGAGCATGAGAGCACTGTGCTGTAGCCACAATCGATCGCGCCTAGTTTTAATGATGATGATCTCAGGCTTAATGGCACATACTGCAACACACTCTCGCGTTGGGCATTGCGCATCGTCGTCTTCAACTAACATCTGCGGCGCGAACAGATCAGCTTCGGTGGTCGGAGCACGAGAGCACTATGCTGTAGCCGCAATCGATCGCGCCTAGTTTTAATGATGATGATCTCAGGCTTAATGGCACATACTGCAACACACTCTCGCGTTGGGCATTGCGCATCGTCGTCTTCAACTAACATCTGCGGCGCGAACAGATCAGCTTTGGTGGTCGGTGCACGAGAGCACTATGCTGTAGCCGCAATCGATCGCGCCTAGTTTTAATGATGATGATATCAGGCTTAATGGCACATACTGCAACACACTCTCGCGTTGGGCATTGCGCATCGTCGTCTTCAACTAACATCTGCGGCGCGAACAGATCAGCTTCGGTGGTCGGAGCACGAGAGCACTATGCTGTAGCCGCAATCGATCGCGCCTAGTTTTAATGATGATGATCTCAGGCTTAATGGCACATACTGCAACACACTCTCGCGTTAGGCATTGCGCATCGTCGTCTTCAACTTCCATCTGCGGCGCGAACAGATCAGCTTCGGTGGTCGGAGCACGAGTGAGTGAAAAACTTTTATTGAACATTTGCGTACGAGAGCACTATGCTGTAGCCGCAATCGATCGTGCCTAGTTTTAATGATGGTGATCTCAGGCTTAATGGCACATACTGCAACACACTCTCGCGTTGGGCATTGCGCATCGTCGTCTTCAACATCCATCTGCGGCGCGAACAGATCAGCTTCGGTGGTCGGAGCACTATGCTGTAGCCGCAATCGATCGCGCCTAGTTTTAATGATGATCTCAGGCTTAATGGCACATACTGCAACACACTCTCGCGTTGGGCATTGCGCATCGTCGCCTTCAACTTCCATCTGCGGCGCGAAGAGATCAGCTTCGGTGGTCGGAGCACGAGAGCACTATGCTGTAGCCGCAATCGATCGCGCCTAGTTTTAATGATGATCTCAGGCTTAATGGCACATACTGCAACACACTCTCGCGTTGGGCATTGCGCATCGTCGTCTTCAACTTCCATCTGCGGCGCGAAGAGATCAGCTTCGGTGGTCGGAGCACGAGAGCACTATGCTTTAGCCGCAATCGATCGCGCCTAGTTTTAATGATGATGATCTCAGGCTTAATGGCACATACTGGCTTAATGGCCCGACACCGTTCGCTGCACCATGTTTACGGCCATCCTCCTGTTCCAGATGCTGACGTGCTGGCTGCCTTCCAGTGCGTGCCCATCCTCGGATTACCAGCCTTCAACTACCGCCTTCACCCTGAGTGGAGCTAAAAAGTGGAACCCGCCTTGGCTAGAACCCCCTCCAGTCGCCGCGAACTCAAATCCAGCCCGAATACAGCACTTCGCCTGGCAACGTACCGCATCGCCAACGTCACCAGTCACAAGACCGGATCGGGCACTACTTAAGCAAAGTGGCTGCGCCAGCCACTTGGGGCCCGACACCGTTCGCTGCACCATGTTTACGGCCATCCTCCTGTTCCAGATGCTGACGTGCTGGCTGCCTTCCAGTGCGTGCCCATCCTCGGATTACCAGCCTTCAACTACCGCCTTCACCCTGAGTGGAGCTAAAAAGTGGAACCCGCCTTGGCTAGAACCCCCTCCAGTCGCCGCGAACTCAAATCCAGCCCGAATACAGCACTTCGCCTGGCAACGTACCGCATCGCCAACGTCACCAGTCACAAGACCGGATCGGGCACTACTTAAGCAAAGTGGCTGCGCCAGCCACTTGGGGCCCGACACCGTTCGCTGCACCATGTTTACGGCCATCCTCCTGTTCCAGATGCTGACGTGCTGGCTGCCTTCCAGTGCGTGCCCATCCTCGGATTACCAGCCTTCAACTACCGCCTTCACCCTGAGTGGAGCTAAAAAGTGGAACCCGCCTTGGCTAGAACCCCCTCCAGTCGCCGCGAACTCAAATCCAGCCCGAATACAGCACTTCGCCTGGCAACGTACCGCATCGCCAACGTCACCAGTCACAAGACCGGATCGGGCACTACTTAAGCAAAGTGGCTGCGCCAGCCACTTGGGGCCCGACACCGTTCGCTGCACCATGTTTACGGCCATCCTCCTGTTCCAGGTTGGTTACTTACCTTGTAAAGAATACCGAAGTAGCAACCGCTGCCTTGTCGCGGTGTCGTGCCCCAATTTTGTCGACTGGCGTGGTGTTATGCGTCTTAGTTGTGATATGCTGGCGCTTGGAATGTTGTCGCGATTATTGCTCTTGCTGTCAGGTGATGTGGAACTTAACCCAGGCCCTCCCAAGAAGGATGATAAAGCTATCCTGGACGCTCTGCAGCGCCTTGAGGAACAACACGCAGCCTTCAGTACTGAGCTGAAACAGCTACGTACTACCCAAATAACCCATGAAAAGTTAATATCCTCACTAACAAACCGCGTGCTTGCGCTGGAAACATCCCAACAGAACCTGAGCATACACACCAACCTGAACGAAACAGGCGAACTTAAACATGAAATAGCAGTCTTAAAGGCCGCAAGTATTGATACCAGTAATCGAATGCGACGAAACAATTTGCTCTTCCTAGGCCTTGAAGACACTGAAAATGAATCCTGGGCAGAATCTGAAACACAAGTCTTGTCATTCTGTTCGAATGAACTTGACATCGAGATAGACCCCACCAGCATCGAGCGTGCCCACCGTTTAGGTAAATTTAATGCTGAAAAAAAACGTCCTATCATTGTTAAATTAGCACACTTTAAAACCAAAGACACCATCCTAGCCTGCGGTCCCAAACTGAAAGATACAAGTTACGCCATCAGAGAAGATTTTGCTTTTGCCACACGTCTCGCTCGCTCTAAATTGATACAGTTTATTCGGCCTAAAAAATGCGCATTCAAGCTTAACGTTGACAAGCTTCATGTAGGGCATAAATGCTATGTGTACGACCCTGTGTCTGATAGCGTTATTGAGTCTGCAAAACAGCCAGCTGGTCGTGCTCAATCCGAGCACCTCTCCTACAAACCATCACAAAGCACCGATTGACACCCCGCAAAACATGCTACGCCACCAAATCGCCCCCACCCTTCACGTTCCAAGCATCTCAATATCGTCCTCACTAACATACGGAGCATTTTACCAAAGCGAGATAAACTGCACAGCCTTATCGACGACACTGGTGCTGACATTGTCCTACTAACAGAAACGTGGCTACACGAAGGCGTGAAAGATACTGAAATCCTCCCTTCAAACGGGAACTACGTTCTTTATCGTCGTGATCGGCGCGGACGGAGGGGCGGAGGAGTGCTTATCGCCATCCGAAACACCCTATCATCATCACTCATCTGTCACGACACCAAACTAGAACTAACCTGGGTATGCGTGCACAACTTCGGATTGAAAGAAATATTGGGCATTTGCTACAGGCCACCAGACAGCGATTCATCCTTCTGTGACTCCCTTCATGACGCATTAACGACGATTAAAAACACATATTTGAATTCGAACATCTTTCTGTTCGGTGATTTTAACTATCCACATATAAACTGGGCTTCCCTCTCTGTATCTAGTCATTCACCTTCCAAAGAATCGAAACAATTTCTTGACTTAACACTTGACTTCAACCTGCATCAAACCATCACACACCCCACAAGAGGTACTCACACTCTTGACCTGTTACTGACATCTTGCCCAGACAACATTCACAGTGTAACTCTGCTTCCGGGCCTCAGCGATCACATGTTTCTGCACATTTGCACGTCATTACATTCCAACAGGCGATCACCTACGAAAAAATTAATCACTGACTATAAGCGAGGTAATTTCGATTCCATAAATAAGGAACTTTCATTCTTTTTCACCGACTTCCTAGGTTCTTATCTAACCAACACAGTTCACGAAAACTGGGAAAGTTACAAGTCAACAATGTTGCGACTAAAAAATAAGTACATCCCAACCATTGTCGTCAAATCGGATTCCAACAATATTTGGTTTAACAAAAACTTGAAGCACCTTCTTAGTAGGAAAAAACGGCTTTATCGTTCCGCTAAACTAAGCCAAAAACAAGAAGCATGGGAAAGATACCACGCCTGCGCGAGTAAATATTTAAATGAATTGAGTGCTGCGAAAGATAAATTTTTCTCTGTTGACTTGCTATCCATTCTCAAAACAAATCCCACCAAATTCTGGCGTATCCTCTCCCCTAAACATAAATCTAATCGGTTCGATCTTGTAGGACCTGATGGCGAACCAGCTGATACTAATCAATGCGCAAAACTTTTAAATGACTACTTCTCATCTGTGTTTTCGCCTGTCAGCAATTCTACACCCAACGTTTTGCAAACCAATAGTCAAAAAGAAATGCCGGAAATTCAAATTAGCCCCGAAGGAATCTCCAAATTAATCAGTTCACTCAAGCTGTCATCATCTGCAGGATGTGACCAAATAAACAGTAAACTACTTAAAAACACTCTATCATTATCAAGCCAGATACTACACCTAATATTTACCCAATCTTTAGACACCGGAAACATTCCTGACGATTGGAAGATAGCCCAAATTGTTCCCATTTTCAAAACAGGTGATCGCGCATGCCCAGCTAACTATCGTCCAATATCCCTTACTAGCATATCTTCTAAACTTCTAGAGCACATTATATCATCAAGCTTAATGTCTCACCTTGATTCAATAAATTTCTTTTATCCTCATCAACATGGCTTCAGGAAATCATTTTCATGCGAAACCCAGCTGGCAGAGTTCACCCAAGACATCCTTAAGGCCATAGACGATAACCTCCAAATAGATGCAATCTTCTTAGACTTCTCGAAGGCATTTGATCGCGTACCTCACAACCATCTGCTTGCGAAACTTTCGTTCCTGGGAATTCCTGCTAATCTGATATGCTGGCTCGAACATTTTCTAAAAGGACGCTCGCAGTTCACATCCGCCAATAACATCCAGTCACCCTTAACAGATGTAACATCTGGTGTCCCTCAAGGGGCCGGGTTATCACCATTACTCTTCTTAATATACATCAACGACCTGCCCTCTAATATTCAATGCAAATTGCGACTCTTTGCGGACGATTGTGTCATCTATAATGCAATAAGTAACCCAACCGATAACCTCACTTTGCAACTGGACCTTGACGTTATTGCATCATGGTGTGAAAAGTGGCAGATGCCTTTAAATCTTACTAAGTGCAAATCGTTGTCCTTCACTCACAAACACACCTTGACGAATCACACTTACAGCATTTCATCAGTCCCTATAACCGTTGCAAAATCTTACAAATATCTAGGTGTACATCTCACATCAACACTTTCTTGGGTCACCCACATTAGAACCATTTGCTCCGACACTTCACGCACACTTGGCTACCTGAGAAGGAATCTGAAATCTGCATCCCCTAACATAAAACAACTCGCGTATGAAACATTTGTGCGGCCAAAATTAGAGTATGCATCATCCATCTGGCACCCATGGCAATCGTATCTCACCATCGAATTGGAATCAATTCAAAATCGTGCAGCTCGGTTCATCACTTCATGTTACTCAAGAGAAGCCAGTGTCACCGCCCTCAAGCAGTCCCTCCGTCTCTCAACACTGGAATCACGCCGCGTCGTTTCCCGCCTATGCTTACTTCATACATTTTATCATAACACAAGATCACGGCACGCTCTATTAACCGCCCCACTACGAACGTCCTCCCGGCTTAGTCACGGTAACCCGATAGCACGCATCAGTGGCCACACGTCAGCTTACAACAACTCATTTTTCCCCAACGCAATAGCACTATGGAATTCACTGCCTAACGACATCGCTGCATGCACTGATCACAAAACATTCCGCGAGAAAATAAAAATTCACCTCACATAAATCTTGATCACTTCTGCGCTCTTTTGTAGCGAGTATTGCTTGACATATCTTTGTTAAATGATGTATCACTTGCTGGAAAACCCTGATATGACTACAACCTCTTTTATGTTTGTTTGTATGTTTGTTCTTCTTATTGTTATGCATGTTCCCATCATCGCCGTTGGAAACCAATATGCCCCCCCTTATGTAATGCCTTCGGGCCTTTAAGGGATCAATAAATGAAATGAAACACTCTCGCGTTGTGCATTGCGCATCGTCGTCTTCAACTTCCATCTGCGGCGCGAACAGATCAGCTTCGGTGGTCGGAGCACGAGTGAGTGAAAAACTTTTATTGAACATTTGCGTACGAGAGCACTATGCTGTAGCCACAATCGATCGCGCCTAGTTTTAATGATGGTGATCTCAGGCTTAATGGCACATACTGCAACACACTCTCGCGTTGGGCATTGCGCATCGTCGTCTTCAACTAACATCTGCGGCGCGAACAGATCAGCTTTGGTGGTCGGAGCACGAGAGCACTATGCTGTAGCCGCAATCGATCGCGCCTAGTTTTAATGATGATGATCTCAGGCTTAATGGCACATACTGCAACACACTCTCGCGTTGTGCATTGCGCATCGTCGTCTTCAACTTCCATCTGCGGCGCGAACAGATCAGCTTCGGTGGTCGGAGCACGAGAGCACTATGCTGTAGCCGCAATCGATCGCGCCTAGTTTTAATGATGATGATCTCAGGCTTAATGGCACATACTGCAACACACTCTCGCGTTGTGCATTGCGCATCGTCGTCTTCAACTTCCATCTGCGGCGCGAAGAGATCAGCTTCGGTGGTCGGAGCACGAGAGCACTATGCTGTAGCCGCAATCGATCGCGCCTAGTTTTAATGATGATGATCTCAGGCTTAATGGCACATACTGCAACACACTCTCGCGTTGTGCATTGCGCATCGTCGTCTTCAACTTCCATCTGCGGCGCGAACAGATCAGCTTCGGTGGTCGGAGCACGAGAGCACTATGCTGTAGCCGCAATCGATCGCGCCTAGTTTTAATGATGATGATCTCAGGCTTAATGGCACATACTGCAACACACTCTCGCGTTGGGCATTGCGCATCGTCGTCTTCAACTTCCATCTGCGGCGCGAACAGATCAGCTTCGGTGGTCGGAGCACGAGAGCACTATGCTGTAGCCACAATCGATCGCGCCTAGTTTTAATGATGATCTCAGGCTTAATGGCACATACTGCAACACACTCTCGCGTTGTGCATTGCGCATCGTCGTCTTCAACTTCCATCTGCGGCGCGAACAGATCAGCTTCGGTGGTCGGAGCACGAGAGCACTATGCTGTAGCCACAATCGATCGCGCCTAGTTTTAATGATGATCTCAGGCTTAATGGCACATACTGCAACACACTCTCGCGTTGGGCATTGCGCATCGTCGTCTTCAACTTCAATCTGCGGCGCGAACAGATCAGCTTCGGTGGTCGGAGCACGAGAGCACTATGCTGTAGCCACAATCGATCGCGCCTAGTTTTAATGATGATCTCAGGCTTAATGGCACATACTGCAACACACTCTCGCGTTGTGCATTGCGCATCGTCGTCTTCAACTTCCATCTGCGGCGCGAACAGATCAGCTTCGGTGGTCGGAGCACGAGAGCACTATGCTGTAGCCACAATCGATCGCGCCTAGTTTTAATGATGATCTCAGGCTTAATGGCACATACTGCAACACACTCTCGCGTTGTGCATTGCGCATCGTCGTCTTCCATCTGCGGCGCGAACAGATCAGCTTAACCTGAGTCTAATATCGTCGCCAGACGTACCAGCTAAGCAAACCCACGTGCCAAACAGGGTGAACACATGCTGTCTCAAGTCTACTCGGTTTAACTACGTTAAAACCCTACCACTTTTTTTCCTGTTTCTGCGAACGTCGGCAGGGCACGTTGTTCGCGACTATTTAGGAGGCGTCTTGCACTCCTCAAGGACGCTCTGGTGCATGTTTTTGAGCCTCTGTCCACGTCGCTGTCCTTTCCTGCCAGGTTTGCAATAGCAGTCCTGTGAACGATGCATCACCCTTGGTAGGCGAGAGGAACTGTGGGAAACTAGCCTGGTTTATTGAACAAGGCAGGTTACCCAAGCAGCATGACCGGAAGTTACGGAGTGAAGTAAATAGAAAGGTTGAAAAGGAAGGGGCAGGTGAGAGGGCCCACTACTCACTGATATCGCCCTCCAATCTTACTTAGCTGTGCTGAATACCATAGAAAGGTTGTGTGATTCAAGTGTAGGTAAATTTCCACTTTCCTAAAAATATTTAAAGGGGCTGACACTGTTGCTATCCCGCACTGGACGTACCACACGTAGGACGAAGACGAAGAATACTCTGTCTTGCCGCTGGTCCATTTGCATGCACCATCGCTTCTGAGGCAACAACAAGAAGCTTGTGGAGCAATACCGCCGTGGACTGCCAGCACCGGTCAACCATGAAGGGTGCTTCGAAGATCTCGGTGTGGATGCGGAGCCCTCAGATGCGCCAGCAACCCATCACCCCGATCCAGGAGCGCCCGCCGCGGTTCATCGTCCGCGTCGCCTTCAGTGCCGTTCTGCTGGTGATCAGCTTCGCAATTGCGCAGGTCATCAGGAGCTTCTCCGATTGACCAAGTGGGGCGGACTTCACCCACAGGACGACGCGCTTTGCCTTAAGTTCTCCTTCCTTCGTCACTTTGTTCGGTAAGGAGACATTGGGGTCATCATCGTTTGAGTCCCCACTGCCTGAACTGAATGTGGTACAAGACTAGAAGAAAGCCTGCGATGAGTAGGCGGTCGACGAAATGTAGACTCGTGCTCTGCGTTCAGAATGAAGGTTTATAAAAGGAGCATAATACACGTCGAAAGTGCCGTATGTGGCTTCATTCTGCCGTTCCGCGGACGGCTTGTTGCGCCAGAAAAGATGAGACAAATTGCTGCATAAGAAATAGTGGGCTTTCCGCGTTGAATGCTTCCTCAAAATGGGACATAAAATAATAACCCCTTGCAGCACATAGCGTTATTTTCAGGAAGTCGGTGATGCCTGCTACGTTTGAGACCTCTGATGGACAGAATGACACGGCCATTTGGGGTCTAGAAATATAATGCCTTTTTCCCCTAGCCCCGATAAGTGGATGATTATTAAGTGGAGAAATGATAAACATGTCCTATCTGAAACAAAAATAGTGGAGGAGACCATTTGTTCAAACAGATTTATATAATAGAGGCACACCGCCGGTATTGGTTCTATACTAGCGCCGAAAGGCATCAACTAGGACATGCGCGCTTTAGCTGTGCTATCTGGGCAGGTCTGTACTGTTTTTACAACGCTTTTCAGCGTTTTCGCAAAGCAGGCGCGCCACATATCTAAACGAGAATCCAGCCCGTCTCGACAGAAGGGCCTGCTAAAAGAGCAGGTTGGGAAAAATGAAAGCCGCGCTAGGTGACTCCCTCCGAGAAAACAGCTGAACCACACCTTGAAGGAAGTGATAAAGGGGGAGAAAGCGGCGCGTCGACATGCCATGCGCGTTCTTGGCCATTCGTTGGTGAATGCGAGCAGTTTCCGTACGCCCGTATCAAATTTTTACGTTCCAGCTGTCTGCATCATTGTTGTCCGGCAAGTCAGAGTATTCCTTCACTTCCGGCGTTCATTAATGGCAACGAACTACTCACGAATGAACGTGCTCCAGCCGAGGCACTTGCTATTTTTTAACTGGCGCCGGGCTCGCACTATAGACGGCGCAAACGAGTTCCTGTAAAGGGTGCATCTCCACGTATTATCGTGCGCTGAGGTGAAGACACCGTGTCCACTGGTGACGGCGCAGACGTGAGAATGTCAGCAATTTTTTTTTAATAGGCGTTTTGAGCTAGAATAGCGCTGTTTTCAGCACATAATTATCAGCGGTGTAGTGCATAAGAGTGCAGCTAAGTCGATCTAGGGACTTCAGTGCTAGCTAGTAGGCTGGTTGACTAATTTAACTTTTAACGATTACCGTTAGTGTCCTTACCTGGTGAGGCGCATGTGGTCCACCATAGGGAATATTCATGTCAGTTTATAGAATTTTCAAAGTTTCATTCTCATCGCCGCTGCAGTGCAAGGAATCTTGGGGAACACACACGGCGGAAACCGAAACCGCGCGGCCAGAAATAGCCACGCCTATCAGGCCACGTCACACTGTGGTGCGGGTGTCACGTGCTTTTTTCGCTGCGCCCGACTGGGAGCGTCGAGTGGTTAGAGAGCGCAAGAGATAGGCGCGCACGCAGGCGTGGCTAACGCTTCTTCTTGTCGCGCGGTTTCGGTTTCAGACTTGTGCGGCTCCAAAATTCCTTGCGCTGAAGCGGCGACGAGAATGTCATTTTGAAAATCCTATAAACGGATATGGATATAACTTACGGTGGGCTACAAGCGCATCACTAGATAAGGACTCTAACGGTATTAGTTTAAAAGTTCAGTATTAGTTAACCAGCCTGCTAGGTAGCACAATTTTGCTGTATTCTGATGAAATACGGCGCTGACAATGCAATAGCGAAAATAGCGTATTCCTAAATCAAAAGCCTGTTTCTTAAGATGGCTGACAGGTATTCCACCTGCCGTCTGGTTTGTTGTCGAAGCCATTCATCGCCCGCAGACATTCGTGTGCTTTGCTCATTTTGCCAGCCCTTGTGGTGGCTGTGAAACAACCGACGTCGTGCGCTCAACCGAGTCGCCGCTGACTTTGCGTAGTGACATTGCATAGCATTATTTGGTGTTGTTACTGTACTATGGAAGGGATTAGGCGGCGCTGCATCTTGCCCTGTTACAGAGTGCGCAGTAAATACCTGCGCATTGTTAAGCGCCTCACTCTTCTCGAAGAAATACTGCACGCGCTGTGTGAGCCGAGCTGGCCCTTTCGCTGATTCTCCCAAGGGCCCCTGTCGCGAAGCGAAGGCGCCTATTTTATTTATTGACACCTCAATTGCCCCATGCAGAGTACCATGAGGGGTATTGCGAAGCTCACTTTTAGGCACCATACAGCGATGCTGAATGGTAAGTGTAAAACGAAAACTTTGGAAGCAGTCGAATAATTAAGCAGTGCAGAGAAAGGTGTGGTCTGACACTATGCTTATCTGCGTAAATTCGACTCCTCCAGAGACAATCAATTTCAACAAGCTGTTTGAGGGTTGTGACTAAGTCTAACTCGCGTCGTGATCACCTTTCTCAGGATCATGATTCTGCCAGTTTGGTGTCAGTGTCATGAATCAAATATGCGACGTCGTTTGAGTGACGCTGTAAGAATTTCGCTTTGTTGCCGTAAGTGCAGTGAACTGTGCTGCAGTGTGTTCAGTAAATTTCATTCACCACGGCTCAGAAGAAGGACATTTATTTGATGAAACAAAGCATACAGAGTCACCACCCGACAGTATAGTGCACAACGAAGGGAGAGACGTGTATGGAGACCGCGCAACAACCGCGATGGGGCTACAAAGCACAGTTTAAGGATCAGGAAACTTTGTAGGGCCGCTACCGATACTTAAAGCGCATTTACGAAGAAAAAAATGCAGTCGCTTTCACACTTCCGTAATGACGACTGGTTTCTGCCAACAAAAGGGATCTTCACTCATTTTCAACGCGTAATCCGTCCTGCGCAATAAATTGTGAACTTTATTTTTTTCGTATTTTTGACGACTACAGTCTATGTGGAAAGCACGTTCTATCTGCGTTTGTTTTCGTAGGCGACGTTGGTGACCCACAGAAAAGGTGTGCATGGGATACATGGGCTTTTACATTAGTAATGCTTAATTTGCTTGCAATGTTTGCGTTAGAATTATAGATAATGCTGAAGGCTCTTCATCAGATGTGCAAGGTCTGAGGTACCATTAGCTCTGGTTAATGCTGTGTGGACCACGTGAAGACTGTTCATGTGGAAACAGTGCGAGTTCTCTGAGTTTCATCGTAATCTAAACGCATGAGGGCTGTACGGGCTATAAAGAGGAGAAGCGATCAGCTAATGCAGCTGTCGCTGCAGAATGGCCCTGTTTTTTTGGGTTGACTAACCCGATGGAGAGACGGCAGAAGAGACTGCGCTTCTTCGGAAAGGCCGTGAACATAAAAGTCGTGCTTGGATGAAGCAAGCGTGCACACAGACGGCGCGCGAGGGAGGGAGGTTGGCAGACGGCGTCACTCGAAGCGCGCTTTCTCCCATGGAGCCCACACTCCGGCGTGAATCTCCGGGAAGGCCTCCGGGTCGACGGGCCGCACTCTCGGTGCCACCGCGGTCGCTGCGTACTCGTCCAGCTTTCGCTTCATCGACGCCAGCAGCTGTAGAGGGGGAAGCCACGTGTTGATTATTCGTGCACTCACCCAATCGCATGCAGGCACGGGTCAGCTAGAGCTATTGTATCACTTTCCGTTTTACCTAAAGGATCGCTGAATAGCATAATATAATTTGAATAGTCAATCATGCTATGTTTATATTTTTATGACCGCTGTTGCACATTCCGAAGTTTGGAAGTGATGTTGAACATGACCGTTTATGCTGCATATTATTTTTGTACGTTTGATGAATGTTGGACTTAAGTTTCGTTATTTTAGTGATGCGGGCCCTGCCAATTCTACTTTGTGTTATGCTGATCTGTATACATATGCGTTATGTATATATGCTCTGCTGTTGCCTATGTAAACGCCAGGTGGTGGAGCTTGTCAAGCTGCTCTTCAGCAGCCTTTTCTCTCACCTTGCCATGTTTTCAAGAAACATGAAGTAACCTATCTGTATCTGTAATAAACCTGGTGCAAGGATCTGCGGGTTTAAGATAGTAAACCTAGGTGGTGATGTCTAATAAGCCGCACTCGTGCTGTGATGCTAAAATCCCAGCCTAGGCTATAGGTCGTAAGCCATGGGTTATAGTGATCACGATTGCTATCTTTAGATTTTCATCCCCATCCTGTTAAGTTGTGCTTCTTTTTTTTTTTCATGCGCGTGCTACAGGTATTCGTAGATTGTTCAGTTCACTGTATGGCCTTTCCCGACTCAAGACTGAGCACTGGCTCATACGGTATGTAACCCTGTGAAAATAGTTAATACGATGGAATTATATCTGTAGGTCTGCAGCGTCACCTGCCGCGTTTCTCCTCCTAACTCCTCCCTTCAGCGGCTCGTTCCTCGAGACGCCTTTGCTACAGCTGGAGTGTGCGATGGTCATTTACGTTGGTGCACGTCTCATGCGCACCTCGGTCTCGGTCGCGGCCAAGTTGTGCAGCTCGCAGGGGTCCTTGGCCAGGTCGAAGAGATAGGGTGGCGTACCGCTCACGAAGTTTGGAGGTTCGCTCTGCTCGTCGCACTGCACCTGGGCCCGGAGGCGCCACTCGGCGGATGCCTGCTCGCCGCGACTGGCGTTGTTGTAGAGGAGACGCAGGGCAGCCGCTGCCCTGGAGCGCGATGAGAGATCATCCAGGTCGTCGGTGGGCCTCGGATTCCCGGGAATCGGGGTGCGATCGTCGTACCTGCGTGTGTTTTCCGCAGCTACTGAGCCGCAATGCAGCCGTTAGACTGAATTCGTTCCAGACAACCGGGCTTAACAAGGCAGTTATTCGCTGTTGTCCGACGCCTGAGAGCAAGAACAGAAAAGATATTGCTATATTTCTTTTTCGTTGCTTGTGCTATTAATCAAGGGATTGAGTGTCGAAGCTGTTAGGGTCGACGCAGACATACATGTCACTGCAAGGAAAGAGGGAAAGCTAGAGGTGCGCGAGGAAGATGAGAGATCGGGAATGGAAAGTGCCCTGCCACCTTAGCAATGAGCATAGGAAGGGTCGTATACTGTTCCCCCGCCCCCACCACCACCTTCTTTATGGAAAGACATACAGTCGAACCTCGTTAGAAAGTAGTTGAAGGGGGCGAGGCGATTACTTCGTTCTTTATAGTCGCAGCTTCGTTATAGCCCGTGTTCCTCGAGCTTCTAGGGGGAATTCTCATTCTTTCGTTATATCCATTATTTCGTTATAAACCGTTTTGTTAAATAACGAGGTTCGACTGTATGCCTGCCTATGCGCGGAACCGTCGTGTCTGTCGCCTTCTCTCAGAGAATGGCTCGAACGCCGACTTGTCCACAGCCCCCGTACAGCGCATGCGCGCGCATATACACCTGCCGCCGAAGGCGACTCCCAATACGACTTTGTGGTCTCCGTGGCGCAGCGCAGCCGTATTGGCCACTGGGTCGATGTTGTACAAGATGTCCGTCCGCGGGGACGGCAGGTCTTGCGACAAGTGGCGCCACATGTTGATGCCGTCCAGCTGCCCCAAGCCAGCGGGATCACCGCCTGCGTGGATAGGCATAGAGGGAGCAAGACCCGTTGTGAGTTTTGGTGTGCGTTCTCCAGACCACGGCGAGAACCTCCCGTTGTTTAAATGCTGTGTCCGATTTGTAACCCGCACCGTTTCATGCGGCTGCTTCCTTTTGTGCACCGTATCTACTCGAATATGACGACCTGTGTCGAAAATCAGGAACTAAAAAAATGAACCGAGTAGGGGGTATTCACCTTATGCGAGATAGGTTCTACGTGCATACACTTGAGCAGGAAACAAACCGCCTAAGCTCCAAGTGATGACGCCCGAGACTCTTTGGTGGGATCACTGATAAGCCGCTAGGATGTGAGCTGATGACTAGTATATACACGACTTGTGCGGAGAAAATATGGATGAAAGATTATAGCGAAGCCAGAGGTGATATTCGTGATCGCTGATTGATGAGGGGAGGGGGCTGGTGGTGAGGGTGAAACGGTAATTTTTATCAGTGTTGCAATTTCGCCAACTCAGAAAAGGAAACAAAAAAAAAGAGGAAAGGCGCCGAAGTTATTCACTGACGACCATGCCCGTCTTATACGTGTACGAGAAAGTACATTCTCGTCAAGCGAATGTGAAGGACAATATGGTTCGTTAGTGAATAAGCGTAGGCAACTCGGCTAATAGGTTTGTAACGCGACTCATCTTTCCAGCGCATATAAAACACACGGACAGAGGGAGAGTAGACAGCACGGACGCTGGTACCGCTGGAAAGACAAGTCATCGCATTAGTTAGTGCTGGGCTCTATGTATATGTACTTGGCACCGGTGACCTGCGCCTAGCCACCTATGGATAGCTGCTCGGCTTTTCCTCAATAGTCGCGATGCTCGAGAGCATCTTTTTTGGCCGCCTACATGTGACGCACGGCATCGCAGAGAGGGTCTAACCGGCGGCCGAGTAGAGAGTGGGCAGCCAGTCGGCGACGTGCACGAG